>CM050174.1:48664616-48724616 GCA_027410445.1 Discoglossus pictus
CCCCCGTCTCATTTTCTATTGGCTGATTTTAAATGGGAGGTTACGGGTTTGCTGAATTGATAATGTTTCCGCCCTGATGTGCTCCGAAACAGTGCATGGTTTACAGTTTTGGCTTTGGGCCCGTAACTTGAATTGAAAAGCATCGCAATCGGAGACCAACGGGAGCCTGCAACACACCCACAGACATTCGGCTGTCTTCCAACGAGTTGCGGGCTTCTAATTGAATGAGGCCCTTGGTTTCTGTTATACATGGGAGCAGGTGTTTGGAGAGTTATTACTTTATTTTATTATTATTGTATTTATTTGAGTTCCAGCTATAATAAAGACTTGCAAAAAAAAACCTCATACAGTTAATAATCTTATATATAATAGTTCTTTACGGAGTCATTATGGTTTAATTACCATGGTTCAGTCCTATATTTGGACCTTTTTGACACAAATCCAGTTGAAGCAAAATGGTAATATATGAAACATATTCTTTTAAATGCATCATAGAAAACTTTGGAGTGTAGTTGCCCTTTAAATAACAATCAAGTACATTTACTAAATGAAATTATTCAAAAGTAGATAATAATCTAACTAAAAATGTCTTATAGCTCCTCTGACGCTTTTATAGGCGTTTATGAAAAAAGCTGTTTTATTTAGGAAATAAGGGTAAAACTGTGATAATTACCATTATATATTATGCTATGGGGTTCCCTGGTGGTCCAATGGTTAGGATTCAGTGCTTTCACCATGGCAATCTGGGGTTGATCCAAGTTAGGGAACCAAGAGGTCACATCACCCTGAAGCCAAGCAGGGTTGAGTCTGGTCAGTACCACCTTGGAATACCAGGAGATGTATGCAAGTGGATCAGCATGACCATGGACATAAAGATGTTCCTGAGGTCTTGGAGAGTCGGAAACGCAACAAGAACATTATGATACTTGTAATAACATTCCTAGAGATATACCAAAACCTACAATATTTCTGTGTAATATATTATACAGTTCTGGTTGATATATCTGTATAAAACATAGTAGTAGAGAGAAAACAGACTGTGAGATTCACTAATCTCCATAGCCGTGAGCTTCAAAGTACATATTAAAGGACCACTGTACTGTAAAAATAATATTTCTTAAAATGAAAGGGCATTCATAAGTATACTTGATTTATAATGCTAGTTATTTGTAATGTTAATAGTTATAGTGTAAAGCTCTTACATTTATAGGTTTCTGGCTGGCGTTCTGTGCTGATTAGCTCCACCCCTTTTGCATAATTATGTGTGAGGCAGCTGTAGCATCCTTTTTTGTGGGTGTCTGAGGTCTAAATTTAGCATGAAGTCTGCTTTAGGTGTCCTTCCTCTTATTATGCAAAAGGGGTAGAGCTATTCAGCACAGCACGTTAGGCATAAACCTATAAAAGTAAGAGCATTAAAGTATAACTGATAGCATTACAAAGTTTAAACATTATAAATAAGTATACATATTTATGTACTTGCATAGTACAGTGGTCCCTTAAGATTTCCGTATTAAAAAGATTATAAACCTCAGCTGCTTTCTCAACAGGGTAAACACCTTGTAACCTAACATCTTTTACATTAGTCCCTTTAGAATGCACTAGTATTTTTAGCTGCTTTATTTGTATTGTAGCATATGGAAGTTTCATCAGTATTCAAGGTCTCCTCCTACCTGTGGAAGTAGATAAGCTTGAGCCAAAATGGCACCATCCATTGTAGCACCATTACATATAAAATATTTTAAAGGCTTTGTTTTTTTTCTATTTGTCCATTATCAAGTACAGTTCTTCAAAAAAGTAACTTATATCTTCATTGAGTTGATATAGTAACACACATCGTGCCAGAGAGAAATATAATAAATCCCAGAGGTAATGGATGAAGAACTGTAATATCTCATATATAATATACATAGATAGATAATAGCTTACAGAGAAATATTAACATTCATAAATCGGCACTAAATTATGTGCACACGAGATATAATAACACAGATAATTGATAACTGTAGATCTATAAGTAGCAGAAATTTAAAATAATTTGGAGAGAAATATAAATAACGATTTAAAGGGCATGATTCATACAAAACACTCTTTATCCCAAAACAAGGCCCAAAAAAAAATTATTTTCTTTTCTATTCTGTGCTTTCCTTGCTGCGACTTGGGTTTGATCAGGGAACCAAAAGGTTACACCAATCTGACGCCATGCAGGGTTGGGCCTGGTCAGTACTTTAAGGGGAGTATATTTTAGAAGCCCATAATTCTGGGCTCTGCCCAGAGTCTGCAAACTAACACGAGCTAATACATCAGTTTTGGTCAGGCATTCACTGAATTGGGTCTTGTACTGTAACAATGAATCAGAGCTTTGATCAAATGAAATTTGTGCATTTGTTTAATATGTAATTATATTCTAATTAAGTAACTTGCATATGCAAATAAGACTTATTTTAATATTATCAAGAGAGTGCAGCGGATAATTTAACAAAAGGTGTTAAGACAGTTAAGTACTATGTTATGGGTTATTTCTGCTAATTGTATCAATAGACTTAACCTGCTGGCAAGGAGAGACACTTATTGGAGCAATAAACATCTAATGCATTTACCCCATCTTTTAATCTGCATACTGATTAGGAGCCAGCAGCACTCAATCTAGGAATCCTGTGTATGTTTGTATATATTACATACATACATAGTAAATAAATAGTACATTTTTGTTCACATTTGAACATCTAAAATAAGTTAAATTCCAAGAAACACTGTTACTACACTGCATTCAAGGAACCAGGGCAGAGACATGCAAATGTGCTTCACTCTTTAATCCAAATGGGCTTCACTCTTTAATCCAATACCATATCAAATATGGCTTCTTTTAAGCATATGCCTTACACATATTCAGGCTAATCCAAGGAAGCACTTCATAGATATACATTATACAGTAGACCCTCCACATTCAAGGGGGTTCCGTTCCTGGGGTCCCCGCAAATGTGCAAAAAACGCAAATAACGTAAACATGGGTAAACTATTAGTTTACCCATGTTTATTCCTTGGTAAAGGGTGGGTGGCACTCCGGCCGTCCAAGCGTCCTTTCGTGGCAAGGGGTTGGGTTTCGCTTTCCCCTCTGCACCTCAGTGCAGGGCTCCCTGGACAGATCCCGGGTGACTAGCGTGATCTCGCGTTATTATGGACGTGAAGAAAAATCTGTGAATGGCGGATCCGGGAATGACGAGGGATTACTGTACTTTGGAAAAATATTTAGGACCCAGAAGTACACATTTTAGGAACCCTGGCTCCCAGGAAATTAACACCCTGTGATGTATAATAAGACATATATAAATATATATATATATATATATATATATATACATATACTGTATATGTCATACAATGATATATACGATTACATGGGTGCTTTAACAACGCTTTGAAACATAAAATAAGGGCATAACGCACACAATATATATATACATATATATATACATATACATAGATAGATATATACAATCATATATAATAGCAAAATTTTATTGGCACGCCATCTATGTGGAGGGTAGGATACTCTATATTTACCTGCTGCGCAATAAAGTAGCAGTTAATACTTTTCTCACACTAATACACTGTACATGTGTGCATAGTATCCTGGGATCCTGCCCTGAAGACACAAGGTCACCTCTGTATGTTACAAGTAGTAATCTCTCAGGGAGAGACAAATATTTGGCAGATAAAAGGACACCTGCAACCTCAAACTGCGCCTATTGTTTGGTTGAGCAAAGAGTAACACAATGCACATCAGGATATGGAATTTTCCTTGTTTTTAATATTTAACTAAACTACATAAGTATTTATTTGCACATCTAAACATCATTTTATTAACATGTGCTAAAAAGCTCTGGTTTTACTTACTGAAACCTTCCAAACAGTCCCTGCAAAGATCCACATCATGTAGCTCATGCATTCAATGCATTTATAGAACTATATGTACTAGCCAATTACATTTTAGTTCCATGATGCTAATGTGAAATACAGTAAGCATAAGCTTAAAAGGAGACACGTATAAAGTGGTTATGGATTGACAGAGTGAGTGTGCATTGTGGTTTCATTTGCATGTCCCTGCCCAGTTTTTCCAGAATGCAGTGCATCAACTGTATTTCTGAGTAATTTGAGCAGGAAAATAAGTTTTTAACTTATTTTTTCATATATATATATATATATATATATATATATATATATATATATATATATATATATATATATATATATATATATATATATATATATATATATATATATATATATATATATATATATATATATATATAGTTGTGAACATTGCGGGTTGTTGCTAACGCAACTGCTGAAGGCGCTCCTTGCGCTGGTGGAGAGGAGCTCCATAGACGCTCATCCCTACGACCCCGCACAACTTGGCAGTGAGCGCCAAAGACGCTCATTGCGCTGGTGGAGATGAGCGCCATAGGGGCTCATCACTACGACCCGCTGGACTACAAATCAAAAGAAATCTCAGTTATACAATTCACAATGCGAGACCTGTAGCAGTTTGAAAAAATAGAGGGGGAAAATTACGGCCTGTAAGACTTTGCAAATGAAAAGCGGGACTTAGAAAAAAAATAATCCGAGATCGAAAAAATACAAAGTTAACAGCCGATTCCAAACATCCAAAAACACACACAAAATAAAAAATACATCACACACAGCAGGGGGGGGGGGGGGGGGCTCATCCCTACGACCCTGCACAACTTGGCAGTGAGCGCCAAAGACGCTCATTGCGCTGGTGGAGATGAGCGCCATAGGGGCTCATCACTACGACCCGCTGGACTACAAATCAAAAGAAATCTCAGTTATACAATTCACAATGCGAGACCCGTAGCAGTTTGAAAAAATAGAGGGGGAAAATTACGGCCCGTAACACTTTGCAAAGGAAAGCGGGACTTAGAAAAAAAATAATCCGAGATCGAAAAAATACAAAGTTAACGGCCGATTCCAAACATCCAAAAACACACACAAAATAAAAAATACATCACACACAGCAGGGGGGGGGGGGGGGGGGGGCTCATCCCTACGACCCTGCACAACTTGGCAGTGAGCGCCAAAGACGCTCATTGCGCTGGTGGAGATGAGCGCCATAGGGGCTCATCACTACGACCCGCTGGACTACAAATCAAAAGAAATCTCAGTTATACAATTCACAATGCGAGACCCGTAGCAGTTTGAAAAAATAGAGGGGGAAAATTACGGCCCGTAACACTTTGCAAAGGAAAGCGGGACTTAGAAAAAAAATAATCCGAGATCGAAAAAATACAAAGTTAACGGCCGATTCCAAACATCCAAAAACACACACAAAATAAAAAATACATCACACACTGCAGGGGGGGCGGGTAGCCAGGACGTCTGGGAGTGAGGTCGCACGCAAATAGAACCGAATTTGTGGAGTTTCGGCACTCGAAAATTGCCTAAGCGACAAAAAAAAGAGTGGCGAAAAAACGAAAAATTAGGCTACACCACCCATAACTGCGGAAATAACACCGCCAGGCACATATGACTTTTACCCAGGAACGTACGAGGTACAAAATACACTGTTAGGAAGGACGGAAAATGCTCAAGACACATCGCAGCCATTTTACAACACTAACTTGCAACTAATAACATTACGAATCTAAAATGCTGCTTTACCCAACTAAACAAACGGTTTAGCCTCGCGCACGCAGCCTATTTATACTGCACACTTGCCACATTGCTGGCACTTTATCCTCAGGTCAGCAACAGTCCAAATGTACATTGTATGCTGCAGGAAAATCAAAAAAAATTGTTAGTTCTTCAGGATATTGATTGCTGGATATATTCATTAGAAATATCTAATGTATATTAATGTATTATTTCATGAATTCATTAATTATTATTATTAAAGAATATATATATATATATATATATATATATATATATATAAAAAATAAAAATAGTAGAGGAGAGGCTCGCAATGAGCGCCAAAGGCGCTCAGCTCTGGGCTCACAATCAGCGCACAGGGTGTCCAGAGGAGCAAAAGTACACAGGGGGAGAGGCTCGCAATGAGCGCCAAAGGTACTCAGAGGACCAAAAGCCTTGCATTGTGTGGCAAACAGCATTACCTGCCTTACAATTTTATGACCGTCATTTTTTGACGGCCAATTCCCTAGTATATATATATATATATGGACACAATCTACCAAGAATAGCACCAAAGGTGCTGAGACAAACAAAAGTACACCAAGGGAGAGGCCCGCAATGAGTGCTGAAGACATATATATATATATATATATATATATGCGCACACAATCTACCAAGAATACAGGTGTCCCTTACATTATGGAAATGTTGGGAGGTATATATATTAGATTAGGTGCCAGTCTGCTTTTGAAAAAGCACTTTGTATGTAAGATTATAAACTCAAGACAGGCCCCTCAATTTTTGCCATGTTTAATATTGTATTTTTTGTTGTTGTACTTAACCGCTGTATAGCGCCACGGAATTTGTTGGCACGTTGCAAATAAATGATAATAAAAGTGTGTAATAGGATATCATCTTTTCTTGTTAGAATCAACTAATCAAACAGCAAATTTCAGTTCATCCATCTTTTTTCCTGCAAAAAAAAAGTAATATACACACTCCATGGTGTATTTCTGCCTAGGGCAGGAGATTTCCAGGGGGCAGTAGTCTGGCTCAAATTGCCTGTGTAGTGATTTGTAATTGTGTGCTTATGCATTAAAACAACCATATGTAGTCATATTTCTTGCTGTAAGTGATCTGACACTTTCTGACGTACTGTATACATATATAAACCCATATACACTTGAAAAAGGAGAGCTAAGGAACCAAAGTGTCCGTATACCAAAGTAGAGTAGTATAAGTAAATGTTTAATGCCCCAAAATAATCAAATGTACTTACAAAAAAAAATACCAACGTGTTTCATATGCTTAACAGGCTTCCTCAGGGATACAAATGCAGTACATATCAACACATATGCTTATACTTTCATTTATATAGCTCTTTGATATTCTTAGGATATGGATATAGAAAGGAAAAATGAAAAGGCGTAACATGTTAATTCACGGGGATAGGTGGGTAAACAAATTTAAATTGCTTATTGTGCAAAAAACTAAATATGCCCTTACCAGCTAAATGTCAACAGTAAATAAATGTAACAAACATGCAATTTTATGGCTTTTGAGGGATTGCTATTCTTTTAACTCTCTGGAAGTGAAAGCGTTAATAGGCTATGCTGTCTCCAATCTCTCTTTAAAAAAAGAAAGGTTAAAAAATGTTATTAAAACCAATATCAAATCTGTAGTATTCAGAATTATATGTATATACTGAAATAACCATGTGTTACAGAGTCCATAAAATATTGCTGGATTTGCAAAAAAAAATATTTATATATATGCATATACTAGGAGTGCAATCATTTTTATGGCTTGGTTTATCGGTGAAACGGTTATTGCATTTAGAAAAAAAAGAGAGACTTGTGCAGAACGATTTGATAAAAATAAGCATAGACAGATTCAGCGGAGAGAGAGAGAAAAAATGGGATTTCTATGGCAACCGATTTTATTAAGGAAAATCATTTCGGGAACTGCATTATAAAGCTACTGACGTTATGAGGAAGAAAAAAAAAGATTTCATGAAGATGCAGAATACATTTCAACCGCAGTAAATGGTTTGACTATGAAAAAGAAAATGACATAATTCGCTGAGAATGCTGCCCCTGATGTATTTTGTTTATTTTCACTAATTTTGGTAAATTTGCAGGAAAACATCAATGAAAATATTCACAGTAAACAAATAAAGGAATTGGTTTCAGATTTTACTTATATGCTACCATAAGTGTATACTTCCAAATAATACAGATGGTCATAATAAAGATAATACATATATATTCTTGAAATAAGATGCACTATTATTTAGTGTTGCACCAGCCGGTACAATGGACATTTAATATGAGCACAACGGCATATAAATACATATATACCATAGATAGAATGCTCCTGGCTTCCATCATTCTCCTAGGCTTTACAACAGGAAAAATAAAAGCGAAAGTGTTACAAGGAAAACCAGTATTTGCTATTAAATGAGGCTAAATGGGATTGAAAAAGGGAGTTGGGGCAGATCTGATAATAAAATCACTTTCTTTGCCAAGACTGAGACAGGTTACAAGAAGATGGAAATGTTCTCCATAAAAATAGGGTATATTGCAGCCCTTGTAATACTTAGTGATTTTTTCCCCCTGGAAGGACAAGTTTGGGAGACAAGCAAAAAATCTAAATTGTGGATGGTGGGACCACGATCACATTGTAATTAAAAACTTGATAATTCTGTTTTTTTCAGGGCCCAACGTTGCTGTAGGGTTTGCATGCTGGCCTATATAACCGCCCACTCACTGTGTAAGACGTAGTAGAAGAGAGACAACACCATGGTTTGTTCCCCCAGTTTGTGAGGACTGAACACAGACCATCTTATCTCTGTAAGGGAGCAAGAGGGTAGCAATTCCCGAGGGATAGTATGGCAGTCATGGTGCCTGATGTCTATTGTGTGCACGGTTATGTACTTTGTATTAGATCATGTTGTGTTTCTGCCATACTGAACACTGTGTGTATGCTTTGCATATATCACTCTGTGCACTTGCATATATTGTTTTGCATACGCTGCTGTAGATATGCTTTTTATATGCTGCTTTGTGTAAGTGTACTGATTGTTTAACTTGCTGTGTGTACAGTGGTTAGGCTATATCAGGGTTGTCAACCTTTTAATAGCACAATTTACCACAATTTATCTAATTTCTGGTTACATAAATCATATGACCCTAGCCATGTATCTCCCTGTACTTACTAGATAGTGATCTGACCCTGACTGCTGTCCCTGGGCTCTCTCACCAGCTCTCCAACCAGCCAAGAGTGGTGCTGCGGGTCTCCGGCGTCTGACGTCACTCATCAGCGACGCCATCTAACGATTACCCCGCTGCCCACCATGAAAACTTGAATTGCCCACTAGTGGGTGGTAGGGACCAGGTTGACTACCACTGGGCACTATGAATATAAATACTGCATTTTTGGAGATGCTACACCTTAGTAAATTTGCCCCTCATAATAATATAAGAAGTTCTACGGAAATGTTTCAAACATTCTCCTACACTTCACCCTTTAGTATATCTGACCCTTTCAGTGTTTTGCTGTGTGTGGGTGCACTTGGTGTAGCTAGCATTGCATATCCTCCAGTATGGCCAAGAAATATTTAGTTTGCCGTGTATATCTATAGCGCTATATTAATGCACCGAGTTACATTGCCCTGTTTTGTGATGCATTTTGATGAGATCATTAAATGTATTAGAAAATTGTCTGAAATTATTTCAGATAGAGTTGGCGCCATTATTAAAAGGGCAGGAAGAGGGAGCATAAATCAGTCTTAATTTACCAGCTAACCCAATCATATCGCTTGCTCTTTATTATTTGTGTGGCATTTGCTGACATGAATGTTGCACATTGAACAGAGGCACAGCAAGACTGGTCAGGTAAAATGTTTCTAACAATGTAATGTATGTGATCTATACATTAAAAGCTATTATCCATTATGACCACACATGGTGCTGCACTATATTTAAATAAACTGTTGGCCCCTATTTATAATATTCTGTTTTCTGAAGAAGTAAATTTGATAACATACCAAATGTTTATAAGAAAGAGAAAAGAATATGGCCTTCAGTTCATTACTTTTTTTATTTTAAATTATACCATACTGTTGCAAGTCATTGACTTGTCATATGGTGTAAAACAAAATGGCTGCCAAAATGTATAGCTAATATTTAAGGTTATTTTTAAAGGGACGCAAATAAGCTTATGGTGCTATAACACGCCTAATGGAGCTGAATGTCTCAGTAATTCTTTACTTTAGAGAAAAATGACTAGCATGATGTATATGACTGACTGATAAAGAAAGTTGCAGCGGAGGAAGAGTGGTGAATGACATGGATGCTCTCATAATGGACTGAAATTGATGTAGACTGTTGATAACACATGACTTTATGATGGTTAATGATACATAATATAGTGAGCATAGATAAGGGGAGCAAAATATTCTGTACAGAAGTCCCTCAAACACTCTCCCAATCACAGAAAGATCCAAACTGTAGACATGTGAGCAAGCCCTTCACCTTTACCCTATCTTGGACTCTTTCCTTGGCAATGCCTTACCTGCTTAGTTCTAATATGGATATCACCTTCTGATAACAGTTATGTGTTCAATTCACTATGCTGGCGCATGTGCTTACATTGAGCCCTACAGACACAACAAAATGTCCTAACCATTGGTGATGTCAAAAAGAGAAAAGTAACAGGTCACATAATGACTAATGGCTGAAAACGTGCCTTGAAGCCTTATAGAAAGAGATGTCTATCCCAAGGGGAAGTTCTGACTTGTAACTGCCCTGCATGACACCAGCGATTATCACTCTTGCCTAAGACACACAGGATGGTTGATAGTTTGGTTATGAGTTCAGTAGAGCAAAGCGTTATCCAGCTGTTCAGGTCACTCTCCTGCTGGTCTCTTTCAACTATTCTATGTATACAGCGGAGCGCGCCCTTCCACTCTATCATACCGTATTAGCTTGAATATAAGCTGCACTTTTTTTTATAATATCCAGGCTTGGAAATTACTGGTGCGGCTTATATTCGCGACCGTAAAAAAATATTGCTGATTTGCAGGCTTAAGACTGTTGCGCAATTACCGTAATTCTAACGCCATTCATCGCTTTCCCAGTATTTTACAGTGCAGTATTGATTTTGAATTAGCATTTACGGTGGTACATTTAACCCATTTGCGGGTCCCATTTGGAACCCGTAGGATTTTCTTTTATATTTGCCGTTTACGGGTGTGAGTGCTTGTGTGTAGCAATTGAGTAGCTATTTGCGATTTTAGCGATTGTAACGTTCTGCGGGCTTCAATTTTCGGCCTCTAACCCGCAAAATAAGTTACCATAGGTCAATTGTGGCTTATATTCGATATTATCCTTTTTATTTTTTCTTGCACTTCACAGGTGCGGTTTATATGCAGGTGCGGCTTATATTCGAGCCAATACGGTATAAAGGAAAACTATCCCTTCTTCCATTTAGCACAGAAGTAACTCATTAGATTTATTTTGTACAATAATCTGTTCTTATATTTTGAGCTGTTGTAAAAAATAATGACCCTGGACAATTTTATATATTATGAACAATTTGAAATTGTTTATTTTAAGCCTAAACAGAGGGGCAGCAGATATAGTACTTACTAAGAAAGAAGGTCAACATTCATATTCATCAATCAAAGAAGATTTTTAATGGCTTCTAACAGGTTGTTAATAATTTGGAAATAAAAACAAATCTTTCAAGTAAAGTTATTAGAAACTGCATACCATGCACCAAATGTGGGCTGCTTTATCCACTATGACCACACACTGTACCACCCTATAGTAAAAGAAAATGTGGGCCCATATTTACACTATTCTGTTTTGAAGAAGTTGATTTTATAATGGACGAAATGTTCATAAGAAAAGAATACAGCCTTTAGTTTGTTACTTTTAAATTAAACCATACTGTGGCTAGCCATTGCCTTTACTGGGTTGCTTGTTTCAGCTGTTCAGCAGAATGTGACCTTGGAAATCAATTATTTCCATTAGTCCTACTGAGAGTACTAGCTCATACTACAACATTTCATTTGTAGCAATTGGAAACTAATCCATATTTTAGGTTTCAGCAGAAACACAAAAGGTGGCTTCCACTGCATCATTGCACTAAGTAGTGGAGCTGTATTTAGTATATATATAGCTTGTGATAATTACCATTAAATACAGGTAAAAAGTAGTAGGCTTCTGACTTTCCTTTACATTCAAAGTTGTGTAGGTATCACCAGCTTATCTTTTTTTAAATTAAATGTAATTGTTCTTTTTAATCATATTAATACATTTATTTTCTAGTTTAATGGACTTTTATAGTCAAAAATATAAAGTACCACTTTTGAAAAAACTAGACTTGCAAATAAGAAACATGATTTTAGAATGTAAAAAAAAATATTATAGCTTCTAATTTACTACTTTTATATGCAATTATGCTGCTGGGGAATCTAACATTTTAGTTTCCTGTGTCCTACTTCCTGGGGTGGGAGGAGATTTTGAATATACAGGAAGTTTGTATCTGCACAATGGGAAGGTGGCAGATACATCTGACAGTGCTCTCAGCATCAAAGGAAATCTCATTAGTTTACAAACACATCCCTTTCAGATAGAAGATGCAAGAAGCAGGCTTACTATGCAAGATGGACACTTGCAGTAAAGAAAAATGCTTAAAAAATAGAAAATGTGAAGGTTTTGTTTATTTTTTATTTTCTAACAATGCTTTGCACATTATCAATTTTTTATATACAAAAATATTTAGAAAAAAATAGAACAAATATTGATTAATATTTTTAATATTTATTTAAAATTATTATTATTGAATTTTCTGTTCATTTTGATAGATTGGATAACACCATGGAACATAAAAATCTATTTTGTGATACATTTAAACACAGATACAATAAAAAAAGTAAGTTATAGAGTGACATAAATGTATAGTCCAGCCCTTCTCCCACATTCATGATGATCTCAAGGGTTAATTAGGAATTATATTTATTTTTGGTGCTCTTATAAACTCTTTGGTATTGTTCATGAAGAGAAAGCAACATTTCCTGAGATTCAAAATCTTGGAGAATTGTTGGAAGGAAACGGATTTGTCTGTTGTAAACACGGCTGTATTGTGCTAGTGTGCAAGTGTCGTGTCTCACTGCTGGTGGCTGGGGGGGGGGTTATATTTTTTTTTCCTAATCTGCATATGGTTTTTATTTTATAAAGGTACATATTAGTTTAAAAAAAATGGATAAATCATTTATGATAACATTTTAAACATCACTAAATGTTTGCAATATGTGCATTAAAAAATATTGTGGCTTTCTCCCACTTATTTAACATGTCGGGATAAAACAAGGACCAAGCAGATACACTATTGTACTATTTCAATACAAGATATCTACAAATCACTAAGCAACCCTGTTATAGTGTTTCAAATTATATTTAGTGGCTTTGCAGAGATATGCACAGTTGACAAAGAAAGACCACTTAAAGAGTAATTAATGTGCATTGCATTACCTTTTATTCCCTTTAAATGGACTTTATAAATTGACTTAAATGTATTCTGACGTGATTCATTTGCAATCTTGATTCAAAGTGGGAGCAAGGCTTGGCAAGTGGTCATAAACTAAAACTACTTTGTTTTTTTTTAGTAATAACAATAATAAAACACTGTTAATTAGATTTTATGATCTCTTCCTAAAATTGTTCCACACTTATTTTGATTTAATAGGTCTTGCTAGGGAAGGAACAAACCTTTAAATCTGACAGGAGATCGTAAATAAATATCAATGTAACGACGAAAAACTGTAACCTTATGTACGTATAATTAAAATATAGCTACGTGAAATATGTGTAGGGATAGAGAATATATAACAGGCAATCATGTAATATGGTCCAATATTGCAATTGAACTCAGATATTGTAATTAGGGAGCATAATACTTGGTTACCCATTATATATATTTAATAATTTAATATGTTTTATTCATTAGTTATCTTTTTTTTTTAGTTTGTTCTTAGTTTTGAGAAATTATAGCAATTATCGCATCGATTATTTTACAGGAAATGCTCCATGGCTGTGAAATATGGGTTTTGAATTAGTGCTAAACATGCAATAAAAGGTTCTAATATATAAACAAAATTCTATCTATCTATCTATCTATCTATCTATCTATCTATCTATCTATGTATCTATCTATCAATGTATCTATCTATCTATCTAAATAAATATATTTATATTTATATATATATATATATATGCACATATATATATATATATATATATAAATAAATGTAAATGGACATATATACATATACTTACACACACACACACATATATATATAAATACATACATATATATTTTATGTTTTTTTTTTTAGCTTCTCTTTGTAGTTTCATGTAGACATATTAGTACAGCTATTTATTTCGTTATACAATTGAATGTTACAATATATAATACTCTTTTAGTAGGGTAACAGTGTGTTTAATAGCTTTCAATAGGTGCCTACTCATTTATCAAGTCCTAAGTAATATTGATCAGTAAATAGTTACGTATGTTTATTTTATTTAGACACTTTTAACTATTGAGTGACATGTCTCCCTTTGGTCCTCAGTGGGACTGTCACGTCAATCCCATCCAATTTTTAAGCTTTGTCATCAGAAATCCTCCAATGGCCGCGCGCCCGGAGTGACACAATTGTTTGTACGCTCCATTCATTCTTTAAATCTTCATAAAAAGGCCCCTCTTTGTATTGGCCAAACAATAGCAGGCTTCTGTATACAATCCTGGTCACACACCAAATGTATCCCCCTGCCCCCTCCTCCCGTCTCTCAGGGTGGTCAATAGGTCAGCTCTGAATGACTACATGTAATCTTTCATTACCGATGGCTTGGGCCTGGAACGGAAGATCTCACTCTGTGTTACGGTCACCATGACGGTCAGGAGTGTCACCATGATTTGATTTAAATAGGTGAAATTATATTATTTGGATTTTCTCCTGTAGGCGCAGACAGTCCTAACAGCTGGCTCAATGTGTTGTAGGAACGGGGCAGCTGTCTGGGTGACTTATCTGAAAGGGGCTAACAAGATGTTAGTGGTTCGGAGTACGGATCACATTGCGCATAACAATATCTCATATTTATTAGAAAATCTCAATTTGTGGTTACTGCCATGCACCATCATGCAGAACAGTCAAAATCAAGTGGAGAAGTTGCACTGTGTTTTTATTTGAATATATTTCCCTGTTTTATTACTGTTGTTAAAAAATGCAGCGTTAGCTTTTACAGCAAATTGTTAATTTAACTTATCCTGAGTCTTATATTTAGTTTAGCTGCACCAGCTGATACATTGAAATTACAAACGCCTTCTAAGTTATTATATACTCTCTTCATTGCAATAATACATTTTTTTATTAATTTATTTCGTTTTTAGTATATTTGTAGAAACCAAAGCAAAAATGTATTTTTTGTTGTTGCTGTATTTAATAGAGTACTTTAAAATTTGCAGGAAGATTGTGATTCCCGATCCTAGCAGAGTCAAGGAAGGTCCAGAAAGCAACAAGGAAGGACATCTGGAAGACAATCTATTTATTTGTCACTGTTTCTTGTAAAAAAAACTCTAAAAAAATGGTGTTGAGATATCCATCAGTTTTAATATTTGAATACAAGTTTTTTTATTATTAGATTTTAAGTGCTCCATTTAATGATGTAAGCAGCATTGATATATGTTAAATCACCTTATGGTAAATTAGACTTAATCATTTTTCAGAAGAGGGTAATGCTAGAACAAGAGAACATGATTTGAGTTTGGAGAGTAAAATACTCAACTTGTGTTTAGGTAAAATTTTCACTATAATTAATAGTCAAGAGTCACTTCAATGCAGGTGAATATAGTCCACTTTGGGTTCAGCATTTTGTCTCAAAATATTAGTGGGGCAAAGTTGCCACTAATTATACTGTCACAATATAAAATACAAGTCATGCACCTGCAGAGATGTAATCACTCCTTTCATACCTACAACATTCACCAAAGTAACATGGATGCCTCCAGTGACCACAATAGGCAAATTTTTCCCTAAATAAAAACTAGTTTTATTCCATTTCTCTGCCTACACCAGCTATTAGTCTGAGTCAATTTCTGTAAATTGTTTTAAATTAAAAAGTATTACAAAAATATTGAAATTTGCTATTGGCAAATAAAAATAATGGCAGCAATCGTAGAGTCTTTTACTGCAGAAAACTAATACCACACTTCCACTTAGAGGCCAGGGATGTTCTGGTGCGATCTATGGAGGGAAGCACTCTTAATGTGTAAGATACTTTAACCGCTATACCACACGGGTGAGAAGAAAGTGGAGAGGGACTTACCTGGTTTGATGAAAGGAAATCCTGGTTAGTTTCATTCATACTCATATACATGTTCTCCCCATCAAACTGTGAGACAAAAAAGAGAAAACAACATTAATTATGAACCTTAAAAAGTCCTCCATGTTGGCTGCTGTTGGTAGTGGTTACCATTTTATAGTATCAACCAAATACATTTTTTTCCCAAAGATTTCTATTTCTTTCTAAAGAGTCTTTCTGGAGATTATCAGCCTTATTAAATTGTGATTCGGCCAGGGATCTATATAAGCACATAGCATATTTTTTTTACAAACGTTTTTAGTTAGTGAACTTCTATGCACAAGCAAGGTCTTCACTAACTAAAAACTTCTGTAAACAAAGTAAGCTATGTGCTTATATAGAGCCCTATTCAATTGGCCGAATCACAATTTAATAAGGGTGTAAGCCCTTGCGGTTTTGAAAGCTCATCTATGAGGAATTTTTTGATGTTCCTCTGAAACAGGACTTCAGAAATCCTGGGAGCAACGTTTCTTAAAAGTTTACTGCTGGCTTCTAACAGTTTTTAATGAATGAATATATATATATATATATATATATATATATATATATATGTATAGTTGAATAATCCAGAGTATTGCAGTGAATAGTGATATTCATAACAGAATTCAAGAGATGAATCTCTCTTTATCAAGTCATTATTGCTTCTGACTTGATAAAGAGCGGTTCATCTCTCAAAAAGGTCTTCATTATTATGAATATGTTTGTCCAATAGAAATCATACTGCAATACTCTGATTATTCACACACAGACACACACACACACATATATATATATATATATATATACATATATATATATACATATATATATATATATATATATATATATATATATACATATATATATATATATATATATATATATATATATATATATATTATAAATATAATAATAGGGTTCCATTAGTGCTAATAAGAGCATTAGCAGATTACACTGCCCCTTTCCCATTAAGCAAATGCAAACTTCGTCTGTATTCAAAATCTCCTACCACCTCAGGAAGTAGTTCACTGGAAACAGTATAATTGCACATCAAAGTATTAAAGGGGCATTTCACTAGGGAAATAAAACACCTATGAAACTATTTAAGTTTATGTACTTTATTTTATAGATATAAGGCAAAAGTGGGTAATTTGATATAGATTATTTTAATGAAAAATAAAACGCGTTGATTAAAAACAAAGCCACTCCTTAGTTGGATGGCGCAAACCTTATTACCACTTCTCAGTTATAGAGTGTGAATTTTTCAACTAAAGGTAACTTATAGAGGATTATGAGGGGACTTCTTTGACCACAATCAGCTTGGGAATTCAGTATATACCCAATTTGCATATCATTTAAATCAGAGTGTCCTACATATGCAATACACACATAATACACCCTATAGCTGGTAACCAGGTGTAATAAGACCAATCGTGGTCTATTCAATAGCCCTATAATAGGATAACCTGTATTTCACAACCAGTGTATCAAAAGATGTATGGGTGGATATCTTAATGGAGTGTTCTATTTCCGCATAACAAATGTATTCACATTACCTCCAATTTGTTTATCTATACTCTCTACCCACTCTGGTATACAATTGGCAGTGGTTAAAGCCCTGTCTCTCCTCTAAATTGCAATGCTCAGTATCTCAGCTTCTCCATTAGCTGTGGAGATTTGCGCCTCCTGGTTAGAGCGTGCGTCTCAACGTGATGACGTCACGCTACGCCTGCCTACCTAACATGTTTCTACGTCTGAACGTCTTTCTCAAAGGATTAAGGCGTATGTCATTGCTGCTGTCCTTTTATAGGTTCTGGTAGTCATAGTTACCGGATCTACCATGAATGCTACATATAGTTAACCACTATATATGTGAACAATTTTGTAAGACTTTCCACCGAGAATCTTTATAAGAGTTGATGCATCTAGCAAGATACAATATATACGGTAGATGCATATAATGTTTCTTTTGTCCCTTTATTACACTATGCAAACAGCAAAGTCTAATACAAAGAGAAATCCTTATGTCATTAGGAAGAATCAAATTTGGAAAAAATAGAACAAATAATAAGATATATCCAGAATATAAAGTATTCATATATCTATGAGAGTATCATATTCATTAATGATCGAATATATATGTTAAATGTGTTTTTTTCTGCCTAAAATATACATTTTTAACTCTTTGGGTCTGTAGCTCATGCAGCTCGTGAATACACAGGCTTTTAGTGACCTCTGTCCAGTAGCATGTTGCAGAATGTTTCCATTGATAGCTTACTATGAGACCATAAAACACCTGTACTTAAAAGTACACTGTCTTCATGAGCTGTAGAGGTGAGAAACCAGTTATAAACTACTATTTGTAAGATTTTAGGCAAAAAACACTGATTTTAAGCACTTTCAAATAAAATAAAGTTAATAAATACATTGATATATTATATTCCTAGTGAAATCTAGAAATCTTCCATGCCCCTTTAAGTTACATTGTAAAAATGTGTTGCATATTTTCAGGTTTAGTTCTTCAAAAAAGGCTATTTTTAAACATTTTGACTGCAGTATTTTTAAAACTTTGATTTTATTATTTTTTTAAACATATTATTATTATTACTATTACAGTTTTTTGTAAAGCACCAACATATTCCATAGCGCTGTAAATGGGGTTAAATACAAAGAAAAATACAATATTAAACACATCGTAGAAAGTAGAGGGCCCTGTCTTTAAGTTTAAAATCTTACATACATGATGTGTTTTTTTTCCAAATCACCTTAAAAGATTGAAAACTCTCATACAGACTATAAAAAATATATATATAAACATGAAAGAAAAGGCCCAAAAGAACTTACACTACATATCTTGTCCATCTAGGACATAATTCTAAATCAGAACGCAAGGACATATGGCCACCCAATATAATATATGAAGTTCCTTAATCAATCTGCTAATCTAGTAGCATTAAAACACATCGTATTTAAATAACATTAACTGAGAGTAAAAATCTAAAGTACACCATTAAATTATTATACGACCATATATTACCAGGGGCCAGAATACTGTTTTGTTAACTCACTTAATTATCAATGTTCTATAATAGAGTGGTTTGGAGGGATCCAAATGTATTTACAGAACTGCATAAATTCAAAATGGCTCCAGTGAAAACTCTAGATCACCAGTACGGTACCTTAAAATGGCTACCAAGAGTTAAAAACCATACTCCAAAACCTACACCTAGGATTGCTAGATTCCTCTCAGAGCCTCAAATCTGCTCTCCAGGAGCTTTTTAAGGACACTACAAACATAGAAACACATTGTGTGATCATTTAACTTTCACACAAAATGGCACCCCAGGCTTCCACACAACACACTTTGGGAAACAATGGTATAAAACAGCGTAAAAAATAACAAAAGACTAAACTCAGTGTAGCACCAACCACTCATTACTATATGTAAACACGCCTATCAGTTAAAATGATTGATACGTTATTCTAAATTCTTAAACCACCTCCGAAGAATTTCTAATGACCATCCATCTTCTCTTCTTAATGGCCAATAGTTAAAATAATTAACAAAGCAAAATCAGGAAAAAAGCATAAAATTAGAGTTTGTGAGGATGATATAGATTTAGACTTTTGGCCACCATTTTGTAACAATAAGGATCAAAATCAGCAAGCTATTTCAGTATCTGATAAATAGACTGGAATTGGGCCGAGAATAAAGTTTTATGGAATTATTTTACATTTATCTTCTGGAGCATGCCATGTTTATGGGATCATTTAGATTCATGAAAATCACAGTTGTTATACTGGGAAAAAATGGCTTACAGAATCGAACTACCCTGCTCTTATTATTATTTGTAAATTTGTATTTTTTAAAGAAAAAAAAAAAAGTTTGAAGGGGGATCTTTATGCCCATAAATACCTATCCCACACAAGCTTTCGGAGGCAAGAATGTGCCGCCAAGGTTAGATATTACTCTTGGCACTGAGTGAATAGAAGCCGCTATTAGGAACTTTGAGGAATGGACAGAACAAGCAAATTATTATAGAACTGGATACTTTGTGTCAGACATTCAGATGTTGTGGACGAAATACCTAAAATTCCTAAAATCAGGGTCTGTACTAAAGAAAGAAAAGACTGTGTATTCAGCCCCATGAGGAAGATAAGAACTTGTAAGAAATAAAGATTACACACAGGCGATAACTACGGTTTGACCTATATACAAGTACCAAATATAAATTATATATAAATAAATAAATTATATATATATATATATATATATATATATATATATATATATATATATATATATATATATTTATATATATATAGAAGCCTTCCACCATACAGTAGTACAGTAAATAAATATTATATTTGTGTTCACATTTGAATGTCTAAAATAAGTTAGAAAACTTATTTCCTGCTCAGAATTCTGAGAAATAGTTAGTCCACTGCATTATGGGAACCTGGACATGCAAATGTGCCCACAAAGGCTTCGTTCTTGTAATCTAATACCATTTTAAACATGGCTTCAATTAAGCATATGCCTGCTGTATTACATAACATTAAGCAGAACTCAGGATGGATTATATACAAGCCAGGAATCCTAACCCACGTACAGCTTTTTCAAGCTTACTGCCTCTCATCAGCATGGGGCAGGATCCTAGCTTGTGTAGTAGATTTTTTGAGGAGGTAGTTTACCACAACAGTCATTAATTAATAGTGGGAAAACAAGTGATAGAAGCCATCCACCAGACAGTAGTACAGTATACAAATAGTACATTTGTGTTCACATGTGAATGTCTAAAATAAGTTAAAATACATATTTCCTGCTCAGAATTCCGAGACATCTGGATTACTGGACCCTCACGGCTACCTCACTCTTTTCATATATATATATATATATATATATATATATATATATATATATATATATATATATATATATATATATATATATACACAGAAATATGCATATACATGGTATATGTGCTCCATCTTTCAATAGGTTGTGTAGCCAGTTAAATGGACACAGTCAGCTCAACGGAAAGTTGGTTTTATGTTAAAGAGCACTAAAACTGTCTATACATTGTACTATTATTGTTATCACCATTTTTGTAAGGCGCAAAAATATTCTGTAGTGCTATAGAGGGGTCAAGTACAAAGAAAACAAATACAATATTAAACACATGGCAAAAAAATAGAGGGTTCTGTGTTTGAGTTTAAAATCTTACAAAGATGGTGATTTTTTCACAGCACCTTAAGAGATTGAAAACGTGCATATTTACAATCTAAAGGTATTAATGAAACAATTAAAAAGAATAAACAATGGCTTGCCAAGTAACTGAATTGATACTAACCATTGTTTCTATACAGTAAATCATTACTGAGATGTTCATCACTGCTGCTGTGGCTCAGTAAGCTAATTTGTGGCTCAGAGTGGAGAAGAGGATCTAACAAAATTATAACCTTAGGGGGGATTTATTTTTTCAATCAAAGACACAGGCAAGAAGACTGTAATCCTAATTAGCACTCAAATTACAGAATATACTCTAGTATAAACCGAGTTTTTAAGCCCTTTTTTTAAGGCTGAAAAGGGCCCCCTCGGCTTATACTCGAGTCACCACCCCATGTCTCTCTTTCCCTCCGTGTCTCTCTTTCCCCCGTGTATCTTCCCCCCCCCCCCCCCCCGTGGCTCTTTTCCTCCCCCTCCCTTATCATCCTCAACGCCCCCAACCTCATCCTCGACCACCCCATCCTCAACCCCCCATCCTCATCCTAAACCCCCCTCCTCACCCTAAACCCCCCTCCACATCCTAAACCCTCCTCCTCACTTTACCCCTCTAATTACCTCCCCCTCTCGCTTTCCCCTCACTTACCTTCCATCTGCAGCTGCTCCTCCGCGCTCCTTCCCTCCGTGACGGGACTCAGCATATGCTAATGACGTGACGTCACATGCGCGTCACGTCATTAGCATTGGCTGGGTCAAGAAGCAGTCGGAAGGAGCATGGAGGAGCAGCTGCAGATGGAAGGAAAGTGATGGGAAAGGGAGAGGGGGAGGCAATTAGAGGGGTAAAGTGAGGAGGGGGGTTTAGGATGTGGAGGGGGTTTAGGGTGAGGAGGGGGGTTTAGGATGAGGATGGGGGGTTGAGGATGGGGGGTTGAGGGTGAGGAGGGGGGTTGAGGAGGGAGGTTGAGGAGGGGGGTTGAGGATGGAGGTTGAGGAGGGGGTTTTAGGATGAGGAGGGGGGTTGAGGATGAGGATGGGGGGTTGAGGTTGAGGAGGGGGGTTGAGGAGGGGGGCTGAGGAGGGAGGTTGAGGAGAGGGGTTGAGGAAGGAGGTTGAGGATGAGGACGGGGGTTTAAGATGAGGAGGGGCGTTTCGGATGAGGTTTTCGGATGAGGATGGGGGGGTTGAGGATGAGGAGGGGGGGTCGAGGATGAGGAGGGGGGTTGAGAATGAGGATGGGGGGGTTGAGGATGAGGAGGGGGGTTGAGGAGGGGGTTTGAGAATGGAGGTTGAGGAGGTGGGTTGAGGAGGGAGTTGGAGGATGAGGAGGGGGGTTTAGGATGAGGAGGGGGGTTGAGGATGGGGGGTTGAGGATGGGCGGGTTGCGGATGAGGATGGGGGGTTGAGGGTGAGGAGGTTGGTTGAGGATGAGGATGGAGGGGTTGAGGTTGAGGAGGGGGGTTGAGGAGGGAGCTGGAGGATTGGGGTTGAGTAGGGGGTTTGAGGAGGGTGATAAGGAAGGGGGAGGGAAAGAGACACAGGGAAGGGAGGGGGAGGGAAAGAGACACAGGGAAGGGAGAGGGGGAAGAAACACAGGGAAGGGAGAGGAGGGGAAGAGACACAGGGGAGGGAGAGGGGGGCGAGATACAGGGGAGGGAGAGGGGGAAAGAGACACAGGGGAGAGAGAGGGGGGACACAAGAAAGGGGCACAGAGGGCACACAAGAGGGGGACACAGAGGGCACAAGAGGGACACAGGGGGCAGCACATTTCCCACCCTTATACTCGAGTCACAAAGTTTTCCCAATACTTTGTGGTAAAATAGGTGCCTTGGCTTATACTCGGGTCGGCTTATACTCAAGTATATACAGTAATATTAATGTACATAAGAAGACAATTGTGATTATTCCAAGAATAATGCACTTTAGAATCACCTGGCTAGTACAATGTATAGCTAGTGTTTTATTCTTAACTTGATTTTGGACTCACCAAGTCCTTTTATTGATGTTTCTTTATCTCTTTACCCAGCTGAGAATTCAAAAGCATGGCAATAAATCCCCACCTTGTGGATTTACATATACATCCTGCCTCCGTCTGGCATATAACAAGTCAAGACAAAAGGGAATAAAATTGTAATTATATAAAATATAATTGTGTACATCCTTCCTAGAAATGTGTGATTGCAGTGTCCATTTACGTGAAAGTTAAAGGGATATGGGACACAACTGTTTGTGAGGCATTTAAAAGATCATTATATAAACTTTACAAAAGTTGTTTTTGCATGAAAAGATATTAAGTAAAACCTGTTTAAACTTCATTGAAACTAACAAAGGATCATAAGTTAGTTTGTGGATTTTATTAACTGTCAGATGGCAGGTCCCCAAGGGCAGTTCAACTTCTAAATAAGTTTTTGTGCTCTGAGACCTTTATTGGAAAAAATGAAAATTCTCTGTGATTAATTATCAAATACCATTTTCCTGATGCAACAAAGAAAAAAAAACGACTTGCGCCCCTTTAAATAAAAGGGTGTGTACAAGGCAGAGGAATGGATACGTAAGGGGTGGACTATGGGCATGTAAAGATTTGTAAGGGGAGGCACACATTAGAGAGCAAGTTTCTATATTTCTTAAGAGTATACATAAAGTTAGCCTTTTTTTATACCGTTGTTCAGTCGTTTTCGACTCTTCATGACCTCATGGACCATAACACACCTTTTTACATCCATGGTCATGTTGATTCACTTGGCCTCTTTATATCCATGGTCATGTTGATTCACTTGGTATTCATGGTAGAGATACTGGAGTGGGGTGCCAGTTCCTTCTCCAGTGGGCCACAGTACACAGCTCCTGGTATTCCCATCCAAGTACTGACCAGGCACAACCCTTCTCCATTTCAGGCTGGTGTGACCTCTGGGTTCTCTAACTGGAAACAAACCCAGGTTGCAGTGGCGAAAGCTCAGAATCCTAACCACTGGACCACCAGGGAACCCAAAAAAAGCCTTAGTAGAGTATAACTATAATTATACTTGTTTCAACAAGGATTTACATCAGGAATTAACACTTTCCATTTACTAAATGGTGTATTAAAGTCATACTCACAATGGGTGCTATGCATGGCATATGAAAGCAGACATTACTTTTTTATTGATAACATAGGTTTTCTTACCAGGTAGATGAGTGCAAACACTTATTTGTAGTAGCAAAAAGACATGGACTTAAAAGCATTTTACATACTGATTTATCTGTTTGCTTTTATGTACTTTTGTTTTACAAAGATTCTGTTTTATCTGCCTAAAATCATTATTTTGGTCTCCCCTCTGTACCAAATGCATCTCATGAATACACAGAACGTGAAGAGCAGTTTTTTAAATTAGCCTGTCAGTGACCTCTCTAAAGTAGCATGTTGCAGAATGCTGCTACTGATTGGTTAATATGAGACAGAGCAACCCCTGTACTTAGAAGTACACTGTCTTTGTGAGCTGCAGAGGGGAGAAACCAGTTAGGAACTATTTGTAAAATTTTAGGAAGAAAATATATAGAATATATTATAATCCTAGTGCAATCCAGAAACCTCCCATGTACCTTTTAATACACCTAACAGTAGCCTTGGGCTTATCCTAGGTACACTTGAGTGAATTAACTGTGTTTTCTATCTACCACAGCAACTGGAAAGCTGTTCCACATATCTACTTTCATTTTTCTAAATTTGTACCTTTGCAAGTTACTCCTAAATCTTCCACCTCCAGACTTCAAACTTGGAAATGAACTCACAATCTTTTGTAGTCAGATTCTCCAACTGTCTACATAGCTTATCAATATAAGTCCATCACTGTTTAACTTTAATACCATTATGGATGTGTGTTTGCGTCGTTCAGAGATACTGCAGTTTCTTCTCCAGTGGACCACAGCATATTGCTCCTGGTATTCCTAGGTGGTTTCCCATCCAAGTACCAACCAAGCCCAACCCTACATGGCTTCAGAGTGGTGTGACCTTTTCGACCCCTGACTGTAATCAAACCCAGCTCAGCACCGAATTCTAACCACTGGACCACCAAGGAACCCACATTATGGATACTGAAGCTTATATTTGCCAACAAGTCAAGACATATTGTATTAGAGTATTTGGACATTCAGAGTAGATACACAATCCAGATCTTAATGTAATGGTGTGGATTTTACACACCTCTGCTGATATCATCACTTCATCCATATTACTTCCCTACTTTTACTCTTATCCCCACCAGTATCTTTACCCCAACCCACAGTGATAGTCATATACTGACCCCAACTAATAGAAATCTTATGAATTTACAAAACACACATCCTGTTGCAAAATAAAGAGCTAAAGTAGCTGGAACAAGTCAATGGCTTCCCATAGTTAAAGGACCACAAAAGTCCCCATATGTGCTCTGCACCATTAGATAGACGATGAAAAAGAATGTGGAAAAAGTGTTCTAATCTTTAAAAATTAATGCTGGATTCATGGAGTTATGATCAATGGAAGTCAGGCAATTTCAGTGTATTGTATCTGCCTGAATGAGTAATGAGGTCTTTACCATGCAGAACATAATGAATATTAATTAGAATCAGGTGAAGGAGCTTTGGATCAGGCAAGTAATTGGTAACTACTTGAAACTACTCTAGCAGCTTAAGTAGCAACAGAGCAGATGGCACAGAGCTAAGGTTGCTGTCTGTGATGGAGAAGGTCCTAAGTTTAATTCTCAACAATGACACTTTTTTTTACTGTTTAAAAATCAGAAACATGTGCTTTATGTTAAATGTATTACACAGATGTCAGTATGAGGTTACTGTGTGGATGTTATTTGAATCATTATGTAAACCAGTTATTTAAAAAAAAAAAAAAAACTTTTATACTTACTTTTTAAAGCAGAGTGTGTTGGTGTAGTGGAATCATAAAATGGTTTCATTGGTCCTAAACTTAATGTCTTCCACTTTTTTAAATTTACTAATATATTTTTTAACACACATATGATTGATATATATAAATAAATAAGTGGAAGGCAGGGGAATCAACCTCATAACTTACCAATGAAACAAATCTTTACAGCAAATTACTTACCACTACACCCTGCTCTCAAATGCAGTGTAAATCTATAATACAGTTACAGATCCAGCCTTTTTTATTTATGCTGATTCTTGTGGGAGGGCTTTAAGGGGTTAACTAAAATGATAAGATCTAAGTCAATTCTTGGTCAATGTTAAAAATATAAACACATTTCCACATGATTTTCCACCCTCTAATTTATATCTATATTACAGATATAAGCTTAAATTGGTCCTTTAAATTAATTTATATTATTACCTGCAGACGAATGAAGAGACACATAATATCCCACTAATATGTCTAGGTATGACCCCACTGAACAAAGATGTCTATTAGATTCATGATATTGCTACTCCAAAATATGACTTACTAGTAACTTGCCCGTCCTAAAGGACGGTGTCATATGTTATGTTCAGTTGTTTGTTCTGTCTCTCTCTGTGCTCCCTCTCCCTCTCTAAATCTTACTTCATTACCTTCATATGGCACAAGAAAAATTAAGTATATGGACTCAGGTTGAGCTCTCTAATGGAGTAAGGGTTGTAATCAATTACAATTCAAGATGTTAAAATCCAGGCTAACATAGCACACTGTGTATAATAGTTCGGAAAAACTATTTAATACTAGGCACATTTTTGTCAAAACAACCGAGCATAATTGGGGAAAAAAAAGTATATTTTGAGCACAACTTAATAGTAATTCTGTATGGATCTCATCAATCATATATGTTTCTGGAGTAGGGTAATAATGGAAAAATGTATGTATCTATCTATCTATCTATCTATCTATCTATATATCTATCTATTTATCTTCAAGTGACACAGCATATGCCCCAGTTGCTGCACTTCTGCAATAATAAATGCAATTGGTTGTTGGTAAAGATTGTTAGTGGCCATGTTAAATATTTGAGCGTTAAATCCTCCATGTTGTACTATTTATTCCAACGGGGCATGCTTCTCTTCTGTTCAGTCTGCAAGCTGAGAATTAATTAATAGCCTTAAATGCAGACTTAGTTAAAGGGGGGTATAATATCAATATATAATTATCAAAGCACTTCCACTAAAATATTTTATTAACAACCAACTGCAATTATATTTATTTTATTTTGTACTTTTCATTGCTGATATTAGGACCTCTGCTGTGTAACATTAAGATGGAGACATAGGGCCATGTTCTATTAGCTACTTGAAAATGCCTTGAACATTTTTTTTTTTTTTTTTAATAAATGTTTATATGCATTTTATGACTTAAGAATTCATTAGCGCCAATAAGTAATATTTGCAGAATATGTAGAAATATTAAGAGTGATTTTAAGTGTGTATAAATATACAAATTTGGCAATAGAATAGGGCCTATAGTAAGGGGAAAAAAGGAGTAGTAATTGGATTATGGGGGCACACTAATCTGATTAGGCCAAGGACAGCATAAAATAAATATACGGTAATCGCATATGTTTTATTGAGAAGAGGTAGAGTCCAATGCCTTTTTTATAATTCAGACAAAATAATATGCTCTGGCACTTCACCCACCAGTGAGACATATTTAAATGTAATAATTTACCACTCTAGCCCTCTCACCTGCTACCCCGTTGCTATGGCAGTGAAGAGGTTAATTGTTCATTCATACCCCTTTCACGTTATTTTGCATCTTATAAACTATTATAAATTTAATTGCAAGTTTAACGGGGGGAATAAATACCACACACACAATGGCTCATTAAGGACTAATTATGCACATGTTGTTTTCCACAAACATTCTCGTTTGGAAGCTGTTCTCTGTAATTGCTCAGCCTCATTAAATGGTACAGGGAGAAAGTCGTTTCAATTTTGGAACACGCGTTCTGAGAACAGTGTTATAAATCAGGGGGCTGAGCTGAAAGGAGCATTTTGATTGGTAAATATGATCTTGTAAGCCTGGTACCTGGCATTCTGATTGGTTCAGGCTGTTGCCATGGATACAGCAGCCTCGATTTCCATTTCAGCTCTGGATAACCGTTTCAACTCAATGTAGGAGGGTGGGGAATGATCTTCTTCAGTTATTTTATATAACATTTTCTACTAACTTTTAAAAAATATTGATTTAAGAAATACACCTTCTTTGGATCTTTTTATTTAATAGAGTCTTAGCAGAGCATATGTGTGACGTAATTATTTTCATGCCAGTATTAATTATCTACTATAATGTAGTATTGAAAACTAATACAATGTTAAGTACCCATAAATTAATGATAAAACCATTATAAATAATATTCAGCTGGTTTTCCAATTATCTTTACACTGGAAGACCTCCATTTTTTTTACAAACTGTTTAGCAATAATGGCAGAATGTACTTCCACTTCCGCACAGCTGCCCTGTATACAATACTGCCACCAAATCTTTACAGCTTGTAAAAGATGGGAGGAGCTCAGCCTAAAGATGAGGTGCAATCTAGCAGCCTTATTAAATTGTGATTCGGCCAAATGAATAGGGCTCTATATAAGCACATAGCGTATTTTTTTACAGAAGTTTTTAGTTAGTAAACTTCTATCCAAAAGCAAGGTCTTCACTAACTAAAAACTTTTGTAAAAAAATATGCTCTGTGTTTATATAGAGCCCTATTCAATTGTCCGAATCGCAATCAAATAAGGCTGATGGTTTTCTCACAAAAGATCAACGTTTTATAATCTCAATTATTTGAAAGTTGTTTATACCGACTTTCCTATACAAAAGTTATAAAAGATGGGCCATTACAGTTCCAGTTAAAAAAAAAATCAACAATAACTTTAGATTTATAGCAGATAAACATATCCTAAATTAAAACTATATTTTAATATAATGGAACTGAAAATGGCACAAGAAGATTACATAGGGAATGACATACCAAGGTTACCTACCATTTAAATAAAGCGTATATGGTAGATTTAGGAGGAATACATAGAAAATGTAATGTAGAGGTCCAGAATAAATAGGCCAGATGTCCCGATTCTGATCCAGATTTGCCTATTGATTAACCCTGTCATTATGCTTCTCCGGGTTTATTAATGAATTTTAATATAACTTTAACATCATTTTCAAAATAATCCTAGACTAATAATTAATACCAATAAAATGTTGCTCAGTACACACACAGGCTATTTTAACACAAGTTGGAAGGATTTTTGCCACACGTATCTATCTACCTATATATATATATTTATATAATAATAATATATATATATATAAATACATATATTTTCTTCTCCTTATTGGGAATATTAGAATAGGGACAGAGCAAAAAATGTGGGGTGCTTAAATCTGAATGGGCCTAAAACAGAATAAAACCTTAAACGCGCCCAGACTCTTGAAGATGTCAAATATTAGTACATCTGTCAAATCTGAAAAACCCTAAATATAAAGTGTAGGGTAAGAATAAAAACACAATTTTTTTGCTAATATCTAAATTTTTTCCCTATATGTTATTTTCAGTACTTGCAAACTCTTATTTACGCCCAACAAGCATTTTGCCCATATGCAATTTCCAGTGATAAATACCTCTCGTGATAATCATCCATATTGTACATTAAAAATAAGGAGTGATTTCAATGATTGAAATGTGTGAATGGGAACATTGATAAGAGGCAGGTGTGAAATTACCATCAGACTTACAGTATCTAAATGAAGGAAGTGTTAACACAACATCCTATTCAAATACAATTAAGACTAATTATCTCTTGTAATTCCACTGTGCAAAAAAAAAAACACCTTGAGGTTTATGTATCAAACTTTGCAAAAGGAATTTTTAATGCGAATTTGGCACAATGAAAGAAAACCATTATCCCCCCACCCCATCTGTGCGCCTGTGTATTAACAAGGATTTTGCAATTAGGTTGTGTTGGCATCAAGACATTTTTATAGATAGATTTCTGGGGTGGATTATTTTTGGTGGGGAATATGAGGCAAAGTATATTTAGAAACTAAAGTAACTCTCAATCGTCCGCCATTTTTTACTGGAATGACCCAAGTGGTAGATCATCTTGGCCTATAACACAGCTTACTCCTGTCTCCAAACCTGCACATATTCTGCATCCATGTAGATCCTCTCTTTACAATCCTGGTTTAAACTAAATATGCTCCCCTCCCCATTATTTTCCTGGTCATCTCTGCTTTACCTACGGCACCCATGACCCTGACCTTGCTTCTGGCCTTTTGAATCATTGCAGCAACAAACCCAAACCCTACTAACTACGTTGAAGCAGGGTTTAACACATTTTCGGAAATTTAGAAGCTAGCCAGTTTAGTTAGGAGCCAACAAAACATATTGTAGGAGCCACAACTCAATTATTATACTGTATATATAGTAATCTATGTATACTAAGTAAAAATTTAGGGGCCAACAGCTAAATTTTAGGAGCTGTTGCTCCATGGTCCTAAGATTTGTCAAGGAAATGTTGACATTTAATAGAAATATTATTTAAATCAAATCAATTACTCTTTCAATGAGCTGTTGTGGATGTAGTTTTGTAGATGCATTAATAACTGCTATAATATTTACGAATATTATAGTAGTTATTATTGCATCTACAAAATGTAATGGCAACATGCTTAATAGGGTTATTTGACCTACCAATCTATAAGCTACATTGTAATATCTCTAGTTGAAACTGCTTCATTTATACATGTTGATTGAGCTGGTGTTTGTATAAATTTATAGATTATAGGAAATATATTCTTCTTTCACAAAAATTGCCAATATTGATAAGATATTGTCTTAAATAAGTCAGGTTTTCACTGATGGCCATGTATAATATAACACCTAAAAACAGTAAGTATTATCTATATCAACTTTCTTTTAAGTAGTTAATATACACGGTCCAGTCACGTTATTATAATCACTAGCTAATATCCTGAATAACCACAGCGTGCAGCACGGGCAGCAGCTAGAAGGCATGGAAGTGAGTCAATAAGATGCAGGAAGGTTGGCAAGGGTGTCTGGAGCCATGCTGAAGAGTATGTGGTGGAGGATCCATATGGCAAACATGGAAATCAGGTGGTCTCAGAGTGAGAACCACTGATATAGATGATTTAATTGAGATAATTTTACATCGTATATATGTATGTTTTGGATCTATAAAAAATGGTTAGTAACAAATACTTGTGTAATCTCCTGCCTACAAGAAGACCAAGTTGCTGATAAGGAGTTCAATACTTTGCAGCAGAACTGGATCACCTGATGGCAGTTTTAGCCGCAAACATATAAGTATATGCATCTCTAGTATTTGTCCCTCCAACAGTATTTCTTTCCCTTGGTTGCCAGTGTTTGCTTTTTAAGGAAACTCTTTAGGCACTTCTTTTGTTTTTATGAATGTTTTAACAAGGGTCTGATTACTGATGCTGGATGTGACTGCAAACACATTCTGTGATACAGCACTATAATTGATGTATTTGAACAGTATAAACATATACAAATTTAAGTTTCTATGTTTCCATCACGGGCCCCAATTCTTATCGCTGAAAAATCAATTACGAGTGCCGTAGTGGGACAGTAAATCCTACCTAGTTATGCTAATCCCCATCCATAAAAACATTGCGAGAGAATTGCTACGAGTAATTTTCTACGGGAAAGCCGAAAATCAAGGCATAAATCTCCATTGATTGGACTGACAATACATTGAGTTACTCCATGACACTTTGACACCCAAACCCTATGTCAATAAGACTTTACGGATCACTCGCATATTAGGGCACTGCCGTAACTGCAAGAAGCAGAAGAAAGATTTACATGTACCAGAAACCACTTGTAAGTAGGTTTCAAACTATTGCTGAATCCCCCAGAAGCATTTTAAGTGACAGTATAGCACAAAACGCACTATAAAATGATGACTTTTCAACATTATTTGACACTTAACAACCCAATATCAACATATATTTAATTCAAAAATATGATGTTAGTATTAAACCCGTTTTATGATACAAAATCCAGGGCAACACATAACTCAGTACTCAAGAGGTTAATACATGTCATAAAACCCACATAACCTAGGAACAAACACTCTAATGCATTGTCTATAAATATATCATATTTTAACAAAAAATATTTCCTTGCCACAGCCTAATTACGGCAGTTGTTACTGCACTTCCCACTCATTATAATATTCATGGCGTAAAGCTTGGTTTGCACAGAAATCTGTTGCAGCTACAGGGAAGGATTTACGGCTATGGGCTGAGTGCTCGTACCTGGGGGAGCTAAAGATTTACACTAGTGCAGAAGTTAGGGGAAAAAGCTCCCACATCTAATTTAGGGCAGTGCCCTAACTTAGTGCACCTGATTTACATGGAGGCCACAGATATTACCTCTTCCATGGCTGCTTGTCTTGGCATCTGCATTTGATATGATTTGACCATTTACACCTCTACAGGTTAAGCCAGTAGTTTTCGATAAGGTAAATTTACCAAATGCATGACAAATAATGTTATATTCTAATAGATGTAAACAGGTTATTTTAGATTAATCCTGACAATTGTGAAACATGGCACCCTATATGAGCAACAACAGGAAGAAAGGGGGAAACTTAACTCTTAGAAGTAAGTGAAATGTAGATGTTATATGACAATTACACTAAAGAATAATATAATTAAGCTTAAACATTTTCTTTGAAGAAGACCTGCTGTTTAATCGCAACTAAAAAGATTCAGTTTTTATGCCTTTTAAGTAACAAAGATCAATGTACACAACTTTTCAATTTATTTTGACCTACAGGGTTGATCTTTCAGAAAAATCACACTGGAAACTGTTGTGTATGTATATGCACACAGGGGGGGACAAAAATATATAAAACGGATGAGCCAGGCAGATGTTCATATTAGCCAGGGAGGGAGGGTGCATTTTTAGAAATATATTATAATTTTAGCAATATTTAGGAACCATAATTAATAATCTTGGGAGGTCAAGATACTAACTTTGTGTGCGTGAAGATGTTCATGTGTTGATGGCTACTTCACTTTTCATTATATATATATAACGGCTGTTCGTAGGGTTCCCAGTTTGTGTATAATCCAACCTTGGCTTTGCAAAAAAGCGGTTTAATGCAGCGGGCATGACCTCAAAGGAAGCCATGTTTAAAATGGTTATGGATTGAAGAGCAAGGCATTTGAGGGCACGTTTGAATTTCCCTGCTCAACTTCCCAGAGTGCAGTGTAATAACTGTATTTCTTGGAATTCTGAGCAGGAAACACATATTTTAACATGTGAACACAAATGTATTATTTATTTATATATATATTTATATTTATTTATTTATATATATAGTCTAGAGAAGTGTATAGGAGCCAGACAGGGTGTTTCCAGGAGCCAACGATATACTATTGTAAAACTAATAAGGGGAATGGAGGGACTAAGCTATGAAGAAAAGACTAACCAAATTAAACTTATTTTCTCTAGAAAAAAGACGTCTAAGAGGAGATATGATTACCTTATATAAATACATCCAGAGTAAATATGGGGATTTGTCAAATGTACTTTTTGTCCCAAGAGTTTTCAACTGACAAGAGGTCATCCCTTGAGGATAGAAGAAAAAATATTCCATCTTATGGAAAGAAAAGGGTTCTGTGGAATTCTCTACCAAAGGAGGTGGTGACAGCGAATTCAATAGATAACTTTAAAAAAAAAGGTTGGATATATTTTTTAATAAAAAGGGCATTCAGGGTTATCCAGGTTAATTAGATAGGGAGTACTGACCCAGGGAGGAATCCGATCTCCAGTATCTGGCGTCAGGAAGGAATTTATGTTTTTTCCCTTATGAGACAATTGGCAAATGTTTCAATGTTTTTTTTTCTGTTTGCCTTCCTCTGGATCAATTAATAATTAATAATTAGCAATTATTACAGGGTAATAAATAATCCACATATTATTATATTGTTTTATATATATATATATATATATATATATATATATATAGTTATTTAATTGTTAAGTCGTGCCCCACTCTCCATGATCCTATGAACCACAGCATATCAGATACATCTTGTGTCTGGCTGTGCTTATCCATAAGGTTTTCTTGGGAAAGATACTGGAGTGGGTTGCCATGTCCTTCTTCAGTGGACCACAAATTGTCTAACCTCTCTGCTATGACTTGCCCATCTAGCGTGACCCTATATGGTACAGCTCACAGCTTCATTGAACTACACAAGCCCCTTCACCACAACAAGGTAGCAACCGAGTAGGGGTTATATTCTATATATATATATGTATATACAGGCAAGACTTAGAAAAAAAAAAGATACAAGATGCAAAAAATTACAAGATTAGCGGCCGAACGACGAAAAAACAATAAAAACACACCCAAAAAATTACAAAAACATTACAGACAGCACGGGGCAACAGCTAGGACGTCTGGGAGTGAGGTGGAACGCGAACTTAACTCAATTTAGACGATTTTCGGCACTCGAAAATCGCCTAAGCAAGGAAAAAAATGTCCACCGAAAAAAATGAAAACGAGGCTACACGACCACGGACTGCGCAAAACACTGCAAAACGCGTAGCACTTTACACATCCAACTAAGACATACAACATACACTATTACAAAAGCTGGAAAATACTTGCGTACCACATTCGTAACATTACGACTATACAATGCCGCTATATACAATAAACCAACGGCTTTACCTCGCGCACGCAGCCTATTTACAATGCACACTTGGAACATTCATTACACTTTATAAGCAGGGCACTAACACTCACAATGTATATTGTATGCAGATGCAAAATACAAACCGATTGTTAGCTCTTCAGCCTATTGCTCGCTGCATATACAAATTATAAATAATTAAAGTACCGGTATATTAATTTATTGAATAAATCCTTAATTATTACTTAACTACATATACATAGAGATATATATCTCTCTTTATCATGACTCATGAAGGTGCTCAGAGGACCAAAAGTACACGACAGGAGAGGCTCGCAATGAGCGCCGAAGGCGCTCATTGCGAGGCATACGATGAGCGCCGAAGGAGCTCAGCGCAAGCCTCGCAATGAGCGCCGAAGTTCCTCACAGTACAAAACGGTTTACATTGTGTATCAACCAGCATTCCCAGCCTTACAATTGTATTGACCGTCATTTTTTGACGGGCAAGTCGCTAGTATATATATAAAGATTGAGGTAGCCGTGAGTGTCCAGAAATCTAGATGAATAAACAGAGTGTTGCAGTATACAGTGTTACCTTTTTTATTGGACAAACGTATTCATAATTATGTATAAGTTTGTTCAGTAAAAAAGGTATCACTGTATACTGCAATACTTTGATTATTTAACTATATCTCTATATCTATAAATCTCTCTCTTTATATATATATATATTTAGTCTTTCTTGTTTTTCCAATTTTTTTTTTTCCATCTCTTTCTGTTTGCTGTTTTTAGTTCATACTTGTATCAGTATCACTTTTTGACTTGATAAAGAGAGGCATTATCTCTCGAAAGCTCGTCGCTTTATTATGAATACGTTTGTCCAATAAAAAAGGTATCACTATTCACTGCAATACTCTGATTATTCAACTATATATATATATCATTTATTTGAATACAGTCATAATTAAAAACACATATTGATTTATAACTCTCTAGCTGTTTATTTAAATGTTTATTTATACACAAACACCTATATACGCCTGTCTTCGAAGTCTATTTGTATACAGCGAGACAAGCAATGAGAAACAAAGAGCGCGCCGTGCTGTTTGATCCCCGCTTGGCTGTACAGCTGGAAGAAGATACCAAGAATTTGCATGAGTAAATGAGGTTACTCTGCCAGGGAGCGGATACAGAAATCAGCCAATTTAACTGAATCTGGTAAACAGAGATCCTGCGATAACGCACTGACTGAGTACAACAGGCTTGTCAGATACTTTGTATTTCCTCCCCTTTACCACAGCATCTGATAACACCCATGGAAAAAATACTTCTGGTTTCCTCCAGCATATAATTAGTTATCTTGATCTATCTCTTCATCCGCCAGAGAACACAGAGAATAAAACAGAAGAGCTGACGTGGAGCGAGCAATAAAACATCATTCACAGATGACAGATTAACCTTTGTCATGTCCCATTCATTATTGTTTATTATCAGTACCAACTGAACAAAACCACATATATCTATAGCTATTTGTAAATCACTATATCTAAAAGTTTACCTCCCGGTTCCTAACTAATTATTAAAAGGACACAGCAAAAGGTTCCAAATATATCATTTAAAATAATAGCGAGTAGCGTGTACTTTATCAATGCAAGGTTATCAAAAATGTATTTTCCTACTTACTATGAAGCTTGTAATGTGTGTCTGTCAATCTTTCCATTCACTTTTACTCTTTATCTTTTTTGTTAGAAACTAAGCAAAAGTAATTAAAATATGAATACATACCCATATGGAATTATGTTCTTGGTGCCATAGAGACTGGTTCTAGGAGGCAGCCCTTCGTAGACGTTTATTATATTATACTTAGGAAAAGTGCTAAGGAGCCAGCCATGGAAATTTCAGGAGCCGAGCATCTTAAATATTTAAACCTCTGCCCTTATCTATATATACGTATGTATGTACATACTTGTGTGTGTCTCCATATATATATATATATATATATATATATATATATACACACATACTTTGCAGTGTGTTAATATTGCTAAAGAATATGTTGGAGTGTTTCAAATAAATTATAATAATAATGTACATATATATATACTAGAATATTGCCCGTCAAAAAATGACGGCAATGAAATTGTAAGTGAGCTAATGGTGTTTGGTGTATTTAATGTGGCTGATGAAGCGTCGTTCATTTTCTATGTCGTCCGACTTTTTCGGAATATCCGTAGCTGTTTGGTGGTGTTTTGTGTGTTTAGGGACCTTTAGCCTCGTTTTCGTTTGGCGGCCATTTTTTCTCTCGCTTAGGTGATTTTCGGGTCTCTAAACTCTGAAATGTGTGCTTAAATGGAGGTGTAACTTCACTTCCAGAGGTCCTCGGTGCCCCCCCTTGCTGTGAGTAAGCTTTTTGTTTGTTGTTTGTATTTATTGTGTTTGTAATGTGTTTGGGGTTGCGCGGGATGCGTCCTTGTTTTCGAATCTCGTATGTCTTTTTCGGAAATCCGTAGGTGTTTGGTGGTGTTTTGCGTCTTTAGACTGCTGTAGCCTTGTTTTCGTTTTTTTCGGCGGCCATTTTTTCTCTCACTTAGAGAATTTTTCAGTGTCTAAACTCTTTTATTTTGAGTTAAATTGAGGTGTAACTTCATTTTTTTAAGTCCTGGATGCCCCCTCATCCTGTAGGTAAGCTTTTTATGTATTTGTTGTGTGTATTTATTTTATTTTTCATGTTTTCATGTGCACGGGTTGCGGCTGATTTTTGCGAGGTGTAAATTGGTCGTAACGTGTCTCGTATTGTTTTGCGAGGTCCGCAACAGCTCGCATGCTCACAACTATATATGTGATATATATATATATAAAATGTATCTGTATATAAATCCTTGGAAACTTCCCAGGAGATTAGGAGCCAGAGCTTCTAACATTTGTACTTCTGGCACCTAAATATTTTTCCAAAGTAAAATGTATCTCTAAGAAGAGCTTCCTTCTAGCATCTCTAGATCCTATAAAATCTTTCTGGATCGCTACCTTGTCGTGGTGATTGGGCTTGTGTAGCTCAATGGAGCTATGAGCTATACCATGATGGCCAGGTCATAGCAGAGAGGTCAGACAAAGGAGTAACTGGCAACCCACTCCAGTATTTTTGCCATAAAACCTTATGGAACCTTATGGAGTCGGATAAGACTGAAAGAATAAACAACAACAATAATATAATATAATATATATATATATATATATATATATATATTTAATATATTATATATATATATATATTTTTTTATATATATATATATATATATATATATATATATATATATATATATATTATACACACAAACACCAAAAATAAAAGAAATAGTTAAAAAAGAACGTGTGAACACACCTTTCACAGATCGGCAACAGGAAGCGTGGCTTTGTGGTTAATGTGTATATATCACTATATCTCTGACAGTTAAATCCGCAACCACTACTAGACCTGTAACACAACTCGAGTGCACCACTATAAGAGGGGAGCTGGTGGTGCAGTTGTGCTGTGTTACAGATGAGGTCAGGTGTACTATTAGTTAGGAAATGGAGAGCCCTATTGTGTAGCAGAAAATGCTAAATCTTCACAGAGATATCTAGATAAAAATATTTCTGAAAATAGCAGCAGATCCCTTTATACACAGAGTGCTGAGGATGTAGTAAAGATATTGTCTAGACAACCTACTCATCATGAAGTACTGACTAACAATGGACACTCTAGTCACAAGTGTGCTATCATGCACGTAAATTAATATGTTTTAAGCGTAAAAAAGTTATTTTTGTATGAAAATTAGTGTTGCGGAATTAAAAAAAAAAGTAATTGATTCCCCGTACAAACTGTTTTTGGAGCAAAGTCTACACAAATTGATAGCTGTATCAGATTCAACCAATAGAAGGAGCAATTGAATCTTGTATAGATCTCCATGACCCAGTTGGTGCAGTGCCCTGATACAATCTGATACGAAAAGCCAAAAACGATTACAGAAATACCCCATTTAGAGCTGTACATGCTATGTGAATCAGCGATAAACGGGGCATTTTAAAGCCATAGCGCTGAAAGAGTGCTATAGCCGGGAAAAGAGAGCTAAGCGCAGATCTTAAAAAGATGTAATGCTATCGCGAGATTTAGCACTTAGCGGGGCATTTGAATCCAAAACTGCGCTATGCGAATTAGCACTATGAGGGGTAGCGGTAAGCGCGGTATACATGTTTCTTTGTTCTAAAGTAGTTTGTACATGGATTTCATTTAACCCTTGTAGTACGTATATTTTTTTGATATGTTTAATATATGTTCTTTTAAAAGCACATTTCCTGACTTCTGTTGCCCTTTAAAGGGATCCTGGATTTATAGTGTACATATTTACTTTTTTGCATTTTATTCAGAAGTGCTTATAAGCTTTGTTTTTACTGGCTGTAATCAAGCAAATAGTCCCTGTTGGGGTCAGTCCACTTTGGCTCCATTTTGTAGTACTTATGAAGAACTGTGGGGTCCCATGGGTGATATTTTACAAGTCTTTGAATAGAGTCCACTTAGAGTACCATGGGGTTCCCTGGTGGTCCAGTGGTTAGGATTTGTTGCTTTCACCACTGCGACCTGGGTTCGGTTCCATTCAGGGAACCAAGAGGTCAACCGACCTGGAAGCCAAGAAAGGTTGGGGCTAGTCAGTACTTGTATGGGAGACTACCTGGGAATACATGGAGCTGTATGCTGTGGCTCACTGGAGAAGGGACTTGCAGTATCTTTGCCATCAAAACTAAGTGGATCAGCATGACTATAGGCATAAAGATGTGCGTGGTGTGATACGGACCATAAGGTCGAGGAGTCGGAATCGACTGAAAGGCACAAAAAAAAGAGTATCAGAGTATCAGGGTATTTAGCAATCCTAACTTCAATATAACCTTCTGGATCGCTACCTTGTAGTGAAGGGGCTTGTGAAACTCAGTGAAACAGTGAGCTATACCATGATAAATATTGATGGCTCTGTTGGACTTTAGAGGCACCCATGATACTTTGATAGAATTATGTGTGTGTATAGATGGGCAGGTCAGAGCAGAGAAGTCGGACCTATCGGGTCCCCATGGAGAACTGGTAACCCACTCCAGTACCTTTGCCAACAAAACCTTAACATACTTCAATATACACAGATTCAAGATGGCGTATATAATGGACCAATTAGCAAATAAACCAATGACATTCACCAAAAACAAATGTTTTGATTGGTGGCTTCTGTAGTAGCTGCAAATATTATGAATTAATAATGTCTGACATTTACTCACGTCTATTCCAATTTTTCTTTATTTTATATGAAAAGCAATTAAAATCTGTTAAAAAAAAAAAAAAACGCATCTCATAAAACATGTTCAACTATTGCTCATCACTGTTAAAACAGACTGTTCCTTCATACTTTTATTTAATGTGGGTTTAAAGCAAATTGCAAATCTCAATTAATTGAGTTCCTGTGTTAATTTGCTTAGCAAATTCTAAGGCTTTAATTTAACTAATTTCATGTGCAAGTGAATGCCACAATAGTTTATACGAGCAAGAAAAGGGATTAGCAATAATTGTTTATCAAATTAGCCCAAACTAATGTGCTCATTGCATGCTTGTTCTAAATAAATGGAATTGGTATCTAATTTAGGACGAGAGGGAACCCCGTTTCCTGCTGGTTTAATGGTGCAATAATCAGCCAAACCACACACAAAATCACAATATCCCAGCTTCTGTATCAGCTGCAGTTCTCACTGAGACAAGACTTGACTAAAGCAATGACATGTTTAACAAAATACTATATATTTATCTGCATGATTGACATAAGAAGCAGACAACTGTAATTAGTTTTTAAAGGAAATCATCACAAATTCGCATGGCTTAAAACGACATAAAACACCCACATTTTCTCTATAAAGAATGTTTTTAAAATAACAAAATTGTTTCTGCATGATAAAACAGACCAATATAGGTATATATATATATATATATATATATATATATATATATATATATATATATATATAGTAAATAAATAGTACCTTTGTGTTCACATTTAAATGTCTAAAACAAGTTAAAAAACCTGTTTCCAGCTCAGAATTCTGAGAAAAACAGTTATTACACTGAATTCTGGGAAGCTGAGCAGGGACATGCAAATGTGCCCACAAATACTTTGTTCTTCAATCCGTAACCATTTTAAACATGGCTTTCTTTAAGCTTATGCCTGCTGCATTACACAGCTTTTTTGCAAAAAAGAGCGATAGAAGCCCTCCACCGTACAGTAGTACAGTAAATAAATAGTACATTTGTGTTTACATTTGAATGTCTAAAAAAAGTTAAAAAAAACTGCTTACACCTCAGAATTCAGAGAAAACAATTACACTGCATTCTATATATATATATATATATATATATATATATATATATATATATATATATATACATATATATATATATATATATATATATATACATATATATATATACATATATATATATATATATATATATATACATATATATACATATATATATATACATATATATATATATATATATATATATATATATATATATATATATATATATATATACACATGTATATGCTAGTGACATGAACACAGCACTGCATAAAAAGAGCATAGTTAGACAGGGACAGGGTCATTAAAGGCATATCTATGTTTCCTGGATTATGAGTACATCTGATAGAGTGGACTCAGTAGTGTATATAAACATTTTTTCCATGAAAAAATACCAAAATAAACATTAACAAACTCACTCAGATTTTGCTAAATGTCTTGAGTTTGCAAGCAGTAGCTTTTGTTAGTTAACACTCTTGAAAATCCTCGTTAAAATTAAAATTCATAATTAATTTTGGCCAATTACAGGTAACTAATACATTTTACATACATTTGAATACAATGTAACAAGCAATGATGGCAGTTTGCGCAGGAAGGAATCATGGGATGTGTAGTCTTCCCGTAGGAGGAAGTAGGAGTCAGACTCAGATTTGAAGATATCTGCATTGAGCTGCCGCTGGCTTGAAGATTAGTAAAGGGTTACAATCTGTACTCCAATGCAGTGTTTCTATTGGTAGGTACACTGTGCCTATGTATGCAGCTCTGGGGGGGTGGAAATCAGTATGTGTATGTGTCTGATATAAGCAGCACGTGTTAGATTAGAGAAAGATAGGGAAACTTAGATATGCCTTTAAGCTACTTTTATAATTAGAAAATAATAAATATATCTGGATGCCTCTGCCGGACCCTGGAGGTATCCATGATACTTTTGTGCACGTTGTGTGTGTGAGAGAAGCGTTTACATTTCTGGAGAGCAATGTAGAGAATCAATACCTAACTAACAACACTGGTAGTTGTATAAGCCATGAGCATAAAAACATTTTAGAATAAACCAGATTTTGTTGATTAATGTTTATAAACTCAGAAATCCATCTTTATGTTGTATAACTTCTTGAAAGCTTTAATATGAATATGTGTGTTTTACCTATCACTAGAGGGAGGCTTGGGGAGGAGATTGAGATCAGGAGTATTTGTTTGATAACTGGATTTAATACGACACCCTTCCCCCTCACAGGTCCAGAAGCAGGCAGCTTGAATCAGGAAATGCCAGCATTGCGCTCCAGGAATTTAACACCCCTCTAAAACGTATAACTTTCGCTAACATATCATCGCTACAGTGAACTGTCTTGGAAATGGAGAAGTGGAATGGTAATGGGTTAACAAAGTATCACAAGCGTAGATCAACAAAAGATAACAGAAAAGCTAAATAACAAACATTTTTGGGACTGTAGGGTTCCCTGGTGGTCCAGTGGTTAGGATTTGGTGCTTTCACCTCTGTGATCTGGGTTTGATACCTGGAACCAAGGGGTCACACCACCCTGAAGCCAAGCAGTCAGTACTTTGATGGGAGACCACCTAGGAATACCAGGAGCTGTATGGTGTAGCCCACTGGAGAAAGAACTGGCAACCCACTCCAGTATCTCTGCCATGGAAACCAAGAGGATCAACAGGACCATGATGTGCCTGGTGTGTTACAGTTCATGAGGTCACGGAGAGTCTGATACGACTGAACAACACAACAACAACAACAAAAAGAACTGGGACTGTAACGTTTTCAAAAGTAGTTGCAATTAGACAGAAATATAAGGGTTCTTTTTATACATGTGCCTTAATTTCTTCTCTCTGCCAGAAGCCGGCTTCTTAAATCATTAATCAGATTCCTTTTGTTAAAGTAAGATGCAGAGTGAAAAACTGGTAGGAGCGGCTAAATTTCAAGTATGTTATTCTTGGTAACACTTTTCAAACAGAATCTAGCATTTTAACCCCTTATAATGCAAAAGCTCCCACTCCATAAAGCAATAAAGAAGGCAAATCAGGTAGCTATGATAGGTTATTTAAAGGAACACAGACCCAAATAGTCATTGAAGATTGTTTTTTTAAAGGTTTGGTGCTATTTTGCAGAGGAATTTACCCACAAGTTTAAAGTGATTGAGCATGTAATGTTCTGATCTCGAAAATTATTATTAGCAGTTTACAAAATACAGCTGTATGGATCCTGATTGGCTGGTTAGAGTCAAAACTCTTTTATCAAAAATGTATGTGTTTATGTTGAATGGAAATCATTTTGAGGGCCAATTCCCACAATAACACATAAAACATGCCGCAATTCTCGATTTCTGAGAGGTTAAATATAGCAATTCTAACAATTTCTATGAACTACCGTGTACATAAACCTTATTTGCGTCCCTATCTATCAAGATGCCTCTCTATACCAACACAAACCAATGATCATTCTGACTCCAAAGCCATGATTCTCTACCCACACCCCACACCCAACAATCATACTATCTATATTTAAAGGTCCACTGTGGCAAAATCTTTAAATGTATCATTTTAGTTTTTAGAATAGAAAAATACTAACAACTAATAACGCCTCTAATATATAAGTTTATGTTTATTTGTTTGCTTACGTGTAGAACTAAGGTCAGAGGTTCCTCAATCTGAGAATGGACAGACCTAAATAGGTTTGTTGTATCGTTACGATAAACTACTCAGAGAGCAGCCTCTTTTTGCTTGTGTGTGTTTGTTCTTCTCAGGGTGAAATATCCTGTAGCATCTCAATCTTGTATCATTCAAAAGAGTTTTCAAGCCCCAAAATGCCAGGCAATTCTCCAGCGCAAACTACAGACGAAATTTTAATTATTCAAAATTTCCTGGTAGAAAGAATGTGACCACAGTGGACCATTCAACTGGTCTTGTAAAGTAAATACATGGGCCCCTATTCAATTGAGCAATTGTTGGTTACTGGAGCCCGTAATGTAGCCGTAAACTAATTTGCTATTCAATTAGCGTCTTTTAGTGAGCCGCATTCTGGGAAGTTGAGCAGGGACATGCAAATGAGCTCACAAATGCTTTGTTCTTCAATCCATAACCATTTTAAACATGGCTTCCTTTAAGCTTATGCCTGCTGCATTACACAGCTTTTTTTGCAAAAAATTATATATATATAATTTTTTTTTTTTTAAAACAAAATAATTAGATTGGGGGATTGTCTCATGCAGTTGAACTGATTTTTTAGTTATTTGTTATCAGACCTGTGAGCTGTGACCTGTGTATTGATGTTTCTTGGCTCTCAGGAAATCAAAATGATTGTGAAAGCTGAGCAGACTTGTAGCATGATGTAAGTAATTGTCTGGGTTCAGTAAAGTGTAAATGTTTAATAGATTCCCTTTTTAAGTTCTTACAAGATTCCTGCTCATTAGATAAAACAGTATAGGGTCTTTCAAAAATATAAACGGTAGCAAGAAGACCACAGCAAGGAAACCACCTGCATAAGGGCCCAACTAAGCAAGATATAATGTGGCTGAAGGAAACCAGAGGTTAAAAGAGCAATTTCCTACAAGAAGTACAAACACTAAGCACCTTATTACACCAAAATAAGAAAACAGAGCAATATATATAATAATAAGAACAATTATTGAATCTATTGATGCAACAACCTGCTTCTGGGCATGTGAAGGGGAAGAGGTGCTGTGTAACTTCTTCTGTATCCAGTTCTCTAACAGAGACATTTGACCCCTTCCTATACCCTTCTCCACCACCCCTCCATTGATAGATAACACCCCCCCCCCCCATCATCCAACTCGCAGGTAGTTTAATAGTATTTAAGGTTGAATAAAGACTTTTAGTCCATCAAGTTCAACCTTTTTAGATCTCTTCTTCCTTTTAATTAGTAAATTATTTGTTAATAATTGTTAATTGAACCAGAGGAAGGCAAACAAAAAAAACAAAAACATTGAAACTTAGCCCCTCCATTCCCATAAGTTTTGTTTCCCTTCTCTGTACTTTCGAGCTCTAAAATTTCCTTTTTATGTAGTGGTGCCCAAAATTGTACTCCATATTCCAAATGAGGGTGTACTAGGGATTTGTATAGTGGCAGAATTATATTTGCTTCCCTTGCTTCTATACCCTTCTTAATACATGCTAATATTTTACTTGCCTTTGCAGCTGCTGCTTGGCATTGATGTAGGTAGTTATGTAACAAACACACAATTGATGCAAAATGGATAAACAAAGTCTTCAGCAACTTTGATTTAAATATATATGTATATATATATATATATATATACAGTATATATATCTTCATTGTCTCACATCCACTTATGTTGTTAGTTTACCATATACTTCACAAGTAAGTGCCCCTTTCCTTGAAGTACAGTGTTCCTTTAAGTTAATTCCATCACTAATTCATCTTTATGAGCTAGAATAATAATGGGAAAATGGTCTTAGAATGTAAAAAAAAACGATTGGAACAAATATATTTCTTTTTTTCTGTACAAATGTAAATTTGCTAAACACACACCAACATATTGATATCATTATCAAGTAAGTGGTGGTGAAAGCGTTAACACTTTCACTGCTTCAGTCACTTAGGGTAATTTTCCAAGTGTAAGCCACAAGATTTCCTTTTTACTTGCAGGTCTATTTTTATATTCATTTTCTCTTTTTTACTTTACTTTATCTCCCAACCCCCACCCCCTTTTCCCTTCCCTCAGCCATTTTTCTGTTTTCGTTTTTTTTTCTACATTTCCTCATTTAGCAAAATTATAGAGTTTTAGGGCAAATTAAAATAACAAATTAACCAAAACTGTGGAAAAATAAAAAAAAACATTAAGGTAATGTAATGCATTTTTTTTAATAATAATTTCAAAATCTTGAAACAAGAGATAACAAAAATACAATATAAATATGAATGTAAGATCCATACAATTCATCTGGATAAGTCCAATTGTTTCAAATTACCACTCCCTAGGTGGTCATATAACACCACCCAATTATGTCTGCTATTATTAAATATTTGTTGTTGTTGTTCAGTCTTCAGTTGTGCTTGACTCTCAGTGACCATATGGACCGCAACACCCAGGCACATTTGTCAGTGTTTCTGGTTGTTCTTATCCATATGGTTTTCTCGGCAAAGCCACTGGAGTGGGTTGCCAGTTCCTTCCCCCAGCGTACCGCAATTTTCCTGACCTCTCTGCTATGACCTGCCCATTTTGGGTGATCCTACATGTTATAGCTCACCGCTTTATTGAGGTACACAAGCCCGTTCACCATGGCAAGGTAGCAATCCATAAGGGGGTTATTGAATATAGATGCTTCTATTTCATTAAAAACATCTACAAATACAATAAAGGATATAATAAGGTTCGGTATATTTAAGAATGTTATAAGGATTAAATAAGTTTCATTTGTATTTCCAATTATATTCCTATGGTTTGAGGTTGGAAGATGAAAGATTTAAGGTTAATTTTGTAAAGCACTAATTTATAGAAAGGGTGGAAAAGTGTTCAAGGTGAAGCAGTAGGAACAGACGGAAAACAATAAAGCCATATCAATTAGGGGTGATTTACAACTATTGACAATAATCGCCCATAGGAATGAACTAAGATGATGCTTGTTAGGTGAATCAGAATGGTTTTCACAGGTAAACAAATGACACTTCAATATAAATTCACTGTAAGCAAATGCAATTATTAACACAATGTTAAAATGTTATATATTACCTACGGTTTTAAATAATACCCATTTGTAACCTCTGCTGTAGCTCAATAAAGGGACAATGCCACACCAACAGGAAGAGTTTAATGAGCATTAAAGTTGTATGGAAGTTTCATGGATTATAAATTAATAGAGGAAAATAAGTAGTAAATGCAAATATTTATTTTTTTTTGCAAGAAAAATATAACAAAATAAACATTAATAAACTTACCCTAAAGTTTGCAAATTTTCCTCAGTTTTCTGGCATTTGATTTTGAGAAGGAATGTCCCTGAAATTCTATGCTAAATTAGCATAAAACTCATTATTCCTTGTGGCCAATCAGAGGCAGCTACAACATTGTAGCAATATGGGGATTCAGACTATGCAACAAAGCATCATGGGATCTGTAGTTTTTTGTTCCCATAACACATCTCTACTACCTGGAATGAAGCAACTCAGGCAATCTTGCTCTGGATGGATCTCTACACTGTGATTCTACTGGCTGCAAGGTTAGTATAGGATCAAAAAAAACATACTTGAATGTAATGTTTCTGTTGGTATGTACCAGATTCCTATGGGTGTGTGGAAACCGTATGTGTATAGAATGAATCCATGTAACGTGTGTTTCTGACATAAGCAGCATGTGTTAGAAAAAGTCAAAAACCCAGGAAATTTCCAGATACCTTTAAATATGGCCCTACATTGTACTATATAATTCAAAATATATGGGCAATAAGGAGCATGCAGCCTTCAGGTCGAATGTATCCTTTAACACATACAAAATGCCAATGTTATAAACCTGAAATGGTGCTATTTCTTACAAAAATAGCTATCTAATTTTCTTAAATGTATTATATATAGAATTGATAACAAGACAATACAAACATAATGCCTTTCAATAATATAGAAACAAATCTCTCACATAGAGGTAGATGATCTTGAATCCAGTCTCAAGGATTCTGGTTTTACTCCAGTCGTCATTCATAGAAGAAGGGGAAAAATCGAAGTGCAATAACATTATGTTCCTATGTTTACAAAATGTTAAAAATGCAATTTACTCACATATTAATGGTGCAAAATCCAAGGAAAAACCAGTGATTTTTGTTTAAGGTAACTCTACCTATCAAGAAATAGGCCAGCAATAGCTCCCTGTTGTTTGTTTTCCACATTCAAGTCTCCATCACTGATTCCACATCTATGTGGTTTCTGAAACTCCATTAATGGCGGCTTACAGGTCCAGACTCTCACTCTGGACTTTCTAGAAATGGATGGCGTTATGGCTCCACAATTTGTGGATCAGGCCCATACGTGAATACTTGGCTGGTCAAATGTTATAGTCACCACCTACGCGTTTCTTCCTCAGACTTCCTCAGGGTAATGCTGACTATAGGTTACCTGTCCAAGAGATCTATAATAAAGGTACCTATACAGTCTCTAAAAGCACACCCTTATAAAAGAACTAAATTATCCATTAGTTAATCAATCAACTAACACAGCATTTTTATTATAAATGTATTATTAAACTAGAATAGTGGAAACATAAAAACAAAAAAATAAATACATAAATAAAATAAAAAAATAAAATGTTGTAGTAACTTATGACAATGTGTGTCTGTAATGCCAGTTTGCGACTCAGAGTATTTGATAAGTATGGGGAGGGGATCTAACAATATGATAACATTGGGAGATATTGTTTTGGCCACCACAGAGACAGACAGGCAGGCTGTGATACTAATAAAACATCAAAGCAGTTAATTAGTATTTAAGACCTGCTGATTTGAATAATTTAAAGCCGAACAGATCATAATAAATATCTCAGTAATGATTTTACTTTAGAAAAATGGCCAATACAACGTAGAGACAGTTTTTCATTGTCTTTCAGAATGGCCTAAAATCATTTGATTTGGGGTGAAAGTGTTCCGTTAAGCCAAAACCTTTCAGTCGTGTCTGCTCTCCATGACCTCATGAACCACAACACACCTTGCTGATCCACTTGGTATTCATGGCAGAGATACCGGAGTGGGTTGCCAGTTCCTTCTCCAGTGGGCCAAAGCATACAGCTCCTGGTGTTCCTAGGTGGTCTCCCATCCAAGTACTGACCAGGCCCAACCCTGCTTTGCTTCAGGGTGTTGTGACCTCCTGGTTCCCTGACTGGAATCAAACCCAGATCGCAGCAGTGACAGCACCGAATTTTAACCACTGAACCACCAAGGAACCCTGCGCACGTATTATTACCTACAGTCTAATCTATGTCTCAAAGAATATTCTTCTAATCCAAATCACTTTTTAGTGACAAAAAGGAAACTTTTTCGTTGTATTATTGTTAAAATAATTGTAAATGTTTTATGTTTTTTTAAAGACGCACAAAACGTGATCATAGCATATATTTAACCCTAAAAACACCTCCCCCAAAGTACTAAGAGAGGCCTATTTTTAGATCTGCCCACATGGCCCTATAGCTATGACATGAATAATGCAGGGGAGAGACGGCTGCCGTTTTTGTTGCTGCTCATAAATTTTACATATTAAGTACCAGTCATTTTAGACATGCAGGAGCCTATTTTTGGAAATGCTACACAATTAAAGGTGGGGAGAGAGAGAGAGAGAGAGGGAGAGGTGGGGAGAGGTGCCTGTGACAAATGGGGAGAGGGGAGAGATAGATAATAATTTTATGAGGATGCATGATTTTATTATGTGGGAATACAGAATAAAAAATAGCACAGGACCATCATTGTTCATGAGGATGTCAGCTAATGCAATGTCCTGATGGGCATGGTGATAAACTATCTAAATGACCACTGAGGTTGAAGAACAAAGACACTTATTTGCAAATTATGTAATAAACTAACAATATTAGCAGCTAAGTAAGCCATGGACATAAAAAACAATTTTTGAGGAAATTAGAATTTTATAAGACTTTATATGTATGTTTAATAGGTAAATGCATCAGTGGAGGGACTGTGGGGAATCAGAGGACAGTGGGAGGTTGTTAACTTTGTTAGATAATTAGATCTGACTACAATTGACACCACACCCCCACATTCTCAGAGGCCCAGAAGTAGATGGCTTGCATTAATTCATGCAGGCATTGTTCTCCATTACTTTAGCACCACTCACACACAAGTCTCCCCAAAGTACTATGGATGCCGCCAATGCCCAGTAGAGACATCAAAATGTATTTATTGTTATTAAAAACTAGCTTTATGTGGTGCTTATTTACTTACTGTACAGTTGAGGGCTTCTATCGCTCTTTGCCCACCCTAAATTAAATTATTTTTGTGACAAACTACCTCCCAACAAAATTTCCTACACAAGCTAGGAACCGGCCCAATGCTGATCAGAGACAGAGACCTTGAAACAGTGCTGTTTTGGGGTAGGTTTCCTGGCTTATGTATAATTCAACCTTGGCTTTGCTTGTAGCAGACATATGCTTAAAAGGAGCCATGTTTGAAATGGTATTTGGATTAAAGAGCAAAGCTTTTGTGGGCACATTTGCATGTCCCTTCCCAGATTCCCCAGAATGCAGTGTAATAACTGTATTTCTCTGATTTTTTTTTTTAACTTGCTTCAGACGTTCAAATGTGAAAACAAATGTACTATTTATTTACTATATATATATATATATATATATATATATATATATATATCCATTGTAAAGGGGTTCTTTAGAGATAAACTGACATTACACAAATACACAAATACTAAGGGCCTCATTCAATGGCGATTTGGCCAATTGAATAGGGCTCTATATAAGCAAATAGCATATTTTTTTACAGAAGTTTTGAGTTAGTGAACTTCTATCCAAAAGCAAGGTCTTCACTAACTAAAAACTTCTGTAAAAAAAAAAATGCTATGTGCTTATATAGAGCCCTATTCAATTGGCAAAATCGCAATTGAATGAGGCCCTTAGTCTTCTATCTCAGTATAATGTGTAGATTCACGTATACCAGCGGGAATCTCTATTTTATCCAATTTAAATTATTTTTAATTAGATTTGGCAGGCAATGGAATACATTTGCGACAGTGCTGCGTGTGAGCCTACCTATACTTACAAAGTATAAAAGCGGTCACATAACAAAGAAACAAATCTTTTAAGCAGGTTGTGAAAGAAATTTAGTAACATTAATACCAAATGCTGTAACGAACACACTGATCCAAATTAAACTTTGTGTATATATTATTATTATGGAAAAGGAGAGATAATACATTCAAACATATTTCAAGAAATGTTTCAATTTTTATACCAGTTACAGATTAGATATGTTGGGATTATTTATTTAGTTCAATGTCTATATTTATGCTAATTGATAATCTACTTCCATTGTCCTAAATGTATAATTAAAAAATATTTTAATTTAGTACCAATGTACAAATTATAATATCTGCCCCACCCCAAAAAAAAATACAGAACAGAAATAAAACAAATCATGTTATGTGACGTATATAACAAACTAAGAATACTAGCCATGACCCTGCTTGTATCAAGGGGCTTCCATTGTGGGCTGCTTGTCTCCCTGTAGCTTCATGGGGACGGTTAACCTATATCCTAGTAATATTATCAAGTTTATTGTGGCAGTCTTTTAACAGTACTGAATAGAGATTTGATCTGAATTCAAGGTTTCTCCCATTCCTGGGCAGTGTCTAAATAAGTTAAGAATAAAGGCAAAATGACTGTTGCCACTAAAGCAAAATTGAATACAATAGTTAAAATGAATGGCTGTTTAAAAAAAATGTACATTATCAAGTCTGTTTATTAATAAGACACTTCAAAAATCATTTAATTCAAACAATTTTAAGGAAAACATATGGCTTCTACTGTTTTTCCCCCGAGTTTAATAAACATAATGTGTGCGGTACATGATCTTTTGGTATATAAACATACCAGTATTGACAGTTTTATACATACAGTATTCATATTTCCACTAATTAACTTCCCTTCTGGATCTCTACCTTGTCATGGTGAAAAGGCTTGTGTACTTCAGTGAAGCTGTGATCTATACCATGTAGGTCATAGCAGAGAGGTTAGACAAATGGCTGGGCAGGTCATAGCAGAGAGATCAGACAAATTGCAGTCTACTGGAGAAGGAACTGGCAACCCACTCCGGTATCTTTGACAAAAAAAAAATGTGCCTGGCGTGCTACATCCATATGGTCACAGAGAGTCAGATACAACTGAAGGACTGAACAACAACTAATTATCTAAATATATAACATATACATAGACACAGATACAAACTTCCTAACCCATATTGAGATTTCTGAGTAATATTCTTGCTTATTCCTCACATTTTATGATTTCTTGTGGTTTCCCACCGTTGGTTTCCTCTCTATATAGGTGCTACCCCTGTCCTAAATATCAGTCCTCAAACTCGCACTCTTATCGGCTGTCCATGCGTTTCCTGATCAGTCTCTCTCACTTCCTCTTGACTATAATTTACGACCCAGCCTGGCAGATGGCGCCAGCTTGTTTTGCGCGGACACCAAGGAAGGATTTGGACACTATTGAAAGTTTTACTTCCGATACCTTAAAAAGATATGGCCGTATGAGATTATCCGCTGAGGAGATCATTCTACTGGCATCAAATAGAGGTTTAGCAATCAGCTAAAAACCTTAAAAGTACTTTGCCATCTAGACAAATAATTAAATAAGTGACACTGCAGGAAATGCAAGAAGTGTGGGAATAATATTTTCCCTATTTATCAATGAAGATCTAGAAAAAAAATGTTAAAAAGCTATTGCTGCAATGTCTTATAAGTCTCATTTTTGGGAGAAACTGCAGCAAGGGGAATTAACATGCCCAAAAGGAAATATGAACAAAGTAGAACTAGTATTAATAATATTGTTGTTGTTTAGTCGTTCAGTCATCCCCAACTCTCCTTGACCCCAATGGATGCAGCATGCCGGGCATATATATGTTATGTATGTGGTTGTGCTTATCTCTTGGTAGATATAGTGGGTTGCGAGTTACTTCTCCAGTGGACTGCGATTTGTCTGTCCTCTCTGCTATGACCGGCCCATCAACTGCCCAGCTATTTCTTTAATTCACATTTATGTAGTATCTTTGGTGTCTGGTAAAGCATAGCAGTTTTCAGAAACAAGCACAGTATTATTATTATTATATTTTAGTTGTATTGCACCAACATATTCCGTAGCGCTGTACAGGGTAAAAGGACAAGGAAGAATACAATGATAAAAATCTGCAGAGAGGGAATATTTGGGTTTGTTGCTGAAGTGGACAACTGCTTAAACATCATGGCAAGAAGTACTGAGGCTCAGTGGTCTATATTTTATAAGATTGTTATGTTAAAGGGACTCTGTCACCCCAACAAGAAGCTGATATTTTAAAAAACATTACAAACTGGCTATACATTGTACTAGCAGTTTCTCTCTATAGAAAATCATTTCTGAAATATTTAGAATTGATTGTGCAGCTCAGTATCCTAATATGCTACTCAGGGTGCTTCATAAGGGTGGGAGGGTGTTCTAACTACCAGATAACATTGCAGGTATTTATGTTGGCCATTACAAGAGAGATTGCGCTTGATCCAGGAAGTAGTATTGACCAGAACAGGAGAGGGAGTGAGGGGGGGAAGGAGACACAGGGGAGGGAGATGGGGGAAAAGGAGACACAGGGGAGAGAGAGGGGGAAAGGAGGTACAGGAGAGGAAGAGGGGGGGGAGGAGACAGAGGGGAGGGAGAGGAGGGAAAGGAGATACAGGGAAGGGAGAGGGGGAAAGAAAACACGGGGGGAGGAGGAACAGGAGAGGGAGAGAGGGGGGAAAGGAGACACAGGGGGTGGAGATGGGGGAAAGGAGACACAGGGGAGGTAGAGGGGGAAAGGAGGAACAGGAGAGGGGGGAAGAAGACACAGGGGAGGGAGAGAGGGAAAGGAGGCACAGGTGAGGGGAAAAGGAGACACAGGGGAGAGAGGGGAAAAGGAGACACAGGTGAGACGGGGGAGGAGACATAGGGGACAGGTGGGTAAATATTATTCCTATCATTTTTCACGGGCAAGAAGCTAATATATATATATATATATATATATATATATATATATATATATATATATATATATGTATCGAATGTCCCTCTGAATTTTAGTAGGTGGTGTTACACTAGTTGATTACAATCCTTTGCTTTTAACCTCTTGCAACCACCACAGTCTGTTATAACCAGTATCCGGGGACGCCATTTATTTAATTACCAGGAAGTGTTGAGAGGGAAATATCACCTTGGCAACCTGATAAGCTGTCAAAGGGCCAAAGTTCAAAAACCTTTATATTCTTACCCAAAAGCATATGGTTTTTATATCAAAAAGTAGTATATAAATAGTTTAATATTATACACATGTAAAACATGATCCCAACATATGCTGGGGCTCTGTGGTAGCATACAATGTCCATGATTTACTGCCCGGTGCTACAGTGAATACTATATAATAAATTACACCTGTTCTAGGGAGGAGCAGAAATAAGAACATTTATTAACAGAAGACCAGCCAAAGAAGGGATATAAACAAGGGACCTTTTCTCTAAACCAACTATAGGGGGCTATTTTTCCTTCTAAATCACATTTCCAGTCCCTGTCCTCAAAGACCAAAGCCTTGCCGGATTTTGGAGGTTATTCCTGAGGGAGAACAGATAATTAACTCAAAATGATTAAGTCGTAAATGCAGCTGACTGTATTCAAACAAGTTATGCTAAACATTATATGATTGCTGGCACAGAGGGTTACATTTGGACAGCACCTGTCTAAATCAACAGGTTGACTTGTCTTGGCCATTTATAAAGCATCACAAAATCACTTGGAAAATCTAACTAAATAATACAAAAACTATATATATATATATATATATATATATATATACACACACATATATATATACTAGCGAATTGCCCGTCAAAAAATGACGGCAATGTTTGGTGTATATAATGTGGCTGATTTAGCGTCCTTCGTTTTCTATGTCGTGCGACTTTTTCGGAATATCCGTACCTGTTTGGTCGTGTTTTGCGTGTTTAGGGACCTTTAGCCTCCTTTTCGTTTTGTTAGGCGGCCATTTTTTCTCTCGCTTAGGTGATTTTCGGGTCTCTAAACTCCGACATTTGTGCTTAAATGGAGGTGTAACTTGACTTGCAGAGGTCCTCCGTGCCCCCCCCCTTGCTTTGAGTAACCTTTTTATGTGTTTGTTGTTTGTATTTATTGTGCTTGTAATGTTTTTGGGGTTGCGTCCTTGTTTTTTAATTTCGTAGGTGTTTTTCGGCAAATACGTAGGTGTTTGGTGGTGTTTTGCGTCTTTAGACTGCTGTAGCCTCGTTTTCGTTTTTTGCAGCGGCCATTTTTTCTCGCGCTTAGAGAATTTTTTAGTGTGTAAACTCTTTTAATTTGAGTTAAATTGAGGTGTAACTTTAGTTTTCGAGGTCCTGGATGCTCCCTCTTCCTGTAAGTAAGCTTTTTATGTATTTGTTGTGTGTATTTGTTGTATTTTTCATGTTTTGATGTGCGTGTGTTGCGACCGATTTTTGCGAGGTCATAATGGGTCTCGTATTTTCCTTGCGTAACGGCGCGAGCCCGCAAGTGTGAGCAACGGCTCGCATGCTCACAACTATATTATATATATTTATATATTTATATGTATATACATATATGTATGTGAGTGTGTATGTATGTATATACATTTACATAAATATATACTCTTGTATTTTATACATATTCTTATATTTTTATGTTTATATTACCTATATTTGACATACATTTGTTATGTCTATTATGTGCATTAAGGTTAAATTCTTTCTTTTTTTTTACTGTATATTTAAAGAAAGATGACATTAAATGATTTACGCTGTGTGCAATGAAGGATTATGGAAAAATATTGCCTGCCAGAAACATTCATTTTTTACAACCTTCGCTTCACTAAACAGCACCATATTTATTTGAAATATAATTACTATAAGTGCAGAGTGGTAATTACAGGCTAAAGGAAGATTGTCTCGAGATCCTCACTGTCTGACCTTTGGCAGAGAAAGGGTCAAGTTAAAATTACAAACAAGCCCACATGTTTATACAGCAGAATGGTGTGAGTACAGGATTTTTATATACATTTCTGTACTTTGTCGAGTTTCTGCTGTTTGTCAGTAGGATATAACTGGGACGTCTTTTGAATGATCCAATTACATTTTTTTTTTATTGCTGAAGCTTTTACTTGTGGAGCAATTCATTATACACTAGGTAAAAAAAAGAGCCTCTAACTTCAAATGTACAGTTACAACGAAAAAGAACTGCAAACAATGGCCACAATTATGATAAATACAGCCATCAGCTATCAAATCCTAATTGTTTTATAATGTAAGTTTTCCTTTACCCACAAAAATTATAATTGGGTACTCACATAAAATAAAGTACAACTAAGGTACACTGATGGCTTCCCTGGTGCTCCAGTGGTTGGGATTTAGTGCTTTCACTGCTGCGACCTGGGTTGGATTCTAGTCAAGGAACCAAGAAGTCACACCAGCCAAAAGCCGGTGGTCCACCAGAGAAAGAACTGGCAACCCAATCCAGTATCTCTGCCATGAATACCAAGTGGATCAGAAAGGTGTGTTATGGTCCATGAGGGCAACGGAGAGTCTAACACGACTGAGCGACGCAAATAAAAACAAATAAAAAGATACACCGAGGCACAAGAAAAGTAAAGAAAAGTGGACCTTTTATGAGCAAGAAGATTATTTGGCTGCAGATGGGCTTCAAATATTTACCAATTAATTCTTCTACTTCCCTCCTTTCAATTAGTTTAAATATTATTTTTTTTATCAAGGAACAACCACAATTGAGTTGGACAAGCCTGGTCTAGATATTAAGGTCAGTAACAAGCAGATTCAAGGTCATGTACAAGTGTAGTAAACATAATTACCGTAGGTTTATTTTTATTTTTTCAAATTTAATAGTAAGCAATTATATGTAGCAGGGCACTGCAGCTTTTTTAAAATCAGAGTTTAATTAAATATCTGCTCCTACCAATTGTATTTAACTTTTGAAAATATTGCATGGGCTGGCCCCACAACTATTGAGACTATTAATCATACTAATTTGGTTAATGCTTCTCTGTAAGCAGGAAATCTTGTTCGTAATGCATCTAAATTATCTGTTGTCTGTAAATAGACAATAGACTGTAAATAAACTGTAAAGTGACAAAAATATATGAATGTTCAGCTGTGCCCTTTAAAGCCTCTTCTATCATTGCTTTTGGACGGTCCCATCTGAAATACAAATATCTACCCTTCAGACCCGTTGAACACAAACTGAACACAAACTAGTAGAGATGATCAACCGCCTCATTTTTCTCAATGTATGCAAGTGAGTATGGATTATTATAAGGTAGGTACAGAGACATTATCCTGCTACAAGGCATCACATTCTACCATTTATGTTTGCTTTTATAAAAGATTCTTAGATAGAAGAAGCGGATAGCCTGGCAGAATGTTAGCGTCAAGCTCCAAATCCAGCTTTAGATTTCTATGCATGATGTCAATTAGTTTCATTGACGGTCCATTCATAGAATGAGGATGCTTGTGACTGGAGCTTGACGCCAACAGCCTGCCAGGTTGTCAGCTTCTTCTATGGACGTTTTTGAGGATTTCCCTTTCATAAACAGAAAATTACATGAGAAGTAATTTTGATTTATTTGCTTAGAATACTACAACCCAAACAATATCTTTACTCATTCTTCTACGGTCTACTTTGTTTTCATGCATAAGAATGCTCTGGATTCTACAAGTAAATTCTTAGTCCCTCCATCCAACAAGCAGTTGTGTTTTTAAACAAAATCTAAAAAAACCTGGCCTGATCCCAAGGTAGGGAGAAAGCTGGGCTTTCTACCCAGAGGAGCTTTTCTCACAGCCCTTTGCATGGATGTGGTCTATTGTTCTGCAAAATGCACTTGGAAATTTATTTGAATTGGTGGAAAATGCATCAATTTACAATTGAAAAAAAAAGCATTTTCAAACTTCAACAGAATGAGATTTCTGTGCTCTGCTGATAACGGGAAAAAAAAATACTTATATGTCCCTTGAAAGAAAAATTGAAAATAAATAACAATACAATTACTTTTACTTCCCTCCTGTTCTTTGTTGAGTTCTGTAATGTATGTGAATATTTCTGTCATCTCCTCTTTCCCGCTCCTCAAGACTAATCCTAAAATCTTTCTTTATGTAGCCCTTGATTCAACTTCCTAACTCCTAAAAGTACTATAAGGAAGGTAGTGGATATGTGGCATAAGATACCCATATAAGTGGTAGTGGTTACATTTCTACTGTAGTCGGATTAATTACTATATATATATTTAAAGGCATATTTAAGTTTCCTGGGTTATGAATGCATCTGATAATGGAGAATCAGTAGTGTATGAAAACATTTTTGCATGAAAAAATAACAGAATAAATATTAACAAACTTACCCTGATGTTTGCTAAATCTCTAGAGTGTGCAAGCAATTGCGTTCGTGAGTTAACACCCCTTGATATCCCTGCTAAAATTAGCATAAAATTCATAATTTGTTTTGGCCAATAACAGGCGGCTAATACATTTTAATACAGTGTAGCAATCTGTGATAGCATCTTGTGTAGCAAGGAATCATGGGATGTGTAGTCCTCTGCAGAAGGAAACAGGAAGAGCCAGACACTAATCTTTAAGATTGCTGCATGAGTAAAGGGTGAAAACCCATACCCAAATGCTGTGTTTCTATTGGAAGGTTCACTGTGCCTATGTAAGCAGCTCTGGGGGTGTGGAAAACAGGTTCTATTTTTAAATAGAATAAGCTTGTATGTATATAGAATGCCTCCATGTAATGTGTGTGTCTGATATAAGCAGCATGTGTTAGATTAGAAAAAGGTAATAACAGGGAAACTTAGATATACCTTTAAGAACGTCACTTGATAAATACCAACATTGTGAAATTGCTGCTAAACTTAATTTAGTTAAAAACATTTGTAGTTTGAGATTTTAGACTGTTTCTTAATATCCCATAAATTGTCTGTATATATAATGAGCTGTATTGTGCTGTGGGACTGGCTGTGCTAGCTGAGTAACAAATTATATAATTTCCTATATTAGTTATAATATTATTTTCACCAGTATCTAGTCATATAGACAGAAACCTCCATGGTTAAAGCAACTGCCTTTTAATGTAGAAGGTTGTAAATCCAAATGTAGCAACTTTTCCCTTTTTTTAATAATAAGTTTTATTCAAGCTCATCTACCTAACTCCGCCTCTGTCACCCCCTTCTTCTTGTGCCTTCAATCTTTCCCAGCATCAGTTTTCTCTAAGGAATCCAGCCGTCTCATGATATGGACAAAATATTTGAGCTTTAGCCTTATGATCAAACCTTCTAGTGAACAGTTTGTCTTGATTTCCTGAAGGACTGATTTATTGGATCTTCTTGCAGGCCAATGGACTAGTTTTCTCCAACACCACAATTCAAAGCCGTCAATTCTCCGGCGTTCAGATTTCTTTATTGTCCGGCTCTCACATCTGTATGTTACTACTGCGAATACCATAGTTCAAACTATGCAGACCTTTGTTGATAGTTTAATATCTTTACTTTTTACTAGCTTGTCCAAGCTTGCCATAGCTTTCCTCCCCAGAAGCAAATGTCTTTTAATTGCATGACTACAGTCACCATCTGCAAAGATCTTGGATCCCAGGAAAATAAAATCTGTCACTGCCTCCACTTCTTCCCAGTCTATTTGATAGGAACTGAAATTGACATTTGCCATAATCTTCAGTCAGCAATAACATTTTAGGAGACGTGGCTGCTTGGCTCCTGAGATTTATCAAGCCTTGGGGTATAAATACTAGACTGGACCTCATAATTAATGCAGTTTCCTGTGGGAGGGTTTGCAAAACTGCACAACCTATAACTATTAATGGCACTATCAGTTTTGGTCAATTTAAAACATTCAACCAACTTTCTCCCATGATTTTCAAGCCTCTTCCAGATGTTTCAAAGCATCTTTGGTGTTT
>CM050174.1:48729616-49074616 GCA_027410445.1 Discoglossus pictus
TCTTCAAAAATAATATATGTAAATTAAAACCCATTTATGTGTGGTGTATGCATATACTATTAAGGATGTATATATATTTGCATTTATATATATATATATTAAAAAACATATATGTATATATAAATATACATGCAAATATATGTAGCCAAATAGATTTATATACATTTGTATAGTGTATATACGCAAGTCTAATGCACATTCATATGTAATATAAATAAATATATATATATATACATATATATATTTATATATTATGCTGTAAATATATTAAGCTGTGTGTATATATATATATATATATATATATATATATATATCCATATTCCAAAACCATTTTGAAAGAGTAGAAATAAAATGTACTAATTTTCCTATTCTGTCCCCAAACTTTTTTTTTGTTTTATGACATATACCATATAACTGCCCCATTTAATGTTCCCGTAAACCCAGCAGCTTCAAACTTATGACTTCCAGGTGACAGATCCCACTTCCATATAAAATACATGTAACTCTAAAACTGACAACAGCGAAACACAAGTTATTTATCACGGCTCAGATCTGAGCAGGGAACAATAGACTGAATGCATAGGGTATAATCAGCAAAATATACAATGGGTCCCGTGTAAAACATAAAATATTATAATGCAGCCAAAGAGAGATTAAAACACTACTAATTTTTGCGGTTTATTGTCGCACAATATAGATTAGATCTGGTTCTTGAAGTTGCAAATTTTGCCAAACTGTAAACATTGTCCTAATATAGTATATAATATAGAATATCTATATATATATAGAATATAATAATGTCTTATAGGTCCGATAAAAATATAATATGCAAGAAAGTTGGTGTGACGTCGAAAAACAACGTATTTTAATGCAATTTAGTACTTATATATTATAAATATTATATATCTGGAATATTATGTGTGTAATGAAATTGGGTACCACTTGCTGAAAAAAATGTTGGCATCTTAATGGCTCAGCATCCTTGCATGTAGGTGGGCAGATTTAAAATAAATAAACATATGAATTAAATAAAATAAAAATACCCGCCATACTCACCCTGAGATACTTGTCTAATATCCGGAACATTGCTATTTTGATTAGCCACGCTGATTATTGTAGATATTAAAGCCTCCCTTATACTGAGCATCTAGAGAGAGCAAGTTTCCAGTGGGAGATGTGTACTGCAAATGGCTGGGGTACACTCATGTTTGCTGCTATCAAATGCTGTACAGTGAGTGGATTCCCTTTAAACGAAACCCTCATGCGGTTTATGATAGCATTACCCCAAAAATAAATAAATAACAATAAACGGTTAAAAAAAAAGTGAATCACATCCAATTTGAATGCTGTTTTCCTATTTAAATATGTGGCTGATATGTATTTTTTTGGGGGGGGTTTAATAAAATCCAGATTTGTCATACACATGCAAATGATAAGTGTGAGCATGTAATCACCTAGGTCCTTAGTGGATGAGGTGGGGGGGGAGTGGATATTTAGGAATGTTTTAGGGGATTTGGAGGTGGGCAGGATGGAGATAGGGGTGAGACAGTAACCAATAGCAGAGCTGCAAGGTGGTTGGGATGCACAAGCTCACATGCCCAAATGTTTCATAGGGAATTTGGTAGTGCTGTTGGTGGTTCTGACCCACTTTAACTTTTTCAGTGCTGGAATGCATTTTAGCAAACAAGTACAACCGGGAATGATAACACAGATACCTGCACAACATTGTAGCTACTCTATACATCAGTGATGAGTATGACCAAGCTCTGTCCCATACTAGATCACACTAAATACACCTCAGCAGACATCATACAAGGGGGCAAAGTGGCACCCAGGCAGCACTAACTTCTCAGTGCAGAGATACTCAGTCTCACTATATGGTGCAGCAACCCCCCATCCCCTTGTCTCCCAAGCAATACACATGAGCAGCTGTAAGACGGTACCTTGTTGCAGTGGTAAAAGTCCAGGGGGCTGAGGCAGTTGGGGTCAGCTGATAAGGTGCCCACGTTGGTGGGGGCAGGAGGGTAAAACCTAACGTCCATCACAAGACGGCCGGAGGGGCATTAAACCGGCTCGGGGGTTGTTGTGTGTGTGCTTTTAATTCTCTGGTCGGCTCCTGTGTGAGCAGCTCTGCCTCTGACTGACTGTGAGTGTGTGAGAGGGAGGGAGGCAGGGGGAGAGGCTATTGTTTGAGACAACAAGAAAGAGAGGGGGGAGACAGAGGAGGGAGAGGTACAGAGAGGAGGGAGAGAGAGAGAGGGGTGGGAGCAACAGAGAGAGGGGAGGGAGAAGCACAGAGAGAGGAGGAAGCGGTACAGAGAGGAGGGAGAAACAAACAGAGACAGATGGGAGGGAGAAACAAATAGAGAGAGAGAGAGCAGGGAGAGATACAGAGAGAGGGGATGGAGAAACAGAGAGAGGGGGGAGCAACCGAGGGGGAAACAAATAGAGAGGGAAAGGTACAGAGGGGAGGGAGCAACATAGAGAGACAGGGAGCAGGGAGAAACAGAGAGAGAGGGGGGAGCAACCGAGGGGGAAACAAATAGAGAGAGATGGGAGGGAGAAACAAATAGAGAGAGAGAGAGCAGGGAGAGATACAGAGAGAGGGGATGGAGAAACAGAGAGAGGGGAGGGAGAAGCACAGAGAGAGGAGGAAGCGGTACAGAGAGGAGGGAGAAACAAACAGAGACAGATGGGAGGGAGAAACAAATAGAGAGAGAGCAGGGAGAGATACAGAGAGAGGGGATGGAGAAACAGAGAGAGGGGGGAGCAACCGAGGGGGAAACAAATAGAGAGGGAAAGGTACAGAGGGGAGGGAGCAACATAGAGAGACAGGGAGCAGGGAGAAACAGAGAGAGAGGGGGGGGGGGGGAGCAACCGAGGGGGAAACAAATAGAGAGGGAGAGGTACAGAGGGGAGGGAGCAACATAGAGAGACAGGGAGAAACAGAGAGAGAGAGGGGGGAGCAACCGAGGGGGAAACAAATAGAGAGGGAGAGGTACAGAGGGGAGGGAGCAACATAGAGAGACAGGGAGCAGGGAGAAACAGAGAGAGAGGGGGGAGCAACCGAGGGGGAAACAAATAGAGAGGGAGAGGTACAGAGGGGAGGGAGCAACATAGAGAGAGAGAGAGACAGGGAGCAGGGAGAGAGAGGGGATGGAGAAACAGAGAGAGGGGAGGGAGAAACAGGCAGAGAGGGGGGAGAGGTACAGAGAGGGGGAGAAACAGACAGATGAGAGGGAGAAACAAATAGAGAGAGCAGGGAGAGAGAGGGGATGGAGAAACAGAGAGAGGGGAGGGAGAAACAGGCAGAGAGGGTGGAGAAACAAACAGACAGATGAGAGGGAAAACAAATAGAGAGAGCAAGGAGAGATACAGAGAGGAGGGAGATAAAGGGGATGGAGAAACAAAGAGAGGGGGGGGGGAGAAACAGAGATAGAGAGGAGGGAGAGGTACAGAGATGGGGGAGCAACAGAGGGAGAGAGGTACAGAAGGGAGGGAGCAACACAGAGAGTAGGAAGAAACACAGAGAGATAGACAGAGAGGAGGGAGAGAGAGAGGATGGTGAACCAGAGACGAGGGAGCAACACAGAGAGGGGAGAGAGAAACAAAGAGGGAGAGAGAGGGATGGGAGCAGAGGGAGAAACACAGAGAGGAGGGAGAGAAAGAGGAATGGGAGCAACACAGAGAGAGATAGACAGAGAGGAGGAAGTGGTACAGAGAGGAGGGAGAAACAAATAGTGAGAGAGAGCAGGGAGAGATAGGGGATGGAGAAAAAGAGACAGATGGAAGAGATGATGGAGAAAACGAGACAGATGGAAGGGAGAAACAAATAGAGAGATCAGGGAGAGATGCAGAGGAGGGAGAGAGAGGGGATGGAGAAACAGAGAGGGGAGGGAGAAAAAGAGAGAGAGGGGTTGGCAACAGATGAGAAACAAAGAGAGAGACAGAAAGCAGGGAGAAATACAGAGAGGAGGGAGAGAGAGGATGGAGAAACAGAGAGACAAGGGAGGGAGAAACACAGAGATAGAGGAGGGGGCGGTACAGAGAGGAGGGAGAAACAAATAGAGAGAGAGAGAAGGGAGAAAGAGGGGATGGAGAAACATGGAGGGAGAGGTACAGAGTGAAGTGAGAAAGAGAGGAGGGAGCAACAGAGTGAGAAGAGGGAGAAACAAATAGAGAGGGAGCAACAAGGAGAGACCCAGAGGACAGAGAGAGAGGGGAGGGAGAAACAAATAGAGAGAGACAGAGAGGAGGAAGAGAGAGGTGATGTGAAACAGAAAGCAGGGAGAAACAGAGAGGAGGAAGAAACAGACAGATGGGAGGGAGAAATAAATAGAGAGAGACAGAGGAGGGAGAAAAAGGGGGGAGAGGTACAGAGAGGAGTGAGAGAGAGGGGAGGTAGCAACAGAGTGAGAAGAGGGAGAAACAAATAGAGAGGGAGATGTAAAGAGGGGAGGGAGCAACACAGAGAGAGAGGAGGGAGAAACAAATAGAGAGAGACAGAGAAAAGGAAGAAAGAGGGGATGGTGAAACAGAGATGAGGGAGCAACACAGAGAGGAGAGGGAGAAACAAATAGAGAGAGATAGGGTAAGGTGAAACAGGGGAGGGAGAAACAAACAGAGAGAGACAGAGAGGAGGAAGAAAGAGGGGATGGTGAAACAGAAAGGAGGGAGCAACACAGAGAGGAGAGGGAGAAACAAATAGAGAGAGATAGGGTAAGGTGAAACAGGGGAGGGAGAAACAAACAGAGAGACAGAGAGGAGGAAGAAAGAGGGGATGGTAAAACAGAGAGAAGGGAGCAACACAGAGACGAGAGGGAGAAACAAATAGAGAGGGAGAGTGAGCAACAGAGAGAGGGGAGGGAGCAACACAGAGAGTGTGGAGAAAGAAACAGAGAGGAAGAGAGAGGGGGGAGAAACAGAAGGAATGGAGTGACAGAGGGAGAAACAAATAGAGAGACAGAGGAGGGAGAGGTACAGAGGGGAGAGAGCAACACAGAGAGAGAGAGGAGGGAGAAATAAATATAGAGAGAGGAGGATGGAGAGACAGAGAGGAGGGATCAACACAGAGAGGGGAGGGAGAAACAAATAGAGAAAGAAGGAAGAATGATCAACAGATATAGAGGGGAGGGAGAGACAGAGGGGAGGGAGAAACAAAAAGTGAGAGAGAGTGGAGGGGGAGGAAGCAACACAGAGAGGAAGACAGAGCTGGGAGAGAGAGGGGAGGGAGAAACAGAGAGGAAGGAGAGAGAGGAGATGGAGAAACAGTCACACACAGAGAAGAGGGAGAAAGAAGCAAAAGAGAGAGGGGAGAGAGTAACAGGAGGGAGAGAGAGGGAAGGGACAAATAAATAGAGAGAGAAAGGAAGGAGAGGGAGCAAAACAGAGAGACACAGAGAGCTGGGAGAGAGAGGGGAGGGAGAAAAAGGGAGAGACAGAGAGAGTGGGGATGGAGAAACAGAGATGCACACAAAGAAGAGGGAGAGGTGCAGAGAGGGAGGAAGCAACAGAGAACGGGAGGGAGAAACAAATAGAGAGAGAGAGGATGGAGAGAGAGAGGGGAGGGATACATAAATAAATAGAGAGAGACAGTAAGGTGAGGGAGCAACAGGGCAAGAGGAAGGAGCAACACAGAGAGAGAGAAACAAATGGATGGAGAGGTATAGAGAGGAAGGAGAAAGACGGGTGTGAGTAACACAAAGAAATAGAGGGGAGGGAGAAACAGGGATGGAGCAACAGAGAGAGGGGCGGTAGAAACAGAGAGAGGATGGGGGGAGATAGGAGAGGGAGCAACACAGAGAGAGATAGAGGAGGAGAAACAAGAGGGTGAGAGATAGGAGAAGGAGCCACAGAGATAGATAGAGGGGAGGGAGAGATAGACGGGTGGTCAGAAACAGAGGAAGGAGAAAAAGAGAGGGAAAGGAAAAAACAGGAGGGAGAGAAACAGAGAGAGAGAGAGGGAAGAAAAGAACAGAGAAGGGAGACAGATAGCTGAGGGAGCAACAGTGAGAGAGATAAGGGGGGAAATATAAGAGGGAGTGGTGGTTGGGAGCAACAGATAGGAGGAAGAAACATAGAAGGAAAGGAGAAAAAGAGGGAGAGAGATGGGTAGAGAGTAACAGAGAGTCAGAAGGTGAGAGATGGAGAGGAGGGAGAAACAGACAGATGGGAAGAGGGAGGGAAGGGAGCAACAGAAAAAGACGAGAGAAAAGAGAGATAGGGGAAAGAGAGCTCAGGAGTGAGCAACAGAGAGGTCAAAGAGTTAGAGAGAAGTGTGCAAGAGAGAGAAAGGGGAGGCAGCAATAAATATCTGGATAGGGATGCTGAGGGAAGAGAGATGGAAGATAGAGAGCAATTGAGATAGGATGGATAGGTACAAGGAGTAGGGAAGGGAGAATACAAGAGACAAGGGTGAAGTGTAGAGCGAGATGGAGTTAACAGTGCAATTAAGGAGGGTGAGATATACAGTGCCTTGCAAAAGTATTCATCCCCTTGATTTTTTCCTATTTTGTTACATTTTATGTTACAATTTTATGTAATGGATCACACTAGTCTAAGTTGGTGAAGTGAAAGGAGAAAAACATATACATAAAACTATTTTTTAGAAATAGAAAACAGAAAATTGGCATGTGCGTATGTATTCACCCCCTTTGTTATGAAGCCCATGAAAAGCTCTGGTGCAACCAAAAACCTTCAGAAGTCACATAATTAGTGACATGATGTCCACCTGTGTGCAATCTAAGTGTCACATGATCTGTCATTACATATACAAACCTTTTTTGAAAGGCACAATAGGCTACTACACCTAAGCAAGAGGCACCACTAACCAAACACTGCCGTGAAGACCAAGGAGCTATACAAACAAGTAAGGGACAATGTTGTTGAAAAGTACAAGTCAGGTTAGTTTATAAAAAAATATCCAATTCTTTGATGATCCCCAGGAGCACCATCAAATCTATCATAACCAAATGGAAAGAACAAGGCACAACAGCAAACCTGCCATGAGACGGCCGCCTGCAAAAACTCACGGACCAGGCAAAGAGGGCATTAATCAGAGAGGCAGCACAGAGACCTAAGGTAACCCTGGAGGAGCTGCAGAGTTCCACAGCAGAGACTGGAGTATCTGTACATAGGACGACAATAAGCCGTACGCTCCATAGAGTTGGGCTTTATGGCAGAGTGGCCAGAAGAAAGCCATTACTTTCAGCAAAAAACAAAATGGCACGTTTTGAGTTTGCGAAAAGGCATGTGAGAGATTCCCAAAATGTATGGAGGAAGGTGCTCTGGTCTGATAAGACTAAAATTAAACTTTTAGGCCATCAAAGAAAATGCTATGTCTGGTGCAAACCCAACACATCACATCACCCAAAGAACACTATCCCCACAGTGAAACATGGTGGTGGGATGCTTTTCAGCAGCTGGGACTGGGAAATGGTCAGAGTTGAGGGAAAGATGGATGGTGCTAAATACAGGGATATTCTTGAACAAAACCTGTACCATTTGTGCGTGATTTGAGGCTAGGACGGAGGTTCACCTTCCAGCAGGACAATGACCCCAAACACACTGCTAAAGCAACACTTGAGGGGTTTAAGGGGAAACATGTAAGTGTGTTGGAATGGCCTAGTCAAAGGCCAGACCTCAATCCAATAGAAAATCTGTGGTCAGACTTAAAGATTGCTGTTCACAAGCACAAACCATCCAACTTGAAGGAGCTTGTGCAGTTTTGCAAGGAGGAATGGGCAACAATCCCAGTGGAAAGATGTGGCAAGCTCATAGAGACTTATCCAAAGCGACTTGGAGCTGTGATTGCCGCAAAAGGTGGCTCTACAAAGTATTGACTTTAGGGTGGCGAATAGTTATGCACATTGACTTTTTTCTGTTATTTTGTCCTATTTGTTGTTTGCTTCACAATAAAAAAAAAAAACATCTTCAAAGTTGTGGGCACGTTCTGTAAATTAAATGATGTAAATTCTCAAACAATTCATGTTAATTCCAGGTTGTGAGGCTACAAAACGCAAAAAATGCCAAGGGGGTGAATACTTTTGCAAGGCACTGTATATATGCATTGATTATTATTATTATTGTTCATTTGTAATGTGCCAACATATTCTGTAGCGCTATATATGGATTGTGTTAAAGGCAAAACAATATTAACACATTGCAAAAATGGAGGGACGTGTCCATAGTGATTTCCCAAAGCACCTTACAAGATAGAATACTCACAGACTTACATTGATAGAATTATGTACTATTTACTACTTGCACTTTACTCACTGACACACACTGACATAACATCCTGATATATATATATATATATATATATATATATATATATATATACTGTATGTGTGGATGTATATATATATAGTAAATAAACTATATAAAACCTGCTTCCCAGCTCAGAGTTCCCGAGAAAAACAGTTATTACACTGCATTCTGGGAAGTTGAGCTGGGACATACAAATTTGCCCACAAATGCCTCGCTCTTCATTCCGTAGCCATTATCAAACATAGTTACATAGGGCCTTATTCAATTGAGATTTGGCCAATTGAATAGGCCTCTATATAAGCACAGAGCATATTTTTTTTACAGAAGTTTTTAGTTAGTGACCTTCTATCCAAAAGAAAGATCTTTACTAACTAAAAACTTCTGAAAAAAAATATGCTCTGTGCTTATATAGAGCCCTATTCAATTGGCTAAATCGCAATTGAATGAGGCCCATAGTATTTAAGGTTGAAAAAAGACTTTCAGTCCATCAAGTTCAACCTTTTAAGATCTCCTCTGATCTGCAATATGCGGATTAACTATTAATTAATTAGTTGTATATAAAAATAAATAAATAATCAATTCCCTCCTGATCCCAGACACCGGCGACCGGACTTCTCCCTGGATCAATACTGCCTCTAATTATCCATGATAACCCTGAATTCCCTTTTTAATTAGAAATAAATCATGGCTTCCTTTAAGCTTATGCATGCTGTATTACACAGCTTTAATGTAAAGCCAAGGTTGGAATAAACACAGGCTGAGGATCCAATCCATGTACAGCTGTTTCAAGTTTACTGGCCCGCGTGGAGGCAGCCCAGGCACGCTGAGTCTGACGCAGCGCTGTGTGATCCGGTGGAGCCTGGGCACCGCTGATTGGCTGGGGGAGGAGGAGGGACTTCCGCCCGTTTCGCGGGCTTTCTCCTCACTCCGCGCTGGCCATTGAGCTGATCTGAGGTAGGCACACTGCGCTCTCTGCATAAACTATAAGGGCTAGTAAAAAAGGGGCATTACAGTAATAAAGTGACTCCCGATCCTTCCTATCCTCTATCCCTTATAACCTCTTGATTTAGCTCACTATTAGAGCTCCCTTTCGCCTTGGTCCTGGGATTAGGGCCCCATGCTTTCATCATTAGCCCTATAAGTACCCATAGCATCATTCCCTGCTTTGTAGGTCCCTGGGTGAGGGTGTCCCATTTGTCACAAGTGGGGTGGCAGCTTAATATGGACCTTAGGGAGTTAAGAGGCCTTACTGACCATGGTCAGAACTCGGGCATTAAGCCATGGGGTTAGATGGGTCCAGGACAGAATGGACTCAGGCCGTCTAGGGTGGAGGCTGACACTACTGAGGCACAGGCCCGGCCTGCAGTGACCGGTAGCCTAGGCCAGGTGGGCTGGCCTCATAGCCTAGACAGACTGGCGGAGCAGAGTGCTACCTCTGATCTGAGCACTAGGGCTAGGAGTAGCGTGGAGGGCACGGATAGGGTCCTTGAGAGTCAGGAGCTTATCCCCTCCACCGCAGAGAGCGTGGTGCCAGCGGGAAGCGCGGACGAGGGCCTAGACATCCGGCCACCACCTAGCGTCTTGTCCCATGGCCCATGGCAGAACCAAGGTTCTGGCGACACCCCTAATCACCCTGGAGGCTCCAGCGGAATAAGCAAAAGTACAAGAAGCTCTAAAAAAGCTCCTACAGGTTCTCACCGGTTGGCCCCTGCGGTCCCCACTGCCGCACCCACTGCCAGCGCTGCAGGTGTTTCTCAGGGACGACGCAATGCCAAGGGAGAGGCCGAGAAGAAAAAAGAGAGGACCAGAGGAAGAAGGGATCAGGTGATCGAAGAGATGGCTGCAGACGACAGTATGGTGGTCATTGACGAGGTTCCGGTAGCGGCCAAGGTGGCACGGCAGACGCGCCCCACCAGGGTCCGAAAGTTAACAAAGAGGTACAGTCCCTTGATTTTCACCTCGACACCAGCCAAGACAGAAATCCCCTGACAGGAGAGCTAGGCCACAGTGCAATTCACCCATCCCTGACATCATTACGGATACAGGGACGCCCATAGTGACTCCAGGGCAGGACCGGGATAGGGATAGCATTGACCGCCATAGGCCGCCGAGCCGTAGGGAATCCTCACGCCCTAGCTTAGCCGCCGAGTCGGAGTACTCCTCTGGGGGGAGCGGAACGCGCGTTCCCTAACGAGGGATAGACGCAGGAGAGCTAGTGATTGTTCTTCATGCTTTCCCAGAGCCAGAGGGAGATCCAGGTCTCGGAACAGACGGTCTTGCGGCTGCAGCTGTGCTTGTGCAAGAGGGGGTGAAAGGAGCCCACAGCGGTCGAGATGTGCAGGGACGCCTGCTCGTCCAGACCGGCAGGTTGCCCCCAGGATGGCAGCCGCCCCGGGGCAAGGAGAATCAGGTGAGAAGCTGGCAAATTTCAGGGAGACGGGGGTGGTGGTACATGGAGCCTCTCCCAGGGATTCTCAATTCTTGTCGTCCCTGAAATCCCTTATAGAATCCCATAACATTGCCGTCTCCGACGCGGAAGTCGGGGCATGGGTGGGGGGTTTGGCCGGGAAGGCGTGGGCGGAGCCATCTCTTCCCGCTAGGTCGCCCTGAGCGGGGCTTACCAACCTCACTTCACACACGACGAGCGTGGCGCCGCACGCCGGAGGAGCGGAACAGGACAGGAGCAGAGGAGACGTACGGGATGCGGCTGCGAGTCCGTCCATCGTTTGCGCCCAGGACAATCTGGGGGCGCATTTAGCCTTTGATGTCAAAGAAAAAATCTGGCAACGGGAGTACATAGAGATATTTTCCTTGTTGCCAATGTCAGGGATGACCGACAATCCAGAGAGGTTCCACAGGGAAGGAGATGACCGGAGGCCCACTTTCAGGTGCGTGCCAAGAACGTTTGAAAACTTGTTACAGGCATTTGCCATCATGGCCTGTGTCATGGGAGAAAGACACCCGGAAAAGTGCTCCGGGCTGTTCGTGTATATGGAGGAAATCAGTAACGCATACCGGACGTATGGTGGAATGGCCTTGTGGCGATATGACGAGGAATTCCGGCAATACATGTCCTCCCGTCCGGAGATGGCGTGGAGCGATAAGGCAATTGCCTGAAAATAATGAACCAAGGCGGGGCTAGAGGCCCTGCCGCTGCGAGCACAGCCGGTCGAGGTGTCTGTCACTCATTCAACGAGGGCAACTGCAAGTGGGCACCAAACTGTTTCAAGCACGTCTGTGCGAGTTGTGGAGGGGATCACGCTGCCTCAAGATGCACCAGACAAAAGGACGGATTCAGGGCGGAGAGCCCGCTCAAAAAGGGACAGACCCCCATACAGCTGGGCGCAATGCTGCCGTGACTAGAACGCTACGGTAGGTTGGCAACAAAAGCCGGGGCGACCGCCCTAATATGCCAGGAAGGGTTCAAGATTCCATGCTCTCTCGCCCCGTTCGAGTCGCGTCTCCGAAACCTGAAGTCGGTAAAGGAGTTTCCCGGGGTAGAGGCGGATAAAATCCGGACTGAGGTAGAACTGGGTAGGATAGCGGGGCCTTTTCCCTCCATCCCCTTCCAGGGTCTAGTAATTTCCCATCCTTCGGGTGGTTCGGTCAACGACGGGATTAACAAACAGTACTCGTCAGTGTCGTACGCCCCTTTCGATCGGACCTGGTCAGACGGGCAGGCGTCGGGGCTAAGATGGCGAAGGTGGATATCGAATCTGCGTTTCGCTTGCTCCCAGTGCATCCTCAGAGTCATCTGTTCCTTTGTTGCTTCGTTGACGGACAGTACTTTGTGGATCTTTGTCTCCCCATGGGGTGTTCTATTTCTTGTTCCTATTTCGAAGCTTTTTCAATCAGGCAGCCCGAAAACGGTCCGGGTATTCAATAGCTTGACGGCGGCATCTGGGCCGTTGATACGGCTCATACGGCACTTGGTTCTTTGTTGCCTGCGGGCAAATATCTGGGTGAGGGCGGAGTGTATTCCCGGCCTTAACGTAGGGGTGGTTGATGCCCTTTCTCGGTTACAGGGAATCCGGTTCCGTACAGTGGCACCAGCGGCGAAGGATCAAGGAGAGGACATACCTGCAGAACTCTGGGAGCTTGGAGTGGTACGGTAGCTGGTTACATCAGACAGTCGGTAGCACTAAAAAGACGTGGGTGGCCTACAGGAAGGTGTGGAACATGTGGAGCGATATGGTTGAGGAAGCCGGTGGCGAGGGTTCAGAAGAGAAAGCCATAGGAATTCTGCTGTGGTTTTTGCTTCGGAGCGCAGAGAGAGGTGCTTCCAGGGCAACGGTGGCTCGGCAGTTGATGGCCCTAGCATTTATGTTCAGGTTGGCAGGACGGAAGGACTTCACAAAGGAGTTTGTGGTTTGCCGGGTGGTAAAAGGCATGTTCAAAGGGAAGCACCGGACGGACAGGAGGTGCCCGATCACTTTCTCTCTGTTGCTACGCCTGGGGGAGGCGTTGGGTGTGCTATGCAGGGACTCCTTAGAATCCCTGCTTTTCCGTACGGCCTTTTCCTTAGCGTTCTTTGGTGCTTTCAAGATTGGGGAAGTGGTCTCAGAAAACAGGCACGGTTCGGGGGGGCTGCTTGCAGAGGACATCTGTCTGGAGGGTGACAGATTGTTGGTATGGCTGAGGAGGTCAAAAACGGATTAGGCCAAAAAAGGAAGGGAAGTGGTCATATACAAAACTGGAACGGAGTGTTGCCCCCAGGCAAGTGTGAGGTTGTACTTGGAAAAAGGCCGACAGGGCCAGGCACATTGCTATTGCATGCCAATGGCCAGGCCTTGTCACAGTTTCAATTCGAAAGGATGCTGAAGAAGTCCTTGCGGCAGTTAGGCTTGGACCCGGCTGACTTCGGCTGACTTTGTTTTGGATCAGAGCCGCTACGGAGGCGGCAAGGCTAGGTCTCCCCGAGAGTATGGTTAAAAGGATTGGAAGATGGGAGTCGCAGCGTTTTAGGTCCTATATACGGCCAGAAAGGGTTATCTAATTGTAATTTGTTTTATGTGTTGCAGAAACTAAACAGCTGTGGATCGTCTGCCATTCTTACATGTATTGGGCTCAACGGTTAGCGGCAGTCACTGGCGACAAGGTACAACTGGGCTTTCTGGAGACGAGCATGCAAGTAAGATGGTTTGGGTTCCACGGCTTGAGATGGACACATCACGGTAGCCCACACATTTTAATTATACACACTGGGGGCAACGATTTGGGATTAATACCTATGAGGAAATTTTGAAAGATATGAAGAGGGATGTGAAGTGTTGGCTAGAACGGTTCACAGGCTTGTTCATAGTGTGGTCCGAAATGATCAAAAGGAGATCTTGGCAGGACGCAAGGGATCCGGTTTCGGTGGATAGAGCAAGGCAAAAGATAAACAAACAGATGGCTAGTTTTGTAAGGAATTTGGGATTTTATTACCATTAGACACCAAGAATTCGAAGGCGTAGACGTCGATGACTTCTTTCGCCCAGATAAGGTCTATCTAACGAAGATAGGATTAGAGCTGTTTATCCTGGAGCTTAAGGATGGGGCTAGGCGGGCCTTGGCATTATTAAGAGAGCAAGAGGTGGGATCACAGACTCAGGAGGCATCCATCGCCTGCTCTGTGGCGGGAGGTGAGGCACCACGGGCTTAACTGGGCGTTGCCCTGCCTCATAAGCGTGCTTAGTAAAGCACTGGGAGGCTCGGCCCAGGGCGTGAGGTTACTGGCCGGGCCGGGCTCCTCCTCCGGGATGTTATTTTAGCTGTGATGTAACAATGTTAATTATGTTAATTGGTTATTGGTTTATGGTTGCTTTAATAAAGCTGTGTCCCGTAATTTTCCCAAGAAACGATGGGTCAGTGTGTTTATTTATTCTAACGCCCAATGGATCTTGCCAGGGTCATGGCCGGCACGGAGGCAGCCCAAACACGCCGGGTCTGACGCAGCGCTGCGTGACCTGGCGGAGCCTGGGCGCCACTGATTGTCAGGAGGGAGGAGGAGGGACTTCCGCCCTTTCGCGGGCTTCCTCCTCAATCCACGCCGGCCATGGAGCTGATTCCCTCCCTCCCCTTGAGTTGGTGGTCAGTTAGGAAAGTAGCAGATATGCTAGTAAGGTATAGGTATGTCAAGGGGGTGAGGTTTGGTTGAGCAAAGTTCAGGAATCTTGTTAGGTTTGAAAAAAAAAAAGGGGTGGTAAAGAAGTGAAGGGTGAGGATTTTATGATTTCTAAGTTAGGATGCAAGTAGCAATGTCTTTGGTTGGCGGGAGGTGAGGCACCCGGCCCACGGGCTTAAGTGGGCGTTACCCTGCCTCATGGGCGTACTTAATAAAGCACTGGGAGGCTCTGGGCGCGGGCCCAGGGCTTGAGGTTACTGACCGGGCTGGGCTCCTCCTCCGGGATGTTATTTGAGCTGTGATGTAACAATGTTAATTATGTTAATTGGTTATTGGTTTATGGTTGCTTTAATAAAGCTGTGGCCTGTAATTTTCCCAAGAAACGCTGGGTCAGTGTGTTTATTTATTCTATCGTTCAATGGATCTTGCCAGGGTCATGGCTATCATCAGCATGGAGTGGGATCTCAGCCTGTGTTGTGGAAATTGAGGTAGTTCACCTCAACAATCATTTATAATATGGTGGGCAAAAGAGTGATAGAAGCCCTCCACCGTACAGTAGAACAGTAAATAAAAAGTACATCTGTGTTCACATTTGAATGTCTAAAGCAAGTTAAAAAACCTGCTTTCAGCTCAGAGTTATATATAATACATAGTTGGGTGGATCTTTTCTGAGATCCAGTGCTTCTAAGATTTGTACTTCTGGCTCCTACATCTTTCAATATGAAGATGCAGCTCTATCAAGGGATTCCTTCCAGTCTCCTAGAAACAACCTGTTTGGCTCCTATAAAATGTCCCTTGCTGCTACATGTTAGATATATATTTATCTTACAATTATTTAGCTTATGGTGGGCAAAAGAGCAAAGGAGTCTAAGCCCTTTACAATAGTACAGAAAATAGATTTGTGTTCCCATTTGAGTACCTACAAAATAAGTATAATCCTGTATAATCTAAGGGTAGTTATCACCCATTTAATTAACATTAATTCAACAATTTTCAAAGGTTTTGGTGGCCCTATTCCTGCACACTTACAATTTAGGCTGTATATATATTCCAGTATCCAAAATAATGGATTTTAGTTTACGTTAACACGTAGGACTTAGCCGATGAGCGCCAAAGGCGTTCATCACTGCGAGCCTCGCAAAGCGAGCCGTTAAACCGTAGCACTTAGCCGATGAGCGACGTTAACCCACTACAACGTGCAGGACTTAGTCGAAAAACACTTCATAAACGCGGGATCGCCTTGGTGTGCAAGCGGTTGACAACCACGGGACTTAGAAAAAAAAATACAAGACTCGGGACAAAAAGTTAAGAGATTAGTAGCCGAACAACGAAAAGCAAAAAAACAAGAAAAACACACTAAATACACCCCAAAAAATTACAAAAACATCACAGACAGCACGGGGCAACAGCCAGGACGTCTGTGAGTGCGGTGGAGAGCAAACTTAACTCGATTTAGATGATTTTCACCACTTGAAAATCGCCTAAGCAAGGAAAAAAATGGCTGCCGGAAAAAAATGAAAGCGAGGCTACATGACTCCGGACTGCGCAAAACACTGCCAAACGCATAGCACTTTACACATCACACTATGACCTACAACATACACTATTACAAAAGCCGGAAAGCCGCTCACGAGACGAGTATCACATTAATAAAATTACGACTATACAATGCTGCTTTACACAATAAACCAACGGCTTTACCTCGCGCACGCAGCCTATTTAGAATGTACACTTCAAACATTCATTACACTTTATAAGCAGGGCACCAACACTCACAATGTATATCCTATGTAGCCGCAAAATGCGAACAGATTGTTAGCTCTTCGGCCTATTGCTCGCTGCATATATCAATTATAAATAATTAAAGTATATTAATTGATTTAACAAATCATTCATTATTATTTACAAGTGGATTTACCTTAAAAAGTAAAGGCTAATAAACTGCAGAGTGCACTAATTGTGCCCAGGTGAGAGGGGTGTGGCTTGACTGTTAAACTTGTATAAAAGGTTTGTGAGCTGGTTTGGGGCCTGTTTACAAGTGGATTTACCTTACAAGTAAAGGCTGATAAATTGCAGAGTGCACTAATTGTGCCCAGGCGAGAAGGCAGAAGTTAATAGAAACCGGAGAAGGGGAACTTGTGAGCTTGCGAACATTTTCAGTATCAAGTGCAATTCTAGTAAAAGCCTAGGAGTTTAAATAAAAGGAGGGCCTTCAAAGAAAAGGGAGGGCAGATTTATAGTGCAAAGGAGGAAAACTTTATATAAATATATTATATTATATTCTTTATTTTTCCCACTGAAATTTCGTAGACAATAATAATAATTATGAGTCAGTCCAGTGGCAACCTTATTCAGTGTACATCCTGTCAAATGTATGCACTACTGGAACATATGATCCAGGGTCCATACCTCTGTGACAGGTGTGAGCATGTTGCCTCTTTGGAAGCTCAAATTGAAGATCTGGAGAGGAGAATTGCAGCACTTAGTGATATTGCTCCACTGGAAAGGGAATTGGTGCTCACGGAGCACAGTTTAGCTGGGCCTAGTATGGAGGGAGGAGCTGGGGCTAGGGAGGATGGCCAGGGAGGTAGCTGGGTTACAGTTACAAGGGGAAGCAGGGGGAACAGGAGGAGGCAGGCCAGTTCTGAGTTGTCAAACACCAACAGATTTGCCAGATTGAGTGAAACTGTTGGCGATGTCCATTCAGGAATGGCAATGCCAGATAGAGCTGTTCCCTCTAACAGCCGGGCGAACAGCTCTACTGGAGAAGAGGGAGGGCAGAATAGGCAGTGCAACAGACAGGTTTTGGTGGTAGGGGACTCTATTATTAGGAAGGTAGACAGGGTAATTTGTCACCCAGATCCCAGCAATCGAACAGTTTGCTGTCTCCCGGGTGCTCGGGTTCGGCATGTTGTGGATCGGGTGGATAAATTATTGGGAGGGGCTGGTAATGAACCGGCGGTCTTGGTACACATTGGTACCAATGACAAAGTTAGTGGAAGATGGAGCGTCCTAAAGAATGATTTTAGAGAATTAGGGAATAAGCTTAAAGCAAGGACCTCCAAGGTAGTATTTTCTGAGATACTACCAGTGCCACGTGCTAGCCCAGGGAGGCAGAAGGAGCTTAGGGAGGTTAATGCGTGGCTAAAAAAGTGGTGCAGTGCAGAGGGTTTTGGGTTTTTAGAGCACTGGGCTGACTTCTCACTTGGGTACAATCTCTATAGCTGGGATGGATTGCACCTTAATGATGAGGGCGCTTTTGTGCTAGGGAATAGGATGGTAGAACGGCTGGGGGAGTTTTTAAACTTGTAGGTGGGGGGGAGGGACTATATAGAAGTATTGGGGTAAATAGGGTAGAGAGGGAAAGGGATGAATTATTTACCCATGGGGGAGGAGAAGGGGGGAGGGTTACAATAGAAAGTAGGGAGATATTAATAGGGGCCTCAAATACAGTGGCAGGCACTTCACATCAGCAGAGCCATAGCAACATAAAGTGTATGATTGCAAACGCAAGAAGTTTGCCTGGGAAAATGGATGAGCTAGAAATATTAGCAGTACAAGAAAAATGGGGCTTAATAGGCATTACGGAAACATGGTGGGATGAATCTCATGACTGGACTGTTAATCTGGATGGTTATAACCTATTTAGGAAAGATAGGGGCAATGGTAAAAGAGGAGGAGGGATCTGTCTTTATGTTAAGCTTGAATTTAAGCCTATAGTTAGAGAAGATATTTATGCTGGCACTAACGGCATCATTGAATCCTTGTGGGTTGAGCTAAATAGTGGAGGAGCTAATTCTAAATGCATATTGGTGGGAGTATGCTATAAACCCCCAAATATAGCTGAAAGTGAGGAAATACAGTTATTGTTACAGATTGGAAATGCAGCTAAGCATGGGCAAGTTCTAATAATGGGAGACTTTAATTACCCTGATATAAACTGGATAAACGAGACCAGCAGCTCAGCTAAGGGGAGCAGGTTCTTGAGTACACTCAGGGATCATTATCTAGCCCAGGTAATACAAGAACCTACTAGAAATGGGGCCATCTTGGATTTAGTCATCACAAGTAATATTGATATAATATCAAATGTAAAAATAGGGGAACCCTTGGGGAACAGTGATCACAACACAGTCTCATTTGAGATTGAATACAAAAAACAGAGTTGTAAGGGGCCAACAAAAACTCTAAATTTTAAAAGGGCTAACTTTAATGGGCTACGGGCAGCAATACAACATATAGACTGGGACAAAGAACTTACAGGGAAGAATACTGAAAATAAATGGACAACATTCAAATCCTTACTAAATAAACATACTCATCAGCATGTACCATGTGGAAATAAAATAAATAGGAGTAAATCACATCCCATGTGGCTTAACAATGACTTAAAGATCATGATGAGGAAAAAGAAGTATGCATTTAAATTATACAAGAAGGAGGGAACAGAGGCATCTTTATGTGACTATAAGGAAATCAACAAGGCTTGCAAAAGGGCTATTAGACTGGCTAAAATAGAAAATGAGAAGTCAGTTGCAATGGAAAGTAAGACTAACCCTAAAATATTTTATAAATATATTAATGGGAAGAAGGCCAGGAAGGAATCGATAGGACCATTACAATGTGACACAGGCCATCTGATAATTAGTGACCAGGAAAAGGCAGATGAGCTAAATAGGTTCTTTTCTTCGGTTTACACAAGGGAGGTACCAGTGGTTGGGACACTGCAACATAATGGGGCTACACTACCTTCACTAAATAATTGGTTAACGCAGGAAGAAATACAAAAGAGGTTGGAGAAAATAAATGTTAATAAAGCCCCAGGTCCTGATGGAATACATCCAAGGGTACTGAGGGAGCTGGGTTCTGTAATAGCCAAACCATTATATCTAATCTTTAAAGACTCGCTCACTACAGGGTCTCTACCAGATGACTGGAGAAAAGCAGAGGTGATACCTATATTTAAGAAGGGATCTAGAGCAAATCCGGGGAATTATAGACCAGTGAGCCTCACTTCTGTAGTTGGGAAGCTTTTAGAAGGGTTAATAAGGGACAGAATACAAGAATATGTCTATTTGAACAGGATCATAGGTAGCAGTCAACATGGATTTATGAAGGAAAGGTCGTGTCAGACCAATCTAATTAGTTTTTATGAGGAGGTTAGTAGGAACTTGGATCAGGGCAACTCAGTGGATGTAGTCTTTTTAGATTTTTCAAAGGCATTTGATACAGTGCCACATGGAAGACTAGTGAGCAAACTAAGGGATACAGGAATTGCAGTAAATATCTGCTCATGGATCGAGAGCTGGCTAAAAGACAGGAAGCAAAGGGTTGTTGTAAATGGAACATACTCCGATTGGTCTAATGTGATAAGTGGGGTTCCTCAGGGCTCAGTATTGGGTCCTCTCCTTTTTAACATATTTATTAATGACATTGAAGTAGGACTCGAATGTAGTGTCTCCATTTTTGCTGATGACACTAAGTTGTGCAAGGTAATAAAATCAGATAATGATGTACTTTCCCTACAAAAGGATTTGCATAAATTAGAGAAATGGGCGGCTAAATGGCAGATGAGATTTAATACAAATAAATGTAAGGTTATGCATTTGGGAAGGAAAAATAGCCAAGCAATCTATAATCTTAATGGAGCAAATCTAGGGGTATCAGATATTGAAAGGGATTTGGGAGTACTAGTGGACAACCACCTAGGTAACAGCGCTCAAAGCCAAGCAGCGGCTGCAAAGGCAAATAAAATATTAGCATGTATTTGGAAGGGTATAGAAGCCAGGGAAGAAGATATAATTCTGCCACTATACAAATCTCTAGTACGCCCTCATTTGGAATATGGAGTACAATTTTGGGCACCACCTCACAAAAAAGACATCTTAGAGCTGGAAAAAGTACAGAGAAGGGCTACAAAACTAATAAGGGGAATGGAGGGGCTAAGTTATGAAGAAAGACTAGCAAAATTAAACTTATTTTCGCTAGAAAAAAGGCGTCTAAGAGGAGATATGATTACGTTATTTAAATACATCCAGGGTCCATATAAGGCTTTGTCAAGTGAGCTTTTTGTAGCAAGAGATTTTCAACTGACAAGAGGACATCAGTTGAGGTTAGAGGAAAAAAGATTTCACCTTAAACAAAGAAAAGGGTTCTTCACAGTTAGGGTGGTTAAACTGTGGAATTCTCTAGCAAAGGAGGTGGTGACAGCGAATTCGATAGACAACTTCAAAAAGGGGTTAGATATATTTCTGAATAAAGAGGGCATTCAAGGCTATCCTAGATAACTAGCGAAGGAATATTGATCCAGGGAGAAATTTGATCGCCAGTTTCTGGGGTCAGGAAGGAATTTTGCTTTTTTTCCCCCTTATGAGACAATTGGCAAAGTTTCAATGGGGTTTTTTTTATGTTTGCCTTCCTCTGGATCAATTAACAATAATTAACAATTAACAATAATAATAAATAGTCCAAATTAAAAAGATCAATAGAGATCTAAAAAGGTTGAACTTGATGGACTAACTCTTTATTCATTCTCCAATACTATACTATTAATAATTATTTAATCAATAATTTAATTAATAACTAATCCGCATATTGCAGATCAGAGGAGATCTTAACAGGTTGAACTTGATGGACTGAAAGTCTTTTTTCAACCTTAATTACTATGTAACTATGTAACTATGTAACTATATTACTAAACTACATATACATAGAAATATATATCTCTCTCAGAGGACCAAAAGTACACAACAGGAGAGGCTCGCAATGAGCGCCGAAAACGGTTTCAATTATGTGTCAAACAGCATTCCCATAGCTTGAAATTGTATTGCCCTGTAATTTTTGACAGGCAAGTTGCTAGTATATATATATAGTTACATAGTTACATAGTATTCAAAGATGAAAAAAGACTTTCAGTCCATCAAGTTCAACCTTTTAAGAGCTCCTCTGATATGCAATAGGATTAACTATTAATTAATTAGTTGTTAATTAATTATTAATCAATTATTTAATTTTTTCATTATTAATTAATCCAGAGGAAGGCAAACAGAAAAAAAAAACAAGAGAGACTTAGCCAATCGTCTCAAAGGGAAATTAAACAAAAAAAATCAATTATTTCCTGATCCCAGACACCGGCGACCGGATTTCTCCCTGGATCAATACTGTGTCTCTAATTATCCATGATAACCCTGAATTCCCTTTTTAATTAGAAATAAATCTAGTCCCCTTTTAAAGTTATCTATCGAATCTGCTGTCACCACCTCCTCTGGTAGAGAATTCCACAGAATAACCACCCTTACTGTGAAGAACCCTTTTCTTTCTTTAAGGTGAAATCTTTTTACTTCTAACCTCAAGGGATGTCCTCTTGTCAGTTAAAAACCTCTTGGCACAAAAAGCTCCCTTGACAAATCTTTATACTGACCCTGGATGTATTTTTATAAGGTAATCATATCTCCTCTTAGACACCTTTTTTCTAGAGAAAATACATTTAATTTGGTTAGTCTTTCTTCATAACTTAGCCCCTCCATACCCCTTATTAGTTTTGTTGCCCTCCTCTGTACCTTTTCCAGCTCTAAAATATGCTTTTTATGAAGTGGTGCCCAAAATTGTACTCCATATTTCAAGTTAGGGCGTACTAGAGATTTGTATAGCGGCAGAATTATATTTGCTTCCCTTGCTTCTATACCCTTCTTAATACATGCTAATATTTTATTTGCCTTTGCAGCTGCTGCTTGGCTTTGAGCACTGTTACCTAGGTGGTTGTCCACAAGCACTCCCAAATCCCTTTCAATATCTGATACACCTAGATTTGCTCCATTAAGATTATAAATTACATGGATATTTTTCCTTCCCAGATGCATAACTTTACATTTATTTGTATTAAATCTCATCTGCCATTTAGATGCCCATTCCTCAATTTTATGTAAATTATTGTTACAGACTGGAAATGCAGCTAAGCATGGTCAAGCTCTAATAATGGGAGATTTTAATTACTCTGAAATAAACTGGATAAATGAGACCAGCAGCTCAGCTAAGGGGAGCAGGTTCTTGAGTACACTCTGGAATCATTATCCTACTAGAAATGGTGCCATCTTAGATTTAGTCATCACAAGTAATATTGATATAGTATTAAATGTTAAAATAGGGGAACCCTTGGGGAATAGTGACTATAACACAGTCTCATTTGAGATTGAATACAAAAAACAGAGTTGTAAAGGGCCAACAAAAACTATACATTTTAAAAGGGCTAATTTTAATAAGGGCAGCAATACTACATATAGACTGGGATAAAGAAGTTACAGGGAAAAATACTGAAAATAAATGGACAACATTCAAATCCTTACTAAATAAACATACGGCATGTACCATGTGGAAATAAAAGGAATAGAAGTAAATCACATTGCATGTGGCTTAACAATGACTTAAAGATCATGATAAGGAAAAAGAAACATGCATTTAAATTATACAATACATTATTATATAAGAAGGAGGGAACAGAGGCAGCTTTATGTGACTAAATGGAAATCAACAAGGCTTGCAAAACGGCTATTAGACTGGCTAAAATAGAAAATCAGAAGTCAGTTGCAAAGGAAAGTAAGACTAACCCTCAAATATTTTTTAAAGATATTAATGGAAAGAAGACGAGGAAGGAAGCTATAGGAACATTACAATGTGACACAGGCCGTCTGATAATTAGTGACCAGGAAAAGGCAGATGAGCTAAATAGGTTATTCTCTTGGGTTTATACAAGGGAGGTACCAGTGGTTGGGACACTGCAACATAATGGGGAAGAAATCCAAAAGAGATTGGAGAAAATAAATGTTAATAAAGCCCTGGGTCCTGATGGAATACATCCAAGGGTACTGAGGGAACTGTGTTCTGTAATAGCCAAACAATTATATTAAATTTTTCAAGACTCACTCACCACAGGGTCTCTACCAGATGAATGGAGAAAAGCAGAGATGATACCTATATTTAAGAACAGAGCAAGAGCAAATCCGGGGAATTATAGACCAGTGAGCCTAACATCTCTAGTTGGAAAGCTTTTAGAAGGGTTTAAAAGGGACAGTATACAAGGATATGTCTATTTGAACAAGATCATAAGTAGCAGTCAACATGGATTTATGAAGGATAGGCCATGTAAGACCAATCTAATTAATTTCTATGAGGATCTTAGTAGGAACTTGGATCAGGGCAACTCAGTGGATGCTTTTGATACAGTGCCACATGTTAGACTTTTGAGCAAACTAAGGCATACAGGAATTGCAGTAAATATCTGCTTATGGATCGAGAGCTGGCTAAAAGACAGGAAGCAAAGGGTTGTTGTAAATGGAACATAGATTGGACTAATGTGGTAAGTGGGGTTCCTCAAGGTTCAGTATTAGGTCCTCTCCTTTTTAACATATTTATTAATGATGTAGAAGTAGGACTTGAAAGTAGTGTCTCCATTTTTGCCGATGACACTAAGTTGTGCAAGGTAATTAAATCGGTGGCGCGACTTTAAGATGTCCCATGCATGCGCGACGACGCTGGTGCGCCGACGCATGCACACGCAAACCAAATCGTGCCCAGAAATAGCGCGGCCCGACATCAGCGCGGCCCTCACAGCGACACAGAGACTGACAGTGTCACTCTCCATTCCGCATCTCATCTCCCTACAACCACATCTGGTTCTGTGCCCTTCCCATATATCAAATAGAAAACTCAAAGAAAGAAAGTATCCTTTAAATAGTTATAGTGCACACCCTCAGCCGAATAGGCAATATAGAGAAACTAAAAAATGTAAAATGAAAACTTAACGTTTATTATTGTCATATAAAATGCTTGAATAAAAAACTTGATTCTCTGACATTTGATTCTGGGAAGTGGATAGAGGAGACCATATTATGAACAAACAATATTCAAAATTCGTATTATAGGATCCTCTATTCTATCTCTCCTTGAGATAAGTGAAATAAATAACTTAATATAAAGTGACCAGTGTATGTGATAAATGATGGTAAATGACCCTAGATATCATTTTGACATCATAGTAAAGTGCTGAGTGATTACATATATGATAAATCTTAAGAAATAGAAAATGTTGTAAGTGCTAATGGTATAAAGTGCCAGTGCATGAAATAGCAGTAAGGGGATCCCATAAATAGATTGATAAAAATGTATAATACACTTTCATAAAGGGTTATACTATTATAACCACTTCCTCTTATTAAACTGAGCCTTGGTGCCTACTAACGTTTATCATTTGCCCAGTTAAACTATTGTAAGGCTACCAGAAGTAGCAAATTCATGTCTGGCATTATCGATAACGTTGGGAGAAATTTAAGGTAGGTCTGTATTGTGTGAGCGCCAAGGCTCCTAGCTAGCCTCGCGTCGCCTATGCGTCTGCGTGTGACATCATAGGGCGGCGTCGCGGACTGGCCTAGCGTGCAACCCGATCAAATGGTGACATGATAAAACTTATAATGAGTGGGTGAAAAGACTTAAATGATATAACATTACACAGCGTGTGAATATATAGTATTTCATGTATAATGTATAAATAAAGGCAATGGGCCTTAAAAGAGCATACATGGACTCTCCAATATGGTATTGAGCTGGACCAACCTTAGGGTATAGACATATATTAATCATGTATATAAAATCCCATATTTAACATACAAGATATCTCTCATGACCACTGTGACTTAAAAGTATGTGCTTATAAATATCATATGGATAACTTAGATTCTATATTCACATTCATATAATTGAAAGTGTAATATCAAGGTTTCCCATATTTTAGAGTTCTATACTGACTCCCCATATATCACACTGTAAGTATGAGCTTGACACTGACCCTCCTCTGACATTGTGAAGTAGATCTGTGTGTGGGTCAAGTGCCTTGACCCAACGGTAACTGATAATGTTGGGCCGCGCTTTTTCTGGCCGTGCTTTGGTGTGCACGCGCAGGTGTCGGAGTCCATGCGTCACCACGCATACATGGCGCACATTAAAGTTGGCGTGCCAATTAAATCAGATAATTAGGTACTTGCCCTAAAAAGGGATTTGCATAAATTAGAGAAATGGGCGGCTAAATTGCAGATGAGATTTAATACAAATAAATGTAATTTATAATCTTAATGGAGCAAATCTAGGGGTATCTGATATTGAAATGGATTTGGGAGTACTTGTGGACAACCACCTAGGTAACAGTGCTCAATGCCAAGCAGCAGCTGCAAAGGCATAGACAATATTAGCATGTATTAAGAAGGGTATAGAAGCAAGGGGAGCAAATATAATTCGGCCACTTTAAAAATCCCTAGTACGCCCTCATTTGGAATATGGAGTACACTTTTGGGCACCACTTCATAAAAAGGACATTTTAGAGCTGGAAAAAGTACAGAGAAGGACAGCAAAACTAATAAGGGGAATGGAGGGGCTAAGTTATGAAAAAAGACTAACAAAATTAAATGTATTTTCCCTAGAAAAAAGGCATCTACAAGGGGATATGATTACCTTATTTAAATACATCCAGGGTTAATATAAGGCTTTGTCAAGTGAACTTTTTGTACCAAGAGATTTTCAACAAGAGGACATCCCTTGAGGTTAGAGGAAAAAAGATTTCACCTTAAAGAAAGAAAAGGGTTCTTCACAGTTAGGGTGGTTAAACTGTGAAATTCTCTACCAAAGGAGGTGGTGACAGCGAATTTGATAGATAACTTTAAAAAGGGGTTAGATATATTTTTGAATAAAGAGGGCATTCAAGGCTATCCTAGATTACTAGTGAAGGAATATTGATCCAGGGAGAAATTCGGTCACCAGTCTCTGTGGTCAGTAAGGAATTTTGCTTTTTTCCCACTTTATGAGACAATTGGCAAAGTTTCAATGTTTTTTTTTTCTGTTTGCCTTCCTCTGAATCAATTAACAATTATTAATAAATAGTCCACATATTAAAAGGACCAGAAGAGATCTAAAAAGGTTGAACTTGATGGACTAACAGTCTTTATTCAACCTCAAATACTATGTAACTATATATATATATATATATATTCTATTCTTTGAGATAATTCACTATCCTCTTGAAGCCTGCAGCGCTGGAGTGAATGGAAATGTATTGAAAATGTATGTATAGTGCTCACCAACCTTCATTTCAGATATTTACTCTGGAAGGATGGCAGTTATAAATGGGTGCTATAAATGGGTGTGTTCTCACTTTAACAGACTATGCACACATAACAAAATACACAACATTTATTGCACTTCAAGTGAACAACATTCACATACACTTAGACATTCAGGGTTATCCTGGACAAGTTTCAGTGTGTGAGTAAGTGTTTGTGTTTATATTTGTAAAGTATATACATCTGCACACTGTATATATATATATATATACAGTATATATATATATATATATATATGAAATTATTATATATTACTAGTGACTTTTTAGCAATAAAATTTGAAGCCTGGCAATGCTGCAAGTTTTGTGCTTGGGAATGCCATGTGTCTCTTTCCAGGATCTCCCCCTGTCCCTTCCCTGTGTGTTTCTCTTCTTTCTGTCTGCTGAATCTTTCCGTTGCTTTTATTTTCAAAGTCCTGCATGCCTGCCGTTGTTTGTGCAAGTGTTAGTGTCTTTGCCATCATGTATTTTCTTAGTCCCGCGTATTTTTCCGAGTTCGGTATTTTTTTGAAGTCGGAATTTTTTTGCCCCCGAGATTCCAAGGTCAGATTTTTTTTTCTAAGTCCTGTGTTCCTCAAGTGCTTGAGCCTAAGTCCCCAGGGGCTTCAATGACTCAACTGCTCGCCTTGCTTCGTAAGGCTCGCCGGAGCGCCTTTGGCGCTCATTTCAGCCTAAGTCCTGCGTGTTTCCATCCCTCAACTGCTTGCCTCGCTTTGCAAGATTCGCAAGAGCACCTTCGGCACTCATTTCAGCCTAAGTCCCGCGTTTTTCCATCCCGCAAGTGTGACGACAAATCGCAGTTTAACAACTATTATATGTGACTAGCGAATTGCCCGTCAAAAAATTACGGGCATGAAATCGTAAGGCAGGGAATGTTGTTTTATCCATTTTTTACCGTGAGGACCTTCGGCGCTCATTGCGCGGCTGTTTTTTTTTGTTGTTGTTATTACAGGGGCTTTTTTTGTGTATATGTATTCTTGTATGCCAATGAAATAATTAATAAATTAATAAATTCATATATTTTAACTATTCCTAAGTAATATATGCAAGAAGCATTGTGCTGAAGAGCTGACAATCTGTTTCTATGTTCCTGCAGCATACAATGTAGGTTTGCACGGTTCTGGAGCTGGGGTGTAAGTGTCAGCAATGTGTGCAGTGTGTAGTGTAAATGTGCTGCGTGCGCGAGGTAAAGCCGTTATTGTAGCTGTGTACTTCTGCATTGTGTAAGTTAGTGTTGTGAAATTGCGTGAATGTGTATGTGGTAGGCGGTTGTGTATGATTTTCCGTCCTTAGTAAAAGTGTATCTTTACCTCGTACGGCTTTTTAGAAAATCCGTATGTGCTTGGTGGTGTTTTGCGGCTTTAGAGTCCTGTAGCCTCGTTTTTGTTTTTTTTGGCCGACATTTTTTCTCTTGCTTAGGGGATTTTTGTGTGTGTTTTTGCGAGGTCGTAATGTTTTTCTTTCTAAGTCCTGCGGTTCGTATTTTTGTGTGTAATTCCGTATATAGTGATTGCGTGTTAGATCTATTTTGGTAAAGTGCCACTAGTGTGGGTGTTTGTAACCGAGTGTGAGGCGCCGTAAAGCCTCCACCTCCGCAAATGCGGCCACTTCGGCTCATTGCAGCCGATGTTAGAGCCTCCACCTTCCGCAAGTGCTGCCCCTCGCTTCGCAAGGGTCCGCATTTGCGGACCAAAGTGCATCCCTCGCTTTGCGAGGGATACAGTTCTTACGAGCTCGCTTTGCAAGCTCGCAAAGTGTGAAGACAATTCATAGTTTGACAACTATTATATGTGATACTGTTCATATGTATACATGAGAAAGTCACAGGTATCTAACTGGCTCACAACACTGACACTACAGGATAGGTTAGCCCGTAAGACAATATAGTGCAGCCAGTAAAGGGTTACTGTTACTTCTTTAACTATTTATCCAACCAGCACCAATTCCAATTACTGCAGCATAGTGTACTAACAATCTCATACTTATACATTGAGATAACATACTGGTATATATATATATATATATATATATATACACTAGCGACTTGCCCGTAAAAAAATGACGGCAATAAAATTGTAAGGCAGGTAATGCTGTTTGCCACAGAGAGTAAGTGTTTTGGTGGTCTGAGATCCTTGAGCGCTCATTGCGAGCCTCTGGGTTGGTGTATTTGTTGTTATGGAATGTGCTGAAGAGCTGACAATATGTTTTGATGTTCCTGCAGCATATAATGCACTGTTGTTGAGCTGAGGTGTAAGTGTCAGCAATGTGTGCAGTGTGTAGTGTAAATAGGCTGCGTGCGCGAGGGGAAACCGTTTGTTTAGCTGGGTACACAACATACAACCGTTTGTGTAGCTGGGTACACAACAAAATGATAACACAACATACAACCAGTTTTCATGCTCTTTACGAATAATCTAAAAAACTTGATTTATGGGTTGATGGAGGCACCCTGAAAGGTACAAGCTCAGATGGCAAGCTACTTAGCCTTGTCCTTTTTCAGTTTTGTGTTTCTCTCTGTTTTGAACTACAGCTTGGTGAAGATGGAGTCTTGAGCCTTGACTACCACTTCAGAAGACATTGTGGAGTGAAGTACAGCCTCATCATATAGCACTTCATGGAAAAGCTGGCCCTAGGTTGTTTGAGTGCCCTGCCATTCTTTCCTAAGATGCAAATGGAATGTAGATAAATGTGGGTTTAGGGAGATTGAGGAGGGTAATCAGGCTACCCAATCTTCTGACAGGTCTCCCACATCCAACAATGATGGTTCAAAATTTGGTGAGGTGGCTCATTTCGAGGTGCCTGAATGAGAGAACATTCTGGAATATCTTTATGGATGGTGCATACTTCGCTGATACCACTGAGCAGTTGTGGCCCCAGATTTTAGTCCATCTGAAAAAATTCCCTGTTCCCAGCTGATTCTGTTATGGTCCTTTGAGGAATGACACATGCTACTACAAAGAGAAAAATGGGAGATATAGGTGAGACATAAAATGCATTATGGTAGGATAGATACGTGATTGGACAGCATTCTGAGTATGCCTAAGCGTTCCAGACTGACCAGGAGATCAGTGTCAATCATGGATGTACCAGTAAAATTTCCCTGAGTCACTTTGTCCATTTATAATCATTCATTTCATGTTGCATTGTAGGTTCACTGGCATTGCTTAATGGGTAGGCATTTCTGCTGGGGCCATTTTGCAACCAAATAACCAATGTGTGTGCCGTGGAGCTATTTTGTAGTATTTGATATGTGTTGTGTGGTTCCATAATAACCATTTTCTTAAGTTTTTATATGTACATTTAAAGCCCAACATGCATTTTATGGCTCAAATTTAATATGTAGTTCTTTATGCTATAAATTACATGTCTAATGTTGATTCATTTTAAAACACTGGTTTCATTGCAATTATATTACACACACTGAGTATTATTTAGTTGTAACATTACACTTGTATTTCTCAAGTGTTAAAACATTATCACAAATTACAAATACCATTACAAATTACAGTATTGCCTATGTAGCTCATTATAAAATGGCAATAGTCAATTTATGACAAGTGTGGTGGTTTTCAGAGGTCTTATCTACTTCTCAGATCTCATACATTAATGAATACAATGAGACAATTTACGGGAATCTTTTTAATGAAAACACACTTAAAATGAGGTGAGACATAAATAGAAAATTGAGAATTCTGTGGTGACAATGCTCCGACCACCAATTCAAACCTTCATTACCGCTATTCTAATATGGATGCACAATTTTACACTTTTGTTAGCAAAATGTATAAGATTGTGGAAGAAAGGGTCTGATAGGAATCTATGGTGGTGGAGATTACCGGGTGAGATTGAATGATAGTGTATTTGTGGGGAAGAAAGTGTGTTGTGTGATGAAGAGAAGCATGCTTTCAAATTATATAGAATATAATAGCTGCATACTGCCCACCATGATCTAAGGCAGACAACGCTTCCCAAAATGTGTTCTTTTAAACTTAGATTTAAATTGTGTGTGGCCAGAATCTGATGAGACAATTTCCCCCAAAATGTTTCTCTGCTATCTGCGGAAGATATAGACAATTGAGTCCTGTGGACAACGTTAAGATTGTAGAGGAAGAAAGAAATAGTGAGTGATCCCAGAGAGAGACTATATGGTTCTGAACCATGTTTTGGGAAATATGTATTGTTGTGGGCTTTCACCTTCATTACAACTTTTCCATCTCTCTCCTCTCCTCCTATCATGGACTATACTCTCTCTTTTCTTAGACTTGTAATGATAATATCAGCATTAACCGTAATGGGTAGATAATATCTCATACATCTGACCTTATTCAGAGTTATGTTTTCAATATTTGATCAATAATATATGCAATTTCTTGCTTTACCCGGATAATATTGACATTATCCAGCTGCTGTGGATAATGTCGACCTTATCCAGAACGTATGCTGATAAGAAAATAAAAATATTTTCTTTCCACTTTTCAAGTTTGTGCTGACCCCTTTCGTGACATATACTCTCTTTGTCTCTTTGTTCCCTAATTCTTTAAATCAATGATGAAGTCATAGACTGGTCCCAAAATGTTGCCAACTCAAAAACACCATTGTCCCCTAATGATGATGTCACTGATTATTTAGCTGCCATATTGGTTCTGACCAGAGATTTTGATAATTGTTCTCATGTACCATCATTCTTACAATTTGTAGAGGGTGCACCCAACTTGTATGGCAGACACATATTTGTGCAAGAGTTTGAAAGAGGGTAAACTACTATATATGTAAAAAAGAAAGCAAGACAGATTGCTGTTTTAAACAGTGGCATTTGTAAAGATGAAGGGTAGATTTTTCTTTCCTGGACAGCTACCAAAAATCTGGTACTAAATGAAGGCAGAAGCCATCTGTTGTACAAATACAGAGAAGCAGTGTTACTTTTGATTTTTAAGCAACATTAAATGCCAAATTGGTAACCTTGTTTCGTGTGCCAAATCTAATTTATTTCAAGTTTTGACTGTTTAAAATGCATTTGCATATATTGCGTGATGCAAATCTCATTTGAATAAATTCAAGTCAAAATATACTCCGGAATGTAATGTTTTAGGTAGAAATATGTATTGTATTTAAATGTTGGTTGTAAGTAGCATTTCCGAATTAGAAAAGCAGCAAAATGAAGCGCCAGTTAATCTGATTGTGGATTTTTCACAGATGGTGTTTTATTTTTGTGTTTGTGTTGGTATAAGAACAAATTAAATAATTAAAATAATACTGCTTATTACATCTATCCTGGGCAATGAGAGGATGTTAAACTAGCCAAAAAATAAATCTTTTTCATCCTGTTCATTGTCTTCTGTTTGTATTTGAAACTCCATGTTATGGGAAGAATCCCACGCACAATTAGGGAATGATATTATTTTGTTTACAGAAGGGATGTCCATTTAAGCCTATATAGTCCAGCCATTTGGGGAGGGGGTCTGATAGAAATGTATAGAAATAGACCATTTAATGGATTCCAGTTGACCAGCTGGTTTTCCCACCATCTTTTACAATGAGTATGGAGTACATTAACCGATACTCTCACCACCAGCATATACCCAAATGTATCCCAAATTGTAAAACACTAGGAGCTCCAGTCTAAATATGGTGGGATGCAAGCAATTTTTTATGTAGGTGTTCTCTCAAGAGATCAACACTTTTTTAATTTTAGTTAATTTAATTTTTTTAAGACTGCTAGTGTTTACTCTTTGAAACTTAGACCATTGTAGTGGGCAAATAACTGTACTCACACAAATGTATCCTGAAAATCTGGCCTGTCTCAGACCTCTAGAACCTGAACCAGTTGGGATAAGCCAATTCCTGTAAAGGAGATAATAATTAAAATAGTGCACTACTTATATGTCCTATATATTGGGATCCCATAAACCAATAGGCATTTACCACTTCCTGTAGAGTGTATCCCTTGAAAGTCATTGCAAATAAATAATTTCCTATGGGGTCTGTCTCATAATAAACATTTGGAAAAAACATTTCCTGTATAAACATCCACCCAAATTATATTGGTATGAACCTTTTGTTCATTAGGAAATCACATTTATTTTGCACATACTGGTGACACATTAGAATATATTGTTTTCTGCATATATGGAGACCAACATTTTTTGGATAAACAGATTTATGGGAACAGGACTAAATGTACATTTATAAAGTAAACAATGTCCTGTACTGGAATTCCCATTATAATTCCCGTTACAATCTATATAAACCATTGTTCTAGGAGTGGTATCCGAATATGTAACAATGGTACCAACCAAGCGAAAAAGATTACACTTAAGGTCAAAATAATTTTAAAACTGTTTTTTTAGGCAATACCTTGCGTAACAGTTCAAAATGGATGAAATGTGGGAAATTGTGGCTGGCTTATTTCTAGTAATTTGTAATGATTGTATTTTTATACAGACCATGTATTTTTTGTGGAAATACAATGTTCAAAGCTGGGTATGACTTGACAGGGTGTGGGCCTTTACAAGTTACCCACACTCAAAGCCACAAGCCTACACCCTGCACAATACTTTTTCTTATTTTTAATGCAACCTTCCACTTTTTCATTTACCAATTTGGTAAATGGTATAGCTCACAGTTTCATTGAGGTACATAAGTCCCTTCACCAGGACAAGGTAGAGATCCAGAAGGGGGATACATACAGTATCTAGTGGTGAATCAGTGGAATAACCTCCACACTTAAGTGGTGGCAGGCATCAGAGTAAGGGAATTTAGGCATGATTGAGGTCCAGAAAGAGACATAAGGCCCCCAATTGGATTTGCTACCACATTCAACTATTGTCTTAAGATTGGGGGGGGGGGGGCTACTACTGCAAACTGTTCCTATGCAATAATGCATTAACCAGTCACTTTAGGATACTTGCATCATTAATTGGCTAATTACTCTAACTACTCCTTGGGGTCTGCCTGCATTGTGGTACTATGAGATACCATGTATCTTTGAATGTTAGAGTAGTTGATAATGTTTGCTAATATTATAGGGAATTTTTTTGGCACAAAAATCAGTCTGTAACAACAGAAATATATTCAACAAGATTCTGTTTATTGGATAGGTTCAATGCATGTGTTAAATGAATATGCATGTGTGAAATTAAATTTACAGAACCATCTTTTACAATATGAACAAGACTGCAGTCCAGAATTATTCAGATTCTTTATGTATCATTAAACTTATTGTACAGGTACAAATGCATGGTTACAAGTTTCTATTATACAGAATAGATCCATCATGCACAATGATAAAGTATATAATGCAGTGTTCACCCTGTTCGTCATCTACATGCTTTATTGTTTGAGTCCATTTTTACAAAAATAAATACAATCTAAAATAAAAAAAGTAACATATACACACTAACAGCCTTATTAAATTGTGATTTAGCCAATTGAATAGGGCTATATTTAAGCACATAGCATATTTTTTTTTTTAACAGGAGTTTTTAGTTAGTGAAGGCCTTGCTTTTGGATAGAAGTTCACTAAGTAAAAACTTCTGTAAAAAAATATATGCTATGTGCTTTAATAGAGCCCTATTCTATTGGGCGAATCGCAATTTAATTAAGGCTGTAAATTAGCTCTTAATAACAATATATTTTAATTATAACATCATACTCAGAAGTATTTTCTATAACTACCATAAATACATATTTAGACATATTTAGACATACTTAGCTGGAACACAGAACAGCTAGTATTAAACAGGCAGATTCATTAATTTCCCTGCTACACAGTTTCAGAACGTTGCAGCAACTTATCTTTTCTAGGAGCTGACTCAACCGATCTCAATTCACTTGGCTGGAGACATGATGTAGTTCATTGGTTGTGTGGCCCAGCTTTCACCGTCTCTAAATACAATCAGTCATCCTATAGGATGGCTGATTGCAAGTACGGTTCCTGAAAAATAAACATTGGTCACCAAAATATTGGCCAATGGACATCCTAACAGAGAAAATGGTACCAAACCTTGCAATCAGTGCCAGATCTACCTTTTTGGAGCCACTAGGCAGTTAAGTGGAGGAGCCCCATTTTTCCCTTTTCTGTGCATGAACACTTCTCTCTTGCTGTGTGAGCAAATCACAGACATTTTCCCATAACAGCCATGTTAACAACATAGCTACTCATATATACACCAAGCTCTTTCTTGTCTGTGAACTGCAGCATTTCATTTTTAAGCCCCAAAAAGTATTTTTTAGGGGAATTTAAGCTATAAAATGGCAGACACCCTTAGGCAGCTGCCTAGTTTGCCTAATGGGTAATCCAGCCGTACTTGCAATAGAGCACATCTGCAAAATGGACACAGCCACACATAACAAGACCTATAAAATCGGAGGGTCATATTCATGCACATCCTCAAATGTGGTTGACATAATACAATGTATGTGAAAGGGGCTATTACATTGGGGAAACCAGCCAAAAATTAGGATGATAGGATGAATCTGCACAAATCTTCACAATGAAAAGAGTTATTGTACCCCAGAGGAAATTTCCACGGCATCCAGGAGAGAATAACACTTGAATGAAGATGATAACATTCTTCATCACTAAATAGACAGGACCTAATATTTATTGGGGATTTTTCATCAAATTATCAAAACATTTTGTGACCCTTCCACAACCCTTCTCATTTTTTATTGATGTTTCTCTACTCCTTAATATGTGTGGATATTTACAGCCCTAACTTATATTATTCTTGTTTTCCCTTATCTAAAACCTTTTATGTAGAGACCTGCACACTTGATCATTACTTCATTTGTGATGACTGTCACTTTGAATCTCTGCTCTCTCACTGCTTTCAATATATAGTATTGCTTCTGACTTGATAAAGAGAGGCACAGCTCTCAAAAGCTTGTCAATCGAACTATAATATTTCTTGAATAAAATAGGTATCACTATATACTGCAATCCCATTCTGAATCACTTCACATTGTGGCAAAGGGGCTTGTGTATTTCAATAAAGCTGTGAGATAAACTGTGTATAAATAAATATAAATATATATATATATATATATATATATATATATATATAAATTAGTACAAGATAATTTACCATGGCTTTTACTTATTTTTATGCAAAGCTACATTGATATGACAATCCCCCTACCCATGTCTGGATTACCCATTAGGCCAACTAGGAAGCCTCCTAAGGGTGCTTCCCTGCTAGGGGCCCCACTTAAAAAAAATGGTTTCTGGCTTAAAAAAAATGAAATACTGCAGTACATAGACTGGCTACTAGCGGGTAACCACCTAGAACAAGAGTTACAACAGGAAAATAACCTTAAATGCATAGGGGCTCCTCCACTTCACGGCCCAGGGGCTCCAAAATGGTAGATCCGGCCCTGCCCCTACCCTCTCCCTCTTCCCTCCCTCCACTGATAGAAAAGGCTCCAAACTAGCTGGGTATGCTGGAGCACGATATTATCCTTTTCATTTATCTCTATAAATAATTTCCTAGATATTCAGCATAATTTAGCATTGATTTTGAGCCATAATTATGGTAATGAGCATTGCCCAATATGCTAATTTACAGCCCAGGATGCTAGATAAGGGGGAGATTTACAGTGGATATAAAAAGTCTACACACCCCTGTTAAAATATCAGGTTTCTGTGCTGTAAAAAATGACAAAGATAAATCATTTCAGAACATTTTCCACCTTTAATGTGACCTATAAACTGTACAACTCAATTGAAAAACAAACTGAAATCTTTTAGGTAGAGGGAAGAAAAAAAAAAAGAAAAAAAATGTGGTTGCATAAGTCTGCACACCCTCTTATAACTGGGGATGTAGCTGTGTTCAGAATTAAGCAATCACATTCCAAATTGTGTTAAATAGGAGTCAGCATACACCTGACATCATTTAAAGTGCCTCTGATTAACCCCAAATAAAGTTCAGCTGCTCTAGTTGGTCTGTCCTGAAATTTTCTTAGTCGCATCCCACAGCAAAAGCCATGGTCCACAGAGAGCTTCCAAAGCATCAGAGGGATCTCATTGTTAAAAGGTATCACTCAGGAGAAGGGTACAAAAGAATTTCCAAGGCATTAGATATACCATGGAACACAGTGAAGACAGTCATCATCAAGTGGAGAAAATATGGCACAACAGTGACATTACCAAGAACTGGAGCGCCCTCCAAAATTGATGAAAAGACAAGAAGAAAACTGGTCTGGAAGGCTACCAAGAGGCCTACAGCAACATTAAAGGAGCTGCAGGAATATCTGGCAAGTACTGGCTGTGTGGTACATGTGACAACAATCTCCCGTATTCTTCATATGTCTGGGCTATGGGGTAGAGTGGCAAGACAAAAGCCTTTTCTTACGAAGAAAAACACCCAAGCCATGCTACATTTTGCAAAAACACATCTGAAGTCTCCCAAAAGCATGTGGGAAAAGGTGTTATGGTCTGATGAGACCAAGATTGAACTTTTTGGCTATAATTCCCAAAAATATGTTTGGCGCAAAATCAACACTGCACATCACCAAAAGAACACCATACCCACAGTGAAGCATGGTGGTGGCAGCATCATGCTTTGGGGCTGTTTTTCTTCAGCTGGAGCTGGGGCCTTTGTTAAGATAGAGGGAATTATGAACAGTTCCAAATACCAGTCAATATTGGCACAAAAAAACCTTCAGGCTTCTGCTAGAAAGCTGAACATGAAGAGGAACTTCATCTTTCAGCATGACAACGACCTAAAGCATACATACAAATCAACAAAGGAATGGCTTCACCAGAAGAAGATTACAGTTTTGGAATGGCCCAGCCAGAGCCCAGACCTGAATCTGATTGAAAATCTGTGGGGTGATCTGAAGAGGGCTGTGCACAGGAGATGCCCTCGCAATCTGACAGATTTGGAGTGTTTATGCAAAGAAGAGTGGGCAAATCTTGCCAAGTCAAAATGTCCCATGCTGATAGACTCATACCCCAAAAGACTGAGTGCTGTAATAAAATCAAAAGGTGCTTCAACAAAGTATTAGTTTAAGGGTGTGCATACTTATGCAACCATATTATTTTATTTTTATATTTTTTCTTCCCTCTACCTAAAAGATTTCAGTTTGTTTTTCAATTGAGATGTACAGTTTATAGGTCACATTAAAGGTGGAAAAAGTTCTGAAATGATTTATCTTTGTCTCATTTTTTTACAGCACAGAAACCTGACATTACAACAGGGGTGTGTAGACTTTTTATATCCACTGTAACTGAATGACAACATTGAGGGTCATTGTTTTGTCCACCACAGTGACAGAGAAGCATACCATAAATCTAATTAGGACATAAAGCATCTAGTTAATATTTCGAACTGCTCATTAGCATAAACATGCAGTACCGACAAGGAATATCACAGGAATGATTCACTTTAGACAATTACTAATATGTCCTTTCAGTAGTTATATAGCGGCTGTAAAGTCACACAGGTACAACACACATTTTGCAAAGAGCTATTTCATCTTGATCATAATAAGTCTGAATACTGAGAAATTCATTCTACACTCAAAAAGCAAATTCCCCTGGAGAAAAATATCATCTGAATCCAGAGATAGAAGTGATAGTGTTCATCTCATTACGAGCTGCTTGCAGTGTTATGTTCAGTATATTTTTACAAGATCAATGTTTTGACACTAGACTGTCAGTGCAGAATTACAACTTGTCTTACAGACATGTGTGTTATTTAAATCAAACAATTTAATTTGATTTAATTATGAGAGAAAGGGGCTGAGACAGAAAAGCAGAGAGACGGGAAGGGAGAGAATGGGGAGAGTGAGAATTAGACAGGGTGGGAAAGGTTAAAGGACCACTGTAGTATAACAAAAAGAGACTCTTGTTTGTCAAGTATGTAGCAAACTACCACAATAGAAGCTGTGTAAGCCATGAATATAAAACATTTTTTTTGCGAACATTTTTGAAGATTCTTTTTATGAGTACATGAGTCTATTTTGTGTATGTGACATCTTATCCAGGCAGCTGGATAATGAGGGTGTTTGTTTGTAGTTATAAGTGGATGGAGGGGCGAAGGAGAAGGGAACAGGAATAAGTCTGGAGTCTTTGTAGACTGATTCTGACATCACATCTCTTCCCCTCATAGGCCCAGAAGCAGTAAGTTGCATCAATAGATGCAGCCACAGCTCTCAATAAATCAAAATGCCCCTTATACACACACTACTTAATTCAAAATGTCATGGATTCCTCCAGGCTCCAGCAAAGGTATCAACTTTTATTTAGTTTTTCTAATTTAAAACTAGTTGTATGACTTTGTTCCTATTATGTATGCTCAAAGTTTTCAAACATTTTTAGTTTTTATTGTACGCTGTTCTTTTAAAAAGCCACCATATTCATAGATTTGAAATATGCTTTTTGGATAATAGCAAGAGGCATTTAGTTCATAATGTTAAACCCCCCCTTCTTTTCTATTGTCAATATCACATTAGTAAAAGTAACAGCTTTTGATTAATACAACACAATCCTATGTTACCACATGTGGCACTCAGAGTTTACAGGTCTACAGTAAATAATTCATGAGATATTCAGCATTGATTGTGTAGCTCTTCTGTGCTAATATCTATTTCAATGTGCTAAATTGTTTTGGTCACTACAGAGACAGGTGATTAGGCTGCATTCCTAATCATGACATCTACGCAGCTAATTAGTATTTAGAAACGACTGATTTATAAAAGAATTTAGCAGTCACAATGCTTATTCTCTTTCGTAATTAGTCACTTTACAATCAAATGGCTAGTACAATATATACCCAGTTTTTCATGCCCTTCAAGAATAACCTACAAAATATGATTTTGGTATGACACAGGCTATTAAAAGTGCTAGTTTAATTCTCCACCTTTTCTAAATTTGAAGTAGGGAAGATCAGTATAAAGAATGTTTAGCATTGTAAATTCCTATTAAATTACTAAACTGTAGACAACAACAATCTACAACCATCTACAGTCCCACTATACCTGCATATTGCATGATTTTCCCACCTGCTGTAAAACACTGCTATGAAACTCTCAAATTCACCCTTTTCTATGTTAATACAAAGAACTAATCTTATTCTTATAACAGAAAAATTACCTAGTACTTTCAAAAGTAAAATGGAAAAACATTGTATCACCATGGTTGAATTTAAATTACGCCCAACATTTCATTCCAGATCTTAATTATTTTCTAGAATTAGATTAGTCATTATATTAATAATTAACTGATTTTCGTAAAAAATATGTTTCACTTTATTATTGACCATAATCGTAAAAGTATTTAGCTTTTGTGATGCCCTTAGCCTATGCAGATTTGCGAGTTTATCCATTCCCTGGTTAACCCAATTTCTTCCACATATGCTTGTGGTGCTCTGTTTGTGTTATTATACCTTTCAGATTATTTCGATGTTACTAAAGATGGTTTTCTTTACAGGAAAATAGTGTGAATAACTGTTAAAACATCTCTATTTATTCATTAGCAAGAAAAAACGCTGTGAGATTTAAAAGGAACACTTATAATTGCTCAACTAGGGTATATCCTTTTTTGTGCCCAATCACCATACAAAACATTATCTCTATACAACTTCAATTCAAGAAAAGGGACAGTGAGGAGAGCAGGCCTATGGTGGATGCCTGGAAGGCTCACTACCTGAAGCCCTAAATCTGGTTGATACTTCTATCCAATAAAGAACAGGGACACAAATCCTGTGCTAGGAGCCTAAAAAATACCTAAACCTCTCAACTCTTAACACATAATGATATCAACACTTGGTAATAGAGGACTGAAATAAAATAATCAATTTCTGTCTGGTTTTCTAATGATATATACTGTCCCAGTTTTAAAGCAATAGATAGTTTCTAGTGAGTAATTGATCTTCCATTCAGTATATAATTATAAGCTATAGGCTGTAAAATCTATCCAAATTAATTGATATAATAGATGTCCTACATAGGGAACCTCATAGCTACAATCTACACATTTTAAAGGATCAATAAATCTCTCTAGGGACTGCCTGATGACGTTTCTCCGACTATGCGGCTTATTCATAGGATATATGTTGCACTAAAGTCGCATTTAATATTTAAAACTTTGCCACCAAAAGCAATGTTTTTTTTGTTTCAATATTTTTTATTGTCCCACAAAGCCAGTGTTGTTACAAACATTTTATTATTATATTATTTGTTTAACGCTGATAGATTACATTTCAACATTTTATATTTTCTAAATTGAAAGGGTGTAAGAAGGTCTATAACAATCTTGATACAATAAACAATGCTGGTTGAAATCTTACGTTGCAAGTAACAACACTGAGTTTAGATTTAAAATATCAATGTTTCACATAACATATTATAAAAATGGAAAATAAATTAAAAGAAAGGAAAAAATTATAAAAAACAAACAAACAATACAATAACTTGAATTTAAATTGATATGTCTCCTATGAGCAAATCGGATCTTCATACATAATCCAAATATCGTACCTGGTTCCACTAGGAAATGACCGGCAACCTGTCACCAAGCCAGTACTATGAGTTCATCCGGCCCCTGGGGTCGACGAAAAGGGATCTAGGTTTATTTTTGAGGGTAGTATAGACAGGCTTATATAGGTAAAGTGTAATTATCTGTTTAAGTAATGTCTATAGCTTGCGTTGAGGAGAGCCATGGGTTCCATATTTTTAGAAATCGAGGGTAGGTGTTTGCTAAAGAATGCAACATTCTGTCATGAATCATTATGGTATTTAACTGGTTGATTGAATCTTGAATGTTTAAAGTAGAAGACTTCCATTTTTGGGCTATGTGGCTTTTGGTTGGTATCATTAGGTTTAATAGCTAATTGTTTTGTTTTCTAGATATCAAGGGATTGATTTTGCCTAGAAAGCATGTTTCGAATGTGGGGGGTATAGTGATTTGCAGGACTCTAGAGGCTAGCTCTAGGACTTCAGTCCATAATGACTGTACTACTGTACATTCCCACCACAAGTGAAAAAACGTGCCTGGGTTTAAGCAATGCCTATAACAAAGAGGTGAGATTTGGGGGTTAATTTTGTTCAGTTTAACTGCGGTATATTAGGCTCTATGAAGGGTTTTAATAGATGTTTCCTGTAGACTATAATTCCAAGGACCTTTCATTAGTTTTAAACATGTTTTTTCCCAATCCTCGGTGTCCCAGTTGGCTTAATGTTACCAGGAGGGGAATTTAGAATTATATACAAGGAACAAAACTCATTTAGTTAGAGGCGCCTTATTCCATTTAAGAGGGAACCAACTGGATTGTGGAGTTCCCCAATCTCTTGATCCTTGTGGAAATTAAGTGTTTGATCTTGCAGTAATGGTAATGTTCCTTTAGAGGAATGCCACTGTTTATCATTAGTTGATCAAAAGAGATAATTTGGCCGTTGTTTATCCAGGAACCTAGTTTATATAATTCATCCCTTGACCACCAATTTTTTTAATCCTCGCTCAAGTAAATCCAGATTGAAGGAGTAGTAAGAGTGGGGGTTTATTTAGTTAGTTTAGTTGCTAAGTGATGTTTTGTGTTAATCCAATACCAATCTACACATTTTAAAGGATCAATAAATCTCTCTAGGGACTGCTTGATGACGTTTCTCCGACTATGCGGCTTATTCATTGGCTATATGTTACACTAAGGTCGCATTTAATAATTTAAACTTTGCCACCAAAAGCAATGATTTAAAGGACACAGTGTTTTAAATAACTAATCATAGTAATAGGGGGAACAGTGATTTTGGAAAGCTAAGAAAATCAATAGAACATTCAAATTTAGCAACATTTATATGCAATTATTCCTTACTGCAGGCATCCATTTGCTTACTCGCCTGCTGCAAAATATTACTTTCTCAGGTGGGTGTGTCCTTGTAAAATTATGTGCTTCACTTTAGTACTATAGAGAGTACTGGCAGTTGCATATGCCAAGTTCCCACTGTGCAAATATACATGTCCTGGAAATGATAGCAGCATATTGAACATAAAAAGTAATAAATTGGAGACTGTATTAATTAATTATAAAGACGTTGTCTATTTTTTTAATATATATATAGATATATAGATAGATAGATAGATAGATAGATAGATAGAAACACTGGGGCCCTCATTCAATTGCAACTTGGCCAATTGAATAGGGGTCTAAATAAGCACATAACGTATTTTTTCTAAAGAAGTTGTTAGTTAGTAAATATCTATCCAAAAGCAAGATTTTCACTAACTAAAAACTTCTTTAAAAAAAATATGCTATGTGCTTATTTAGAGCCCTATTCAATTGGCCGAAACGCAATTGAATGAGGCCCTATATATTTAGAAATTATCTGATTATGTTTGTTTTACCCACTCAGCAGGGAGGCTATTTCTTAAACCATACACCCCATCTGTGACTTTTTATCAGTTTTCTCCTCTATCCTTTATGCTATTGTAAAATTAATACAGAACACCCAAACTTATATACAGAAAGGAAGACAACATAGAAAATAAATTACTGATTCATTTTTTGGGATAATTTTTTTTCTGCTGTCAAAAATAAAATTACAGCCACTGTAGGGCAATATTTTATATCCCAGACAGTCTAGTATTCAAATGGAATTTATCAGTGTTTACAGACATGTTATTGAGAACTTAAAATAATAGATGTCAAAGGAAATACTATTTGTGACTATAGAAAATCGTTGGGATTTCTATTAAAAAAAGGTACAATGAGACTGCTTTGTAACTGGCATGTCATACAGTTGAGATTCGTAAAGTGTACAACACCCCTGTTAAGGATCATGTACTCAGATCTTTATACTTAAAGAGTCTCTGTCTTTATATATTTAATATATACTGTCTTGAAGAACTACACTTAAAATGCACAAAATATTTTTAGAATGGAAAGTAAATAATATAGTGTGTAATTTTTTTTACCTTTTATATGCAATTATGGTATTCTGTGACCTACCATTTTAGTTTAGTTATATGGAAAATCTGATATGTTATATGGAGTGACTATATAGAGCAATAGGGTGGAGAGAGAGGGAGCGGATATATATATAGAGCAATAGGAAGAGTTAGAGTAAGAGACCCCTTCTGGATCGCTACTATGTCGTGGTGAAGGGGCTTGCGTACCTTAATGAAGCTGTGAGCTATACCATGTAGAGTCACAGCAGAGCGGTCATAGCAGATAGGTCAGACAAATTGCAGTCCACTGGAGAAGGAACTGACAAACCACTTCAGTATATTTGCCAAAATAAACCAAATGGAGCACAACCAGAAACACAGACAGATGTGCCCGGCATGCTACGTCCATATGCCCACCGAGAGTCGGACACGATTGAAGGACTTAACAACAATAGCAAGAGAAGACATCATATGGTGCAAATAAAGGTTCTAGGGGATGATTATACTTTTATATGAAATCATCTTTGTTGTTGTTTAATCGTTCAGTCATGTCCGGCTCTCCATAACCCTATGGACCACAGCTTGACAGGCACATCTTGTTTCTGGTTGTGCTTATCCATAAGGTTTTCATGGCAAAAGTACGGGAGTGGGTTGCCAGTCCCTTCTCCAGTGGACCGTGATCTGTCTGACGCCTCTGCTATGATCTGCCCATCTTGGGTGACCCTACATGGTATAGCTCACAGCTTCATTGAGGTACACAAGCCCCTTCACCACGACAAAGTAGTGATCTAGATGGGGATATGAGATAATAGGAGGACTTATAAAGTGTGATTAAAGAACCACAGCACAATGGAAAAAAAAAATATATGTTTGAAAACTTTGAGTCTGATTAAGAGCATAATTAATCAGAAAAAACTCATACAACATTTTATTCCAATTTATACATGCAAATTATAAACATAAACAATAATACATGAACATAAAATATAACTATACCAAATGGTGCTTTTCATTACATGACAAATTTCTATTAATTTATAAAGTCACGCCTCAAGCTTTATATCTAATTTTTAATCTTAATCTTGAGGGAAGATTGTCACAACCTACAATGATGATGGAGTATAGAGGATCCTAGTCCTCTTTTCTCCTGTAGATTTTAGACCTAAGATTTGAGTGACTCAGACCAATGGACCTTCCTTGTGGATGCAAGAGCATAAGTCCCAGCTTTTGGTAGTGTGCCTGGGAAAAACCTGGCATGGAGTCAGAAACGATCTCCTCTGCCAGCATATGCCCTTGGGTCAATAATACACCTGCACACAAAGTCTTGATGAAAATTATGAACAACTTCTTTATTTTTACACAAGTATTTAAACACCTCACAAAAACAGTACAGGGAGTGGCTACCCCTTTGTCCAACCCTTATCTTCCTCTTGGCCAATGGGGTAATCTCCAGAGTAATTTGATTACCTCTAGCCAATGGACTAGAGGTAAGCTCTGGGGACTTCCAGACCCCTCCCCTGGGCCGCCCACTAGGTGTGGCTAACAGAGTCATTTGCTGCCTGGCTCTCAAGGGAGAAACATCTACCTGTCCTCTGGACTTTGCCCTGACTCTCTGAGTGAGAATACCTGTAGACCCCCTGGGGTTATGGTGCCTCAATGTCTGTATAGACCCCATTGTTCCTGACTTAAGTATATGTACTTAAAGGATTAACCTTGGTGGCCAGCTGGGGTCCTTCTCCTGTTGCAAGATGTATGTGGCAATGTATCCAGCATGACTACCCCATACTATCATATTCATATGTGTACATATTCCACACACTGTCAGTCTATTTAAGTACAAGCGTAAAAGCGCACCCCACATAAAACCACCTAATGTCCTCATAGTATATGGGATTGGGGCAGGGTTTCCACATCAATCCATCTCATGCATTATGATGACTTTTATTGATGGTGATGGGAACCCTGCTCATTTCCTTAGACAATAATCATAATAATATAACAGTATAACCGTATAACAGTATAACAGGGTGTCTGGGAGCCCCAAACCTTTTGTTCCTCCCCATGGCAACAGCATGTGGAAGACCACCCAGCCCAAAATGGCCACCGCTGCCAGTCACAAAATGGCCCCAGCATAGTTCACACCCAAATCCAATATGGCCACTGGCTGATTCATGACAATCCTTCCCCAAGCGGGCGGAGAACATCAAAGATTTTCTCAGCTACGCTGATAGTCATGAATCTGCTGGTTTGGCCAGGCCCGCTGCATGCTAGGCAAGTTCATGTCGGTGCGCACACAGTCCCAAGGTGCAGAGTAAAGACCTCCCCCAGCCCTTGGCCTTGCTCCCACTGTATAGAGCAAATTGCTCTTGCCCTGCACCCCCACCCAAAACAGTCCAGGATCCCATCTCTCTGTTTTTGGCAGCAGCATGGAAGTCTCTGGGGACCCAGTGGGTTGCACCCATACATTCTTCTGAGGCAAAACAGTATTTTTGGGAGCCCCATAAAACAACCCCTGTCCCATAGCAACCCCTTTCCCTCCAGCCAGTCCCCACAGCTGGGCTGGGGTCTCTAACACAGTCTCTGGGCCTATGGGATTGCAAGGGGGCAGTCCAGTACTTCCCTCAGCAAAATTATTATTGTTGGGAGCCCAATAACACCATAACTGCAGTAAAGTACATACCGGTTTGCGCTTGACTCCAGCGTCCCTGATGGAGTCCGGACTTGGATGCTCTGTTTGCTCTGGCTCCTGGAGATCTGTATCTTTGGACAGACCCTCCTGGTTTTCTTCCCCTGGGTCTGTCTGTGTTGCAGCCTGGAGAACTACGCTGTTCCCACCCAGGCTGTGCTTACACTCATCCTTTACCTCCTCTATTGCATTTGGTTGACTGACTGTGCTTTGGCTCTCTGATGTAGGCTGGGGAGTCTCGCAATTCCCACCCAGGCTGTGCTTTGGGGCCCTCAGCTGACCCTCTTCTTCTATGGCCTTTTCCTTGGCAACTTGGGCCTCATCCTTTGTGGACTCCTGGGCACTGGTCATCTCAGGCAAGTCCTCACTACATCCACAATCCTTTGGGGTGCCGCAATGCACCCATGGTTCCTTTGCCAAGGCTGGCAAGCTTGCTGCCCCTGTCGGGCTCTTGGTGCCCCTGGCACTCTTGCTGTGTGAGGCCTGGTTCCCTGTAGCTAAGAACCAGTTCCTTTCCCTCCCCACAGTCCATTACATAGCCCTCCTGGGCTCTGTGCTTCACTAGCACCTTTTTTAGCAACTCTCCTGGGGTGTCAGAGTACAGATTTTGGTTATCTGTTGTAGGCTGGGGAATCTTATCCTTCCCACCCAACCTGACCTCTACGGCCTTCTCCCCAGAGTGCATTACATAGCCCTCCCCACAGTCTCTTGGGTGGCTATCCTGAGCCCCTGGCTCCATTAGCAGTTCTGGCCCATACACATTGCCTAGAACTTCTGAGGGCAGACTTAGTTCATCTGGCCCTACCTGTTGAGCAGTTACTGGGGTTTCTGCCAGGATTTGTGCTGGAAGGTCGTCCTCAGGTGAGACCTGTTTGGAGAAACTGTGCTCTGCTAGCATTTCCTCTGGGATTAAGTCTCTTGGGGTATCAGGGGACAAACATGGGTTATCTGACCCCACCCAGGGAACATTCCCCTGGGTCTCTGGCTCTTGGAGCTGGTGATTTGGTCCCAAGCTGACTTTACCATCCCTTCTAGGCTCTGACACAGTCTCTATATTTTTTAAAGGAACGCATTCTCCATCACTATGTTCTCCCCAGACCCATTGCACACAATCACTTCGTTACATACCATCTGTGTTGTAAAGATCTTGTGACCAGTCCTCTTGACTGGGTTGTTCCCCTCTTGATGGGCAAAATGTCTCCCCATAGATCTCGTCCCACAACTCAAAATACTCCTCCTCCAGCTGCAGTTCCTGCTCAATCAGGTGAACCATTAAATTAGCCTCCATGGACCACGGTTCCAGTCCCAGACCACGACAGCGTTCCACAAACAAGTTGTTGTGCCTTTTAAAGGTTCCTATGCCCCCTTCAGGATCACCATACACAATGTCTTGGAGGCCAGAATCTATCTCCAAGTGGAAATCGAACTCCTCTCCAAGGCCACCAACTATTCTGGCGTGAAAAACGCGATATTGGTTCTCCAAGGCAACCTCTTTTCTTACTAGTACTTCCAGCCAGCCCATTAGCTCATCGTCCTGCCACAGATTCAGAATCGCCATCCATTTCTCTAGACGCAATGTCTCTCTGTAGCCAAGTCTTTGCTGAGCTGGAGTTCTCGCTCCATTGCGCTCCTGCCAGATCCTCTGGCAATACTGGTCTAGTATGTTGGACACCTCTTGTGCGGTCATCTTACTGGGGTATAAGTGCCTGGCTGCTTTAAACCGTCTTGTTGCTTCTTTGGTGATATCCGTCTGTTCCATTCTTGGTCTTTCTGTAGAGTCTCCCACCTCTGTCACCAATTGTCACAACCTACAATGATGATGGAGTATAGAGGATCCTAGTCCTCTTTTCTCCTGTAGATTTTAGACCTAAGATTTGAGTGACTCAGACCAATGGACCTTCCTTGTGGATGCAAGAGCATAAGTCCCAGCTTTTGGTAGTGTGCCTGGGAAAAACCTGGCATGGAGTCAGAAACGATCTCCTCTGCCAGCATATGCCCTTGGGTCAATAATACACCTGCACACAAAGTCTTGATGAAAATTATGAACAACTTCTTTTTTTTTACACAAGTATTTAAACACCTCACAAAAACAGTACAGGGAGTGGCTACCCCTTTGTTAAACCCTTATCTTCCTCTTGGCCAATGGGGTAATCTCCAGAGTAATTTTATTACCTCTAGCCAATGGACTAGAGGTAAGCTCTGGGAACTTCCAGACCCCTCCCCTGGGCCGCCCACTAGGTGTGGCTAACAGAGTCATTTGCTGCCTGGCTCTCAAGGGAGAAACATCTACCTGTCCTCTGGACTTTGCCCTGACTCTCTGAGTGAGAATACCTGTAGACCCCCTGGGGTTATGGTGCCTCAATGTCTGTATAGACCCCATTGTTCCTGACTTAAGTATATGTACTTAAAGGATTAACCTTGGTGGCCAGCTGGGGTCCTTCTCCTGTTGCAAGATGTATGTGGCAATGTATCCAGCATGACTACCCCATACTATCATATACATATGTGTACATATTCCACACACTGTCAGTCTATTTAAGTACAAGCGTAAAAGCGCACCCCACATAAAACCACCTAATGTCCTCATAGTATATGGGATTGGGGCAGGGTTTCCACATCAATCCATCTCATGCATTATGATGACTTTTATTGATGGTGATGGGAACCCTGCTCATTTCCTTAGACAATAATCATAATAATATAACAGTATAACCGTATAACAGTATAACAGGGTGTCTGGGAGCCCCAAACCTTTTGTTCCTCCCCATGGCAACAGCATGTGGAAGACCACCCAGCCCAAAATGGCCACCGCTGCCAGTCACAAAATGGCCCCAGCATAGTTCACACCCAAATCCAATATGGCCACTGGCTGATTCATGACAAAGATTATTACCAAAATATTGTTACACCTAAATTATTGTATTCTGCCCATGGTTTCCAAATACTGTGAAACTGGTCTTCCTTAAAAAACATAGCATAAAATGTTTTCTCCATTTGAAATATTCGGAAAACTTTATTTAGTAATTGGTTAATTCTCAGTGTTTGTTTTTTTGCTATTATAGTGCTAGCAATGAATATTTGTATAATTTGTTTTTGTCCATATCTCTCTATTCCTTCCAAAGGTCCATTTAGTAGCATTATTACTGGGTCTAACTTTAATATGTAAGCTGAATTTTTGAATTTTAGGGCATTCCCACCATATATGAATGGTTGAGCTCAATTCGTTACATTATCTGAAACATGGAGTACAATTTTGGGTACCACTACATAAAAAGACATTTTAGAGCTGGAAAAAGTACAGAAAAGGGCAACAAAACTACTAAGGGGAATGGAGGGGCTAAATTATGACTTACCAAATTGAACTTATTTTCGCTAGAAAAAAGGCATCTAAGAGGGGATATGATTACCTTATATAAATATCGTATTTACTTATTCATAGAATCTAATGCTCACTTTTTTCATGAAAACTTTGGAGTGCGCATTAGAATCGATGGCTCACCAGATTCAATGTTTTAACCCCTTTTATGGGGTTAAAACATTGAAAATAGTGCGACATCGATAATATTGCATTACCGGTAATAGCAAAAAGGAAAGCACAGACCAGGACATACCGGTATACATCGCGACACCACCATCTCTCGCTTCCTAGCTCTCTAGAGTGGGTGACTGAGGCTCTCAGATGGACAGACGGTGGAAGGGGGGCTCATCATCACCACTGGAGGAAGTGGCTCCTCAAAGACTGGCATTAAGAATATGCAATATGCATATATGCAATATGATCATATTGTTGTACAGTATTGTCATTTATAATAAAACTACCATAAATTAGTAACATAAACTCACTGTTTGGTATTTCTTGAACAAATGACAAATGTGCATTACATTCGCCAGCAAAATCATTTTTTTTGATCCATGGGTCCCAAATTTGGAGTGCGCATTAGATTCGATGGCACACTAGATTGGCGTAAATACGGTATATCTAGGGTCAATACAAGGCTTTGTCAAATGAACTGTATTTGTATAAGGAGGGTTTCAACTGACAAGAGGACATTCATTGTGATTAGAAGTAAAAAGATTCCACCTTAAAGAAAGAAAAGGGTTCTTCAGAGTAAGGCTGATGAAAAGGGTACAAGCTACTATAAATGACCCCTTCATATGAAAAATCCTGTTCTTATTAAGATGGGAGCAAATTCTATCAAAATATATATATATGCATATAATAATACATTGAGACAGCACCAGTCTAGTTGATAATACTGGTAACTGACTGATGTTGCTTGTAATTATTTAATGAATGAGTCTCTGTTTATCCCGCATTTATCATGCATTTATCAAAATGTATTATCCATTTATAAGACCTATTTTTCCATAAGATTCAGGACACAGAGATTCAAACCCTTCCCTCCCCCCCCCCTTCAATTCATAGAAGGTCAATTACCTTGATATCCCCTTATAATCAAGAATTAGTTATATCAATAATAGTAGTAATTTTGATCCCCAAGTATCGGATCTACCTTCAATTTTTTGTTTTGTTAATTCCACATAGGTTTCTTTTGACTATATGAATTAAGTATGGTTAGGCTTCATTATAGAGAGTAGGTTAATGTAGCATTGGTATTGCATTATACAATAAGAGTTAATCTTTCCACCCTCTTTTATATATTAGTATGATCACTAAGAGAGCTTATTAGTTACCTACTACCACTGTGTAATTTATGGGTCTGTGTGAATATGTGCTAGCCCTTTTACTATATTTTGGAAATAAAGAGGCAATTTGGATGTTATGCCACCAACCAGTGTAATTTTGATCAAGATTTCTTGTGTTTCTTGTTTTATAAATAGCTTATTAATTTCTTCCCCCTTATTTCTGTAGTATTTTAACTTTTTAGTGTTCAGAATTAAGTTACAGATATAGCTAAATAATGACATGCAAGGTATGTACCTGGCCCTTTAACATGAACGTTATTTATCTTTATGGCAACTTCCCGTGTGAATTCAGAAGAGCCACAAACTTTAATCTAAAATCTCGCAAGACACGCGTGTACGTCATACGCAATGATGTCACTGCGTTAACGTTAGCGTCATGATGTCATTGCGCATACGGTCGCACGCGTTTAAAAGGCCCGCACAATGGTCCAAATGTGTCCCCTGATGAATCCATTCTAACTGTCACGGGGAACCGCGCGTCGGGCAGGGTAAGCAGGCTGATGGGGCAAGCTCTTCCCCTATTATACATATATAATTTTGTCTTTAGATAAATGGGATAACTGACCCGATGGGGAATTTTAGAAATCTGATATACTTTACCCATATATAGTGGGGATTGAGTAGTATTTATATTTCTGCTTATCAAACTTGGTTTCCTTATTTTGAATCTCCGTGTCCTGAATCTTATGGAGAAATAGGCCTTACAAATGGACAATAAATTTTGATAAATGCATGATAAATTAAATAATTAAATAATTACAAGCAACATCAGTCAGTTACCAGTTTTATCAACTAGACTGGTGCTGTCTCAATATATTCCTTCCTCAAGGTTCAGTATTAGGTCCTCTCCTTTTTAACATATTTATTAATGACTTTGAAGTAAGATTGGAAAGTATTGTCTCCATTTTTGCTGGTGACACTAAGTTGTGCAAGGTAATTAAATCAGATAATAATGTACTTTCCCTACAAAGGGATTTGCATAAATTAGAGAAATGGGCGGCTAAATGGCAGATGAGATTTAATACAAATAAATGTAAAGTTATGCATCTGGGAAGGAAAAATAGCCATGCAATCTATAATCTTAATGGAGCAAATCTAGGGGTATCAGATATCGAAAGGGATTTGGGAGTGCTTGTGGACAACCACCTAGGTAACAGTGCTCAAAGCCAAGCAGCAGCTGCAAAGACAAGTAAAATATAAGCATGTATTAAGAAGGGTATAGAAGCCAGGGGAGCAAATATAATTCTGCCACTATACAAATCCCTAGTACACCCTCATTTGGAATATGGAGTACAATTTTGGGCACCACTTCATAACAACAAAACTAATAAGGGGAATGGAGGGGCTAAGTTATGAAGAAAGACTAACCAAACTAAACTTATTTTCGCTAGAAAAAAGACGTCTACGAGGAGATATGATTACCTTATTTAAATACATCCAGGGTCAATATAAGGCTTTGTCAAGTGAACTTTTTGTAGCAAGAGATTTTCAACTGACAAGAGGACATCCTTTGAGGTTAGAGGAAAAAAGATTTCACCTTAAACAAAGAAAATGGTTCTTCACAGTTAGGGTGGTTAAACTGTGGAATTCTCTACCAAAGGAGGTGGTGACAGCGAATTCGATAGACAACTTCAAAAATGGTTAGATATATTTTTGAATAAAGAGGGCATTCAAGGCTATCCTAGATAACTAGCAAAGGAATATTGATCCAGGGAGAAATTTGATCGCCAGTTTCTGGGGTCAGGAAGGAATTTTGCTTTTTTTCCCCTTATGAGACAATTGGCAAAGTTTCAATGTTTTTTTTTTTTTTCTGTTTTCCTTCCTCTGGATCAAATAACAATTAATAATAAATAGTCCACATATTAAAAAGATCAATAGAGATCTAAAAAGGTTGAACTTGATGGACTAACTCTTTATTCATCCTCCAATCCTATACAATTAATAATTATTTAACAACAAATTAATTAATATTAAATCAGCATATTGCAGATCAGAGGAGATCTTAACAGGTTAAACTTGATGGACTGAAAGTCTTTTTTCAACCTTAATTACTATGTAACTATGTAACTATATTATTATATGCATATATATATATTTTGATAGAATTTGCTCCCATTTTAATAAGAACATGATTTTTCATATGAAGGGATCATTTATAGTAGCTTGTAGCCTTTTCATCATTCTGTAATGTAAGATATGTAAATATTTATATATATATATATATTTTTTTTTAATCCCAGTTTTGTTTTTTTATTAATAAAGTTTTCTTTAGTTTGTTGCTACATAAATTCAAAATAGAGTCTTGGATTTTTTCTAGTGTTCTGGTGAGCTTATTTGGGGATCCAGTTCACGCTAATCCACATATTGCAGATGAGAGGAGATCTAAAAAGCTTGAACTTGATGGACTAAAGTTTTTTTTTCAACCTTAATTACTATCACATATATAGTTGTGGATCTGCGAGATTGTTCGTAACGTTTGCGATGTTGGTCACGCAGTTGTGTCCCACGCACAGCGAGGGCGCATCTGCGAAGCGAGGCTCACCAGCGGCGCCGTTACTCATGCGAGTCTCGCAAAGCGAGGCGCAGCAGCGGCGCAGCAGTGTTCAAGCGTGTAACTCTAAAAACCCCAAAACGCTAATTTAATAAACAGCATGAAAACGAGGCACAGCAACGCCAGGCTCGCAAAACTTGCAAAATGCACGAAGCTGAAGATAGTAACACTTACACGAACAATGGCAGGCACGCAGGACTTTGAAAATAGAACCAACGGCAGTCACCGCTCACCACGCAAACATTCAGCACACACACAGAGGAGAAAGACACAGGGAGCGTCAAAGGTGCTCAGAGGACCACAAGCCTCACATTGTGTGGCAAACAGCATTGCCAGCCTTACAATTTTAATCCCGTCATTTTTGACGGGCAAGTTCCTAGTGTAATTATATTGGTGGTATGTGTGGCTTATACTTATTTTTTTATTATTAGGATTCTGTAACAAAATTATAATATTTTATAGTTTGTTTTTTAGTCTGAATATTTCTTGATGCTGTGGTGTTCTGATCCCATATTATTGCCATGTTTTGTTATCTGTTTCTCTATTTGTGTGTATATGTTAATGTACTATTTGCATTTAGATTGTATTACGTTATACAGTTGTAATATAGTGCCAGGACCTTCTCTAGAACTGGAACATTGGTTTTCAAAATGTTAAGGTTGTAAGAATCTTTATTTTTTCATATGTTTTTATGTATTTGTATATTTATCCCATAGGTTATGATTGATTGGAATATATTTATTATGTTCGTTGGCCTTATAGACGGACCATGCAATGTTCTTAACTTCATTTGGAAAGCATACATCTTGTTCTATTTTTATCCATGGTAATGGTGGTTTAGAGTAGTGCCATTGTATCACTTGTATAAATCTTGCTGCTTAATAATAGTGTTTTATATTTGGAGCAGATAGTCCACCCAAAGTTTTATGTCTTTGAAGTGTATTTTGATAAATGTCGGCAAATTTAAAATTCCAGATACATTTTGTGAAAATCCTTTGCTTTTATACATGAATTTTTGGAGGAACTATGATCTAATAATTGTGGGGGTTCATCTTTAGGACCACCATTCTTCCTAGTAGATAATTTAGTTCATTAGTAATTTTGTTGTTATTAAAGAAGGAAAATCGACCTAATAAAGGCAATGATGGCTGGCTGGGATTTTTATACAGTTATTTTTTAATTAGAAAAAATTTGATGAATCTGTAGGACCCTGGAGGGATCCATGCTACATTGATGGATATTATATGTGAGAGGGGCATTTATATTTCTGGAGAGCTATAGCTCCATCCTTTGATTCAAGTAGTTGGCTTCTGGACTAGTGAGTGACAAGAGATGTGGTGTCAATTTCAATCTTATCCAGTGATCAAAGACTCTGGACCTCTGCTTATTATCTACTCCCATACATCTTTCCATTTAGAATTATAAACAGCCCCATAATCCAGCTTGAAGGACATGATGTAACAAACAGAAAATAATTTCCTGTACAGTCTTAAAAAATCTGATTTTCTTTAAACAAATTATGTCCATGACTTATATTGTCCATGGCTTATTCAGCAAATATTATAAACAAGTGTCCATTTTCTTGTACTGCATAGGTCCTTTAAATGGGGCAATAGGAAGAGCAGTATACAGCAATTGAAATAATAATTTGGTGTAACATGATTACTTCTAAGGACTTGTTACAAAGAAAATGTGTGAGTTATAGTTTAGATTGTAAATTTTCAAGTTATCAATCTTGTAAGGTGATTTGCTTTCACCACTGCAACCTGGGTTTGATTCCAGTCAAGGAACTAAGAGGTGACAGCCAAGCAGGGGTGGGCCTGGTCAGTACCTGGATGGGAGACCACCTAAACCAGAAGCTGTATGCTGTGGCCCACTGGAGAAGGAACTGGCACCCCACTCCAGTATCTCTGCCATGAATACAAGTAGATTACAATGGTGTCTTGCAGTCCATGAGGTCATGGAAAGTTGGACATGCCTGACCAACACAAACAATAATATTGTTTTTACCTTGTACTTAATGTTTTAATAAAGCTTGGATTACATGAGTTATATGGTATAGTTGTGTTAGGCAATTTGTTATTTTAATACCATTATAGGGATGTTATATAGGGACAACTGTATGGAAGGTTACATAGGGCAATATGAGATGAGATTCATTCAATGGGGCAGTGGGAGAAATTATAGTGTGATGGAAACCCTAAAGGTATTGATCTAACATAAATGTGGGTTAAAGGATTAGCAACAAAACCGTTTAACCAAGCGATCAGTCACCTACAATCACTGTAAACATTTGTTTATCACACCTTAGTAATATAATGCTTCTACCACCAAGGAAATTTGAAATGTAGCAACCTGTAGGTGCTTTTGGTTACCCAGAACTAAATAAGTTATGCAAAACACCAATTTGGTTACAAGGGAAAATGTAACCCTTTACACACTATGACACATCTCTGCATTAACATGCAGTTCTTGAGAGCGCATGGAGAAGTTAATAAAGTAATATAATTATTATGTAGAAAAACTAAGTCAGAGGTGCTCATCAGAGAACGAACCAACCTTAATAGGTGAGATCTATGGCCATGATGCGCCACTCTGAGAGCAACCTCTTTTAGCTCACTTGTGCCCTTCACAGGGAGGAATATCCTGTAGTAGATCAGTCTGGTCCCACTCAAAAGAGTGACCCAGCCCCGAAATACCAGGCAATTCTACCCTGAACAGTTGAAACAGCAAACCTCAGACGCGTTTCAGCCTTTATGGGCCTCGTCAGTGAGGTGCAGCTGAACTCCCTAAGGCACAGTGAGCAAGGGGTCCATGTCTGGAGTCCCCTATTACCCTTAGGGAGACTAAACCCTAAGGGTAATTTGCATAAACAGAAAAACAAAGTCAGAGGTGCTCATCAGAGAACGAACCAACCTTAATAGGTGAGTTCTATGGCCATAGAGTGGCGTATCATGGCTATAGAACTAACCTATTAAGGTTGGTTCGTTCTCTGATGAGCATCTCTGACTTTGTTGTTCTGTAATTATTATGTATAAGTACATAGCATACAGTGCCTTGCAAAAATATTCACCCCCTTGACTTTTTACCTATTTTGTTACATTACAGCATTAAATTCAATGTTTTGTTAATCTGAATTCTATGTAATGGATCAGAACACAATAGTCTAAGTTGGTGAAGTGAAATGAGGAAAATATATACATAAAACTATTTTTTGGAATAGAAAACAGAAAATTGGCATGTGCGTATGTATTCATCCCCTTTGTTATAAAGCCCGTACAAATCTCTGGTGCAACCAATTACCTTCAGAAGTCACATAATTAGTGAAATTGTGTCCACCTGTGTGCAAGAGGCTGCAACACCTAAGCAAGAGGCACCATTAACCAAACACTGCCATGAAGACCAAGGAACTCTCCAAACAAGTAAGGGACAATGTTGTTGAGAAGTACAAGTCAGAGTTAGGTTATAAAAAAATATCCAAATCTTTGATGATCCCCAGGAGTACCATCAAATCTATCATAACCAAATGGAAAGAACATGGCACAACAACAAACCTGCCAAGAGACGGCCGCCCACCAAAACTCACGGACCGGGCAAGGAGGGCATTAATCAGAGAGGCAGCACAGAGACCTAAGGTAACCCTGGAGGAGCTGCAGAGTTCCACAGCAGAGACTGGAGTATCTGTACATAGGACGACAAAAAGCCGTACGCTCCATAGAGTTGGGCTTTATGGCAGAGTGGCCAGAAGAAAGCCATTACTTTCAGCAAAAAACAAAATGGCACGTTTTGAGTTTGCAAAAGGGTATGTGGGAGACTCCCAAAATGTATGGAGGAAGGTGATGAGACTAAAATTGAACTTTTCGGCCATCAAAGAAAACGCTATGGCCCTCATTCAATAGCAATTTTGACAATTGAATAGGGGTCTAAATAAGCACATCACATATATTTTTTAAAGAAGTTTTTAGTTATTAAGCATCTATCCAAAAGCAAGGTTTTCACTAACGAAAAACTTCTTTAAAAAATATATGTTATGTGATTATTTTGATCCCTATTGAATTAGCAAAATCGCAATTGAATATGGGCCTATGTCTGGCGCAAACCCAACACATCACATCACCAAAAGAACACAATCCCCACAGTGAAACATGGTGGTGGCAGCATCATGCTGTAGGGATGTTTATCAGAAGCCTGAACTGGGAAACTGGTCAGAATTGAGGGAAAGATGGATGGTGCTAAATACAGGGATATTCTTGAGCAAAACCTGTACCACTCTGTGCGTGATTTGAGGCTAGGACGGAGGTTCATCTTCCAGCAGGACAATGACCCCAAACACACTGCTAAAGCAACACTTGAACTAATTTTCTATTCAATTGGTGTCTTTTGGCAGCCTCCAAATGGCTACTATGTTACGGGCCTAAAAAAAAATGGCGGCTTTGAATTTTTTTTAAGCCCATAACCCGGAAGCCAGTTGAAGCCTGTTTTGCGATCCTTGCGATGAGCTCTCATTGCGGGCCTCGCAATGAGATCCTTTGGCGCTCATTGTGAGCCCCTCCCCCATCTAACTTGCAGCCTCGCCTTGAGCACCTTTGGCGCTCATCAAGAACCCTGCAATGACAACCAAAGGCGCTCATTGCATCCCCTCTACATTTTGGGCCTTGCAATGAACGCCTTCGGTGCTCATCGTGAGCTCCGCAATGAGCGCTGAAGCTGCTCATTGCAGACCTCTGCAAACCCGAAACTCTCGAGCTTCGCCATGAGTGCCTTTGGTGCTCATTGCGCATGCGCAAGCCCGTAACTTTTAACATAGCGTTACCGACAAATCGCAATTACTCCTATTACATGTGATAAAACACGTCAGCCATATATTTACTTAGGCATTTTATATGGTGTTTTATAACTCATGGCCATACAATCAGCACCCTTGTACTTTTCACTGATTCCCCCGTATTCATTGCTTATTCACAAAGGGCAAAAAGTAGGTCAGAATGTGTAACCCCTTAACTACCCAGCTGCAGCAAGTTTTTAACATCTTCACATAATATGCGTGACATATGAATTAAGCACTTCTATGAGGTCACAATATATTGATCAATATGAAGGACAGTTCGTTTTTTGTAAAATAAACAGCAAGAGAAAATTTACCAAAGTGTTAAAGTCACATTGCAAAATTATACTATAATAGAATTTTCAAAAATACATAACAGTGCACAGAATGGAACATTAAATTATAATTATATGTAGGAAGATCACTGTATTAAAAAACCTCTGTACAATGAAAACATTAATATGTTTGAAAACTTTGAGTCTTACTAAAAGCATAATTAGGCAGGCATAATAATGACATTAAGTTGTTTTTTATTATAAAGAAAACTAAGTTTAATTCCACTATTGGACCCTGTAGGCATCCATGACAGTTTGTTACATTTCTGAGGGAGTAATTTTAATAAGTTTAAATAAACAACAGTGGTGATTACAAATATGTCTCAATTAGAGCATTAGTAGTTAGATTAGATATCAGTGAGCAGATATATGCATTACATGTGATCCCTGGTAGTCCAGTGGTCATCCCTGCGACCTGGGTCCGATACCAGTCAGGGAACCAAGAGGTCCCACCACCCTGAAGACATGCAGGGTTGGGCCTGGTCATTACTTGGATGTGAGACAACCTAGGAATACCAGGAGCTGTATGCTGTGGCCCACTGGAGAAGGAACTGGCAACCCTACTGAATATGTTGAAGCGTTACAAATAAAAAATAATAATAACCCACTCCAGTATCTCTGCCATGAAAACCAAGTGGATCAGCATGACCATGGACATAAAGATGTAACTGGTGTGTTATGGTCCATGATGTCATGATGCCAGGCGTCCAAGAGAAATAATGCGGCCCAGCACAAATACATCAGACAGGGCCCCATTCAACACACAGCATTTTTCCCAATAGCTAGCATTACCTTAAGTGCACATACCGTATATACTTGAGTATAAGCCGACCCGAGTATAAGCCGAGGCACCTATTTTACCACAAAATACTGGGTAAAATGAGTGACTGGAGTATAAGCCGAGGGTGGGAAATGTGCTGCCCCCTGTGTCCCTCTTGTGCCCTCTGTGTCCCCCCTCACTTTCCGGTGTCTCTTCTCCCCTCTCCCTTCCCTGTGTCTCTTCCCCCTCTCCCTTCTTTGTGTCTCTTCCTCCCTCCCTTATCACCCTCCTCAACCCCCTCCTCAACCCCCCTCCTCATCCTCAACCTCCCTCCTCATCCTCCCTCCTCATCCTCAACCTCCCTCCTCAACCCCCTCCTCAACCCCCCTCCTCATCCTCAACCCCCCTCCTCATCCTCAACCTCCCTCCTCATCCTCAACCCCCTCATCCTCAACCCCCTCATCCTCAACCCCCCCTCCTCAACCTCAACCCCCCTCCTCATCCTCAACCCCACTCCTCATCCTCAACCCCCTCCTCAACCTCATCCTCAACCTCCCTCCTCATCCTCCCTCCTCAACCCCCCCACCCTCAACCCCCTCCTCACCCGGTAAATGCTAATGACGTGGCGCACATGTGACGTCACATGCGAGCCGGGTCAAAAAGGAGCGGAGGCCGTAGCAGAAGCACGTAAGTGAGGGCAGAGGGGGAGGTATTTAGGGGGTTTAGAATGAGGAGGGGGTTTTAGAATGAGGAGGGGGGTTTAGAATGAGGGGGGGGGGGGGTGAGGATGAGGAGGGGGGAGGGAAAGAGACACCGGGGGGTTAGAGAGACACAGGGGGGTAGAGAGACACGGGGGGGTTAGAGAGACACGGGAGGGAGTGCTTCGAGTATCAGCCGAGGGGGCCCTTTGTAGCCTTAAAATTCCCTTGTTATGTTAGCATATTTCATAGACCTGGGAATTAAAGCTCATTATTGTAATATGTATGGCTAAAAATATCTAACACTTAGGAGCCAGGCAAGTTGTTTTTATAAGCCATGATGACAGGTATCTAAGAAAATTATATAAATGTCTGCCAGAATGAGGCCCCCTTCAAGGGCAGGGCCCCCGAAAATGTTCTCCCCTCTACCTGAGTGTCATCAACCCTGATTACATAAGTGGAATGTGATAGGCTTTTGCACTCTGAATCTTAGACTTAATACATATTATTTTAAAAACTTTGTTTGATCAAAATATATATCACTATAGGTATTTCATAATCTTCTCAATATATATATTTTTTTGTCAGGTTCCCACTGGAGGATGTGAGTGACCCTCTAGTCATCAGGAGTCTAGTTCACAATTCATAGACATTGTGTGAAAACGAAGCCCTTTACAGGTTTCTTGATATTGAAAGGGGGGATGTTAGGCTCCCACCAAGATTTTCCACTGAGGTGTTCTAGTGACATCACAGACCACAAGAATTGAACTTAAATGTCACAGAAACGCAAAAAAAACTATGATATTTCAACTATTCTGTACAGGAGCACAAAAGATTACCATATTCAGCATTAGAGGAGCGGTTATAATATAGACAATTCCCTATTTCTAGCCCCCTATATATTATATTAAAAGGTCTGTCTGCCTTTTTGCACTTTTTAATAAATGTATTTACTTTTTTTATAATACAGTTTAGATGAAAATATATATGTACATGGATAGTTAAATATTTATATAGTATCCTACTGTTTTATGACATAATTAAAAATAAGTATTTGTATAAGTAGTTAAAACATTTACCTGTTGCAGTTAAATACTCCGCATTTTATTTACCTGAACAATAATTATTTTCTATTACAGCGCTACATATTCAATGTATAAACCTACAGCCTTATTAAATTGCGATTCGGTACATTTAAAAGGGCTCTATTTAAGCACACAGCATATTTTTTTTACAGAAGTTTTTAGTTAGTGAAATTCTATCCAAAAGCAAGGTCTTCACTAACTAAAAACTTCTGTAAATAAAATATGCTGTGTGCTTAAATAGAGCCCTTTCAAATTTACAGAATTGCAATTTAATAAGGCTGCGAATTTGGCTAGGTGTAATATGAGCACTCATGCACATAGAAGGATCTCTGTATTCAGTCTTTTTTGGTAATCTGCATTAGTTTTGCTATTTAAATATTTTCTTGACACAACATGCCATTCAGGGCCATATCTACCTTTTTGGAGACCCTAGGCTGTGAAGAGGAGGAGCCCCTGTGAGTGAGTACGCAAGGTATGCACAGACCCATTTTAGCCTTTTCTGTACATGTAAGTTCCCTTTCCTGGTGTAACTCTCGTGTTCTAGGTGGTTACTCCCTAGAAGCCAGTCTATGAACTGCAACATTTCATTTTTTTTAAAGCTAGGAACCATTTTTTTAAAAAGAAGTGGCGCCCCTCCCTGGGCGGCTGCCTAGTTGGCCTAATGTGTACAGTAATTTAGCCATGATGCCAATTAGAGGTACAGTATATTAATTTGTGATACAGTATGTCTCATTATTATGGGGGAGGCAAATTGTAACACAGTATAGACCAATGGTTCTCAAACGCTGGTTTGAGGAGCTTATTTGCTGCATCAAAGAGATAAAGAGGGATTAGAAGAACCTAACACTTTAAACGTATCAAGATTATAAGTCACAGTTGTAGATAGGTTATTGAGGAATTTATGTGTTATATATATATATACATATATATATATATATATATATATATATATATATATATATATATATATATATATATATATATATGTTCTGGATATCTAAGCTGGTAATCAGAAGCATTGGAATTTAACCAGCTGGTCCTTGTGAGCGCTGCAAGGTAACCAGCCAATTCACTGGCCAAAAGTATTGAGAATTAGTGGTATAATGGACGTGTCTAGGCCTAGGCCTCTGAGGCCCAGACCTAGTGTGGCAAAATATTTGGGCCAACAAGATTTACTAGCCCTTCCTATTCCCAGCGACCATCCTTTATTACTCTTCCCCCTGCCCTCTTCTCCATTCCGCAGCTCCACTCCTTTCTCAACAACCCTTAGCTTCCATCCTCTTCTCTACATAATAATAAACCTGGAAGATTAAGGAGAACTACTAGGTGTGGAAGAAGTCTTCCAGCAGGTCCAGTGGCATGAGTCACATAACTTCCTAATTTCGCTGGAAGCCTCACCCGGCACCTCTTAGGTCCCCATCCTCTTGCTGGTATATTATTGTGTAGAATGTAGGACAGGACCTGATGGGGTGGAGGAATGGGATTAAAGGAAAAGAGGGTTTGGGGAATGAAGGGAGCTTGGGGAAGGGTAATTGGGTATGGTCACTGGAGTGGGATAGGGTAAGTGGAGGTTATGTGTGTGTACACCTATTACACACACACATATAAATATATATAAAGATATATATATATATATATATATATATATATATATATATATATATACACACAGTGTTTTATTTCCTGAACACTTTTTAGCCCCTTACCATAAGCCAAGGGTGGGAAATGTGCTGCCCCCTGTGCCCTCTGTGTCCCCCTCTTGTGTGCCCCATGTGCCCCTTTCTTGTGTCCCCTCTCTCTCCCCAGTGTCTCTTCCCCCCTCTCCCTCCCCTGTGTCTCTCCCCCCTCTTCCTCCCCTGTGTCTCTCCCCCCTCTCCCTCCCCTGTGTCTCTCCCCCATCTCCTTCCCCTGCATCTCTTCCCCTTCTCTCCCTCCCCTGTGTCTCTTCCACCATCCCTTCCCTGTGTCTTATCCCCCTCCCTTCCCTGTGTCTCTTCCCCCCTCTCCCTCCCCTGTGTCATGTCATTAGCATATGCCAGGTCCTGATGCAGCCAGAAGGAGCGCGGAGGAGCAGCTGTTGATGGAAGGTAAGTGAGGGGAAAGGGAGGTAATTAGAGGGGTAAAGTGAGCAGGGGGGTTGAGGATGAGAAGGGGGGTTTAGGATGAGAAGGGGGGTTGAGGATGAGGAGGGGGGGTTGAGGATGGGGGGGTTGAGGATAAGGACGGGGTTGAGGATGCGGGGGTTGAGAATGAGGGGAGGTTGAGGATGAGGATGGGGATTGAGGAGGATGATAAGGGAGGGTGAGGGAAAGAGCCACGGGGGTGGAGAGAGACACGGGGGGGAAGAGAGACACAGGGGTGGAGAGACACGGGGGGAAAGAGAGACACGGGGATGGAGAGACACAGGTGACTCGATTATAAGCCGAGGGGTCCCTTTTCAGCCTTAAAAAAAGGGCTGAAAAAAACTCGGCTTATACTTGAGTCTATACAGTACATATGTATAATAATAGTTTAATTAGAAATATATAAGCACTTTTTTGAGCACATGGTAGGCAAATCAGTACTACAAGGACCACCAACAATTCAGTACCAACAATTCAGAATCTCACTGTATACAGGTACTTTATCCTTTAGTACACCTGCGTTTCTTAGTTTCATTCTGATTGATCCCCATGGCCTCATGCAGATAATGATTGAAATCCTGGACCATGAGTGGCCCTTGTAGGACCGAGTTGCCCACCACTGATCTAGCAGCTCTGGAAGGACATTGCTTACAAGCCATAATGACTTAATTCAGAGTCTACATATTTTAATGTTTTATACAATATACAATAAAGGAGTGTCATAAAAAAATATTTTTCAGCTTTATATTATCTCTTAAGGATGCTAACTAGTTTTTGGGTCCTCTTAATTTGTTATTTTTTATACATTAAAACGCACATATTTCAATCATCACAAAAATATTAGTTTTTTATTTTAAAAAAACTTGGGAGAAGTGGGAAGTTGTCTCTGGAGTCCCTAGCTTGCAACTTGTAAGTACTTAATTTCCAAGAATGTTTTGGGGGGTTTAATTCAGATGGCTACTAGCAGCTTGCAAAAACCTATAAGAATTTCATACATTTTTATCTTTTGTTTTTATTTAAAAATATTGATCTTAGATTAAAAAAATAAAATAATAATAATGTAAATTTAGGGCTTGTAGGCAATGTTCTACTGCAAAGTAAAATGTAAAATTACTTGCAACATGCTGCCGGTTCTTTCCACTGGACACCCTGGTTTCAGTGTGGGTGGGACTGTGATGGTAAAGTTAAAGTTAACATTTTCCCAGTGTGAAGAGAAAAAATAAGGCTACTGCTTATGCTCAAACTAATTTAACTTCATTAGACATTTAATTATTACACATACCATCTGCATGAAATCTCCAACTGCCCCCCCCCACAAAAAAAGGGATATATACACTGGATCCAACACACTGATACTGTTAAAGTGACACAAACTCAAGGTTACAATCATGCATCAGCATGTAAAGCCGTAAAAGGCAGGTAAATATGCTGTAAAACTTTTCACAGCTCCTTTTTAACTACGGTACTTTATAATTGACTTTAAATGGTACAGTTTTAGCTTATGAAGCAGTCAAAGTCTGTATTTGCCTTGGTGTCATCTCCCGTTTAGCAATGCTGGAGATGGTATCATTATTATTATCCTTTTGTTTATAACACACTATATATTGATTTTATAAAGAGAAAATGCTAGGAGTCCTCTGGTCCTGAAGGGACCATAAATTACAAGCTTTTTTTCTGTAGAAATCATTTTTGCAAATAGTGTGCGAAGCGAGTACGGCGCAGGACTTGGGCTGTATGAGTGCAAGGTTGCAAGTGATTTTGAGACGAAAAATGTAAAAATTTCTGAAACAATGAAAACGAGGCTGAGCAAAGCCTGGCATGCAGAACTTAGAAAATACACAATGGCAAATACAGTAACACTTACACCAACAACGCCAGGCACGCGGCATTTAGCGTGTGGAGAAAGACACAGGGAAGGGACAGGGGGGAGATGGTGGAAAGAGACACATGGCATTCCCAAGCACAAAACTTGCAATTTGCGAAGCCTGCAATGAGAGGCCCTTACAGTAGGTTGGAGGAAAGGCTTGCAATGAGCGCCAAAGGCGCTCATTGTGAGTCACAAGGTGAGCGCCGAAGGTGCTCAGAGGAGCAAAAGACTGACATTGTGTGACAAACAGCATTGCCAGCCTTACAATTTTAATTCAGTATTTTTTGACGGGCAAGTTCCTAGTGTTCAAAATATATTTCAGAACTAGTCGAATAGTAATTAGACTCTCTCACCTGGTTCCAGGCCTTGTTGCTACAATTATAATAGGAGAATGATTCAAGGTGTCAGGCAGGAGGCAGGCAAAAGAGTAACTGAATTCACTGACAAAGGGTTGAGGCAGCTGCAAGCAATACAATTACAATACTGTCATTGACTACAGCAGAAAAAATGTTGTGCTCACACCAGCACATACCCCTATAAACATATTTATGCACATATATTGCAAAATGCCTGAGTCTTTCCAGTAGTGATAAACTGATATTCCCAAGTGCATACTGTCTTGGTTTCACCCTTGAATACTCAAACAGATATAGATAAGCAGGCACTGATATAGGCAAAAGAGCGGGTAGGGTATATCGGCATATTGTAAATATCACGCCATAAACTGATAAATATGTGTTGGCATGCACTGGCATCTATTTACTGTACAAGACATACAGGGGAGGGACTAGATAGAAGTAATGGGGTAGAAAGTGTAGAGGGGGTAAGAAATTAATTAACTAGCCAAGGCGGAGGAGATGGGGGTAGGGTTAGCATAGTCAATAGGGAGGTCTAACAGTCAAAAAGGTCTAAGGGCAGCAATACAAAGTGTAGATTGGGACAAAGAACTGACAGGTAAAAATACTGAACTTAAATGGACAACGTTCAACTCCTTACTAAATATACATACTTATCACCATATACCATGTGGAAATAAAAGTAGAAGGAGTAAATCACAACCCATGTGGCTTAATAATGACTTAAAGATGAAGATGAGGAATAAAAAAACAGGCATTTAAATTATACAAACAAGAGGGGACAGAGACTTCTTTATGTGAGTACAAGGAAGTCAACAAGGCTTGCAAAAGGGCTATTAGACTGGCTAAAATAGAACGTGAAAAATTAGTTGCAAAGGAGAGTAAGACTAACCATAAGTATATTATTGGAAAAAAGGCCAGGAAGGAAACTATAGGAACATTACAATGTGGCACAGACCGTCTGATAATTAGTGTATACACAAGGGAGGTACCAGTGGTTGGGAAACTGCAACATAATGTGGCTACATTACCTTCACCAAATAGTTGGTTAACGCAAAAAGAAATCCAAAAGAGGTTGGAAAAAATAAATATTAATAATGTACCGGGTTCTGATGGAAAACATCCAAGGGTACTGAGGGAACTGAGCTCTGTAATAGCCAAACCATTATATATATTTTTTTAAGATTCACTCAACACAGGGTCTCTAACAGATGACTGGAGAAAAGCAGAGCTGATACCTATATTTAAGAAGGGAGCAAGAGCAAATCCAGGGAACTATAGACTTAGAAGGGTTAATAAGGGACAATATTCAAGAATATGTCTATTTAAACAAGATTATAAGTAGGAATCAACATGGATTTAGGTCATGTCAAACAAACCTAATTAGTTTCTATACAGAGGTTGGTAGGAACGTGGATCAAGGCAACTCAGCGGGTGTAGTCTTTTTGGATTTTGCAAAGGCTTTTGATACAGTGCCATATGGGAGACTATTGAGCAAACTAAGGGATACAGGAATTGCAGTAAATATCTGCTCATGGATTGAGAGCTGGCTAAAAGACAGGAAGCAAAGGGTTGTTGTAAATGGAACATACTCAGATTGGACTAATATGGTAAGTTCAGTATTAGGTCCTCTCCTTTTTAACATATTTATTAATGACTTCGAAGTAAGATTGGAAAGTATTGTCTCCATTTTTGCCGGTGACACTAAGTTATGCAAGGTAATTAAATCAGATAATGATGTACTTCCCTCCAAAGGGATTTGCATAAATTAGAGAAATGGGTGACTAAATGGCAGATGAGATTTAATACAAATAAATGTAAAGTTATGCATCTGGGCAGGAAAAATAGCCATGCAATGTATAGAATGTATTAAGAAAGGTATAGAAGCAAGGGAAACAAATACAATTCTGCCACTATACAAAAACCATAGTACGCCCTCATTTGGAATATGGAGTACCGTTTTGGGCATCACTATATAAAAAAGACATTTTAGAGCTGGAAAAAGTACAGAGAAGGGCAACAAAACTAATAAGGGGAATGGAGGGGCTAAGTTATGTAGAAAGACTAACCAAATTAAAATTATTTTCTCTAGAAAAAAGGCGTCTACGAGGTGATATGATTACCTTATATAAATACATCCAGGGTCAATACAAGGTTTTGCCAAGAGGTTTTGAACTGACAAGAGGACATCCCTTGAGGTTAGAGGAAAAAAGATTTCACCTTAAAGAAAGAAAAAGGTTCTTCACAGTAAGGGTGGTTAAACTGTGGAATTCTCTACCAAGGGAGGTGGGGACAGCGGATTCGATAGATAACTTTAAAAAGGGGTTGGATATATTTTTAAATAAAAAGTACATTCAGGGTTATCCTGGATAATTAGATAAGGGAGTATTGATCCAGGGAGGAGTCTGATTGTCAGTATCTGGGGTAAGGAAGGAATTTTATGTTTCTTACCACTTTTGAGACGAGTGGCAAAGTTTCACTGGAGTTTTTTTCTGTTTGCCTTCCTGTGGATCAATGAACAATTAACTTGCTCGGTCCTTATGAGGGCAAGTGGTGATAACAACTCTAAATTGGAGGCAATGCTAAATGGTCTGGCTTGTTTCCTTGCCAATGTAAACGGGGTGGAGGCAAGCAGCGTAAAAGTTTAAAAGTTGATGTATTAAAGTAAGATTAATACTGCTTTTCTAAACAATGAAAAGGGACATTTTATTGAAGATCAATGCCCAATGAAAACACATAGCTGTAAGGAAAATACAATGGTCATTTAAAGACACATACACAGTGATACATAGACAAGGTGACAAACTCACTGATAACTACACAAACACAAGAACACATACTTATATACTTATTTATTTACTAATATCCACCCTGCTGACCTTACATGTTATACTCTACAATGTCACATTTTAATGTCATAAATTAACCCTTTTCCAACCCCGTGTCTTATTACATTCTGATTTATGGATAGACTAAACTCAGAATCACATGCCTCCCCTCGGTATACTCACTCCAAACCTCTGCTTCGTTTTACATAAAAACCACATAACAAAATAATGTGTGGATTTTTTCCCCGTTTTCAATTTCTTTTTATAGTTATGAATTTTGCAAGCAGCCATCTGGAACAGAAACCAAATGACCCAGGTATCAAAATTACTGCAATGTAACAGCTTTGTGGGGTTTATTTATTGCTGCCTAGGCTTGGCGCCTCCCGCTATACTGTGCAGTGTGTGCATGAGTGATGCTAAGGTGTGTCTGGGTAATCACCTGCATGTTAACCAGTTCAGTGTGAGAAGATAATCTGGCATTGATAGGGTCAGAATAGACATATTACACTGAAATTATGTTTAGGGCATATTCCCATTGCCCATGTCCAGCATATAATAAGTCCAAATAACTTTATTATTACAAGCTAGGAAGAGAAGTAGACATTTTCAGAATAACACCATATCGGAATATATTCTCTACCCATAAACAATGTTTTTAAATTTTTATAGTATACAGCCACTCAGAATATTACATTGGTCAGCATCCCCCTATCATCCTTCTATATCCCACCCATACTCTTTAGATTGGTGCTTTAGGGTAAGCGCTATTTATGTTTGATTTTAAGCTCAGAGACAGGGCCCTCCATTCTTTTGCAATGCTTTTAACCATTGTTCACTTGTACTGTATGGTGCTACGGAATATGTTGACGAATTATATAGAAAGGATAATCACATATATAGTTGTCAGTGTGGGTAACGTTTGCAATGTTGGTCACGCATTTGCGTCTCTCGTGAAACGAGGCGAGCCGTTGATGCACGCACAACAGGCTGCAAAGGCGCTCATTGCACTGCGAGCCTCGCAGGACTTAGGCTCCAATGAGCGCCAAAGTTGCTCATTGCACTGCGAGCCTCGCAAAGCGAGGAGAGCAGTTGAAGCACGCATTTAGTTCAAACGCGTAACTAGAAAACACCCAAAAACCACCACAATAATTATAAAAAAATAATAACACACTCACACACAGCACAAGGGGAGAGCCAGGAAGCCTAGGAGTGAGGTTGCAAACGAATTGGAGCAATATTTGCTTTTTTCCTCTGCTCAAAAATCGGCTAAGCAAGGGAAAAAATGGCGACGAAAAACGTAAAAATTCTAGGCTCACCAACGCCAGGCACGCAGAACTTAGCAAATACACAACGGCGCAAACAGTAACATTACACTAACTACGCCAGACACGTGGGACTTTGAAAGACAATCCAACGAGGATCAAAAGCCTCACATGGTTTGCCAACCAGCATTGCCAGCCTTACAATATTGTTCCCGTCATTTTTGACGGGCAATTTCCTAGTGATAATAATAATCCCCCAACTGTCCAGTCACACAAACCATAAGGACACAGAACAAAATCAATTCCACAATGCCAATCTGACACAAATAGATAATACATATAGATAAACTTTAATTAACATTACTTCATTTAGACCAGGGGTGTCCAAACTCGGTCCTGGAGGCCGCACACAGGCCTGGAGTTGTGGATATCCTTGCGGCACGCAGGTGAGACTATTACTTCTTCAGTCATCCCTATTGACTCACCTGTGCACAGAAAGGAAATCCTCAAATCCAGGCCTGTGTGCGGCCCTCAAGGACCGAGATTGGACACCCCTGATTTAAACATTAACATAGTAAATGCTGTACAGATTAATTTTAAGGAATAATGTATTCTGTCTTCCTTCGCTTTGACTTGCTCCATTTTTCTCCAGGACGCTATAAACCAATCACTCTCTTCATTTTTTATTGTCTGGCTGGTTACTTTGCAGTGTTCATGAATCTGTGGAATTATCTACCAAAGGAGGCGGTGAAAGCAGATTCTATAGATAACTTTAAAAAGGGATTGCATATATATTTGTTTAATAGAAAGGGCATTCACGGTTATCCTGGATAATTACAGAGGGAATATTGATCCAGGGAGGAATCTGATCTGGGGTCAAGAAGAATTTAATTTTTCCCCTTTTGAGACAATTGGAAATATTTCAATGGGATTTTTTTTTCTGCTTGCCTTCTTCTGGATAAATTAACATATGCATATAGCAGATCAGAGAAGATCTAACAAGGTTGAACTTGATGGACAAAAAGTATTTTTTCAACCCTAATTACTATGTAACTATATTATATATTCAATATTTCACTTTATTAGGATTGTCTAGTATCATAAAGAGTAATCTGCTTTGATAGCCACTCTGATATTTCCCCATATACATATGCCTTTATAGATTAAGTGCTCACACAGTTGTGAGTAACCCTTTTAATATTTTATCATCACTGTGCTTTGTTGCATAGAAGTCAGATTAAAAATCAATCCTGGGCTGCCTATATGAAGATTTTCCTTCTATTTTTCCTTTGTTTCCCTCCCTTTTCCCCTATATAATAAAAAAATGTGAAAGTTTAGGAGCTGGAATACATAAACTCTAACATATTATTATATACTGTTTGTATTGTATTATATAACTATCATATTTTGTACTGCACTCTATCTGTAAGTTTTTGTTTTTCTACATCATATCCATGCAATTGTTTTAATCTCCTTTTGTTTTCTCAATAAAAATTGAAAGTTAAAAAAAAAAAAGTTGCTTCCATGGTTCAGAATAGGGCGTTAATATAGAAGGTTTTTGTTCAGGTTTTATTATTCCTTTTCAGCATTCCACACAGAGTTGATCAGGGAATCTAATATCGGCAAAGCAATATCCACAAGTGGCGCTTCAAAAACTTTTAAAGGAGGTCACTCTAGTTAGGATGGCTGGCCTGTTCGAGAAACCACCATTCCCTAATTTAAGAATTTCATCTTTGGGGTATTGCTTGGGAAGGCAAGTTTTGGTTAATTCATCAGCTGCAGTTAATGATGGAAATAACAAGCATTTATCTTCTGTTAATAGTACTTCTTTTAAACGGCCCATTGAATTAGTTAGGGCAGCAGGATGTGTGGCTCTTATGCCAAAGTTTGACATTGAATCTGGTTTTCGGTTACTTCTTGTGTACCCAACGTGTCATCATTTACTGGGATTCAGAAGAATGTCTAGAACTGATAACATTTTAAGGAGTTCTGGTGGTTATCACCATTGATTGAAACAGGTTGGAATGTAGGCTTCCTTTTGATAAATTGTTAGATTTGCAAAAAAAGTATCTCTGAAGTGGCCATGGGTAAAAGCACCACTTTGAAAGAAATGCAATCTTTACTGGGAAAACTTAACTACACTTACAGAGTCTTTTACATGGGTAGAATTTTTCAAGAAACACTGGCGACGATCGGGGTAAGGAGACCTTGTCCTTTTATTAGGATTACTAACCATCTAAGGGAGGATCTTGCAATGTGGTGGTCATTCTTAAAACATTTTAATGGAAATTCTTTAATTCAGGCAAGCATGTTTACCAATATCTTTAAACGGATGTGGCATGTAGTTGTGGTTTTGGGGCCTACTTCGAAGGATCATGGGGGTGGGTAAGTGACCTTCCTCCTGGGTGCCTTGGGGTTACTCCAAAAATATGTCCTTTTGGAATTATTCCCAATTATTGTTTAGTTATTATTCTGCGGTGATCAGTTACAGGATCAGTATGATGTTCTTCATTGTTACATAGCCAATCGTCTCAAAGGGAAAACATTTTTATTCCTTCCTGACCCCAGATACTGGCGATCGGATTTCTCCCTGGATCAGTCCTCTCTATAACTATCCAGCATAACCCCGAATTCCCTTTTTAATTAGAAATAAATCCAGTCCCCTTTTAAAGTTATCTATCGAACCACCCTTACTGTGAAGAACCCTTTTCTTTCTTTAAGGTGGAATCTTTTTACTTCTAACTTCAAGGGATGTCCTTTTGTCAGTTGAAAACCTCTTGGCATAAAAAGCTCCCTTTACAAATCTTTATACTGACCCTGGATGTATTTATACAAAGTAATCATATCTTCTCTTAGAAGCCTTTTTTCTATATAAAATAAGCTTAATGTGGTTAGTCTTTCTTCATAACTTCACCTCCATTCCCCTTATTAGCTTTTTTGCCCTTCTCTGTACTTTTTCCAGCACTAAAATTTTTAACATATTTATTAATGACTTAGAGGTAGGATTGGAGTGTGGGGTCTCCATTTTCGCTGATGACACAAAGTTGTGCATGGTAATTAAATCAGAAAATGATGTACTTTCCCTCCAAGGGGATTTACATAAAATTGAGGAATGGGCATCTAAATGGCAGATGAGATTTAATACGAATAAATGTAAGGTTATGCATCTGGGAAGGAAAAATAGCCATGCAATTTATAATCTTAATGGAGCAAATCTAGGTGTATCAGATATTGAAAGGGATTTGGGAGTGCTTGTGGACAACCACCTAGGTAACAGTGCTCAAAGCCAAGCAGCAGCTGCAAAGGCAAATAAAATATTAGCATGTATTAAGAAGGGTATAGAAGCCAGGGAAGCAAATATAATTCTGCCACTATACAAATCTCTAGTACGCCCTCATTTGGAATATGGAGTACAATTTTGGGCACCACTTCATAAAAAGGACATTTTAGAGCTGGAAAAGGTACAGAGAAGGGCAACCAAACTAATAAGGGGAATGGAGGGGCTAAGTTATGAAGAAAGACTAACCAAATTAAACTTATTTTCTCTAGAAAAAAGGCATCTAAGAGGAGATATGATTACCTTATATAAATACATCCAGGGTCAGTATAAAGATTTGTCGGGGGAGCTTTTTGTGCCAAGAGGTTTTTAACTGACAAGAGGACATCCCTTGAGGTTAGAAGTAAAAAGATTCCACCTCAAAGAAAGAAAAGGGTTCTTCACAGTAAGGGTGGTTAATCTGTGGAATTCTCTACCAGAGGAGGTGGTAACAGCAGATTCGATAGATAACTTTAAAAGGGGACTAGATTTATTTCTAATTAAAAAGGGTATTCAGGGTTATCATGGATAATTAGAGAGACAGTAATGATCCAAATTTTTAACATTTCCCCTTTAGACAATTGGCTAAGTCTCGCTTGTTTTTTTTTGTTTTTTTTCTATTTGCCTTCCTCTGGACTAATTAATAATAATAAAAAAACAAACAAACAAAAAAAACATTAAATAATTGATTAATAATTAATTAACTACTAATGAATTAATAGTTAATCCGCATATTGCAGATCAAAGGAGATCTTAAAAGGTTTAACTTGATGGACTAAAAGTCTTTTTTCAACCTTAAATACTATGTTACTATGTAACTATGTAAATGGCCTTTTTATGAAGTGGTGCCCAAAACTGTACTCCATATTCCAAATGAGTGCGTACTAGGGATTTGTATAGTGGCAGAATTATATTTGCTTCCCTTCTATACCCTTCTTAATAAATGCTAATATTGTATTTGCCTTTGCAGCTGCTGCTATGTTAGTCTATGTGACAGTATTTGTGACAGTCTATGTGTCGCTATGGCCATTAACAAATTAAGTGCATCTTCACTACCGGTTGTGACGTTATTGAGAGAGTTGGTAATGCAGAGAGAGTTGGTAATATTATGTAGGGATGGACATGTGCCGGTTGTTAAAATGTGATTGCGGATACTTTATTTCGCTTTCAGTGGCAGCATATCCGGGAGCTGGCCGTACAGGGATCCCTTGTCCTGATCACCTATGGGAGTTTGTTTAACTTCTCTTATGAAACTATGTGGGCCGCATACTCCAAGGTGTGGAGAGATTGGGAAGATTTTGGAAGTTCCATCTTGCAAGATTTGGAAGTTGGTGAAGGGTCTGACTTTGAGGCATTAGTTAACTTTGTTTTATATTGCAAATAACATCTCCTTCTGTGGAGGAGAGACATATGGTGGCATTGGTCTTTTTATTTAAATGTCAGCGGAAAAGGGATTATATTAAAGTTACGTAATTAAGCAGGCTTTAAAGGGATTAAAAAAAGGAAGGGTTAGAAAGGATTCCACTGTTTTTTTTTGTTTGTTTTTTTTTATTATAGGAGGTATATAACACATAGATACTGAGGATACAGGGTCCTCTTTTGAAGGCGGATCAATCTGCGAAATGGGTCAGTTTTCTTATACCCAATTAATAATGCCTGCTGTCCCATTAAAATACTTTAAGATACATGGCTATTAGAGTCTCCTTGGCTATTAGGGCTCCCTTTAGTTAGTATTGTGCTTTTATGTAATGGCAGTACACTTGGGGCACAGGGTCCTCTTGAGTAAGTATTGTGTTTTTATGTAATGGCAATAATCTTGGGGCAAGGGATGCCCTTGAGGTAGTATTGTTGGTATTATGTTTATATGTGATGGCAGTACTCATGGGGCACGGGGTCTCTTTGAATTAGTATTGCATTTTTATATAATGGCAGTATCCTTGGGGTACAGGTCTCCTTGAGTTGGTATTGTGTTTTTATATAATAGCAGTACTCTTGGAGCATGGGGTCATCTTGGGTTAGTAATGTGTTTTTTATATAATGGCAGTATGTTTGGGGACTTTGGGGAAGTGAGTTAATATTGTGTTTAATGGTAAAAGAAGGCTTCTTACACTACAATGGTACCTTGCTGCCTCAATATCAGTTTGCTGCCATTTTTTAAGTTATGTTATGTTTGAACACATTTGGTTTTAAAGCTATTATGATTTTGGTACTCACACCTTCAGAATTGGGGCGGCTACAGAGGCAGATAGGCTGGGATTGGGTGATGCATTGGTTAAGTGATTTGGTAGGTAGGATTCTGCTAGATTTAATATGTATATTCACCTTGAACTAAGGGTTAAGATGTTCTGATTATACAGCTCTAGGAAAAAGATAAATCAAATAATGACGTCTAGCTTCGCAAGTAGACTAGAGGGGTTTTCCCTTAGGCATTTGCCTGGTTTTGGCAGAGCGCATTAGACGTAAATGCTCTTGTGGTGTGAGTGCTTGTCCAGATTATGTTATATCCGGTAAAGTTATGGTTTGTTGGAAGGACAGACCTTTTGGGGCAAGGGATCCCCTGGAGTTTTGCATGTTATGGGTGGGGCAAGCACGTCTCGATTTGGAAATTTTAACCTGTTGTTAAAAGGTTACAAATCAGTGTGTAGTGCCTTTATTATATTGGGTTTAATTTCATGAATGGAGCCTCAATTAACTAATACCAAGGTTTCTATTTTCTTTATTGATTCTACTCAAAAGGGCTCATCCTTGTAAACAAATGTACTTTCCATTACACCTGATGAGAGCACTGGCCATTGTCTCTGTCACCTCCCTATTTTACAGATTTTCCTGTGTATTCAGAGTCTCCTCCCAACTTAGGAATTTGACCACTGCAACTTAATCGGTAGATTCCACAGCAGCATAACTGCATATAAAAGTAATAGATTAGAGGCCACATTATTTATTTTTTTACATTTAAAAAACATGTTGTTTATGTTTAAACATTGTTCTTTAACATAGGCTATTTTATGTTTTTGACCACAGTAGTCTTTTCATTTTTTAAAGGATGTTACAGTTTTGAAATATAACGTAACTATAGCTCTATAACCTAACATATAATATACTCGCACATTTTCCATTCAGATTTGTTTCTGCGCCATGTCTTTCCCATATCTGTGTATAACAAAAAGCTGTATAAAAAAGCTAACAATTTAAAACCAGCAGCCAATGCACCTTAAATATTTATTTGAAACATTTGTGTTAACAGGAACTGTATATCAAGGGTGGTTTATTGGTTGTTTTTTTTAGAGGATTATTAATATTTATTAATTATTTTCTATGTACAATATATACTGAAAATAATTTGGCTATTTTCAAGTGTAGTTCTTCAAGATTGTATGTTTTAAATATATGACAACAGTGTGATTTCAATAACATGGTCCTTATTTAAATAATTTAATCCAAATCCAAATCTATATGAAAAGTTCCCAAGACTGTTTCATTGATGTTGGTATTTGGATAGTACCTTTTTTTCTTGTAAAGTAACAGCTTAGTTGAAATGTGTTCATTTTCAGTGCAGAGATTTGCATTTTACTGGTTTTCATTTGCAGTTGAATGGGGTTTTCCAGTTTTCTGCCTCAAATAGAGGACCCACAAGAAAAATAGATGCAAATGTACTCAATTGGATATTGTCAATTTTATTTGATAAACTTAGTATAAAATGTAATATCAAAAACGATTTCACTGGAGCAGACAGAATATAAAATGTATACTGTAGGGTTTCCTTTGTGTGTTTAATAATTGATTAGAAATAAAATCACCATTTGATGAAAATCATTTTAATGTATCTTTTAAATCTTGCATTTAGCATTTTATCTACTAACATAGCTGCCTCTATACCTCCAATTCACCACTTATTCTCTTTAGAAGAAATCCAGCCTGCCCCTCTGTCTCTCGAAATTGTCCCTATTTTGAATGAGGATCTGACCAGTAAGGTGTTATTTTTTCTGACTGGTCTAGGTGTACGTGCAGAACAGATAAGGACTCCTACCAGGATAGACAGCTAAACAGATCATCTCCGTGCCCCATGACACCTGAAGAGAATGAAGAGCAGCTGCTCCCCTTGTCCATAAACACTAAAGTTCAAATGTAAGTTTTACAATCTACATTGCTTGGCTTTTAAATAATGATTTTATTACTAGTCCATTATTACATAAACAAGTGAACCCCTATTGTAATCTATTCAGTCTAAGCATAAACACACTGTATTAGAAAAGCCACACATGCATCTGTATCCAATCTTATGCACTCATGTTTATCCTTACTGACTGTATTTTTGTGTCAACATTTTTTGGTTGTGTTTTGCCTTCATTGACTGTTTTTCTCATCTCTGAGTGTCTCTCTGTACTATCGCCTGACTTTACAAACTACGTATCACCCTCTTCCGATGTCTACTACCTTCCTTTAGCTATAGCTCTTCTCAATTTGCTAAATATATGAACTCTGTTACAGCTTATATCTTTGGATAGTTTGGTGCAATACCCAGACTTTTGCAGTAATGCAGATTTTTGATTGTCCTAAAACTAATAATATTATGACAGATAAAAATGCACTATAATAGTTGTCAGCTTGTGATTAACACCTGTGAAATGCATTCTGCGCAGGCGTTACTCACAAGCTACTAGCGCTAAATAGTTCAACTGTGCATGTATGCTGTAATTGTTACGTGAGGGAGAGGACAGGAGGTAAAGAAGAGGGTGGGAAGGAAGACAGAGAGGGAGCGGATGGGAAGGGTGAGAGAGAGGGAGCGGATGGGAAGGGAGGGAGGGAAAGGAGAGGATGGGAAGGAGTGAAAATAGGGAGAAGGTTGGAAGAAGAAAGAGAGGGGAGAGAGGGAGAGGGTGGGAAGGCGTGAGAGAGGGAAAGTTGGGGAAGGAGTGCGAGAAGGGAGAGATAGTGACAAGAGAGATCGTCAAGAGAGAGACAGGAGAGAGAGACAGTAGACATAGGGAGAGAGAGAGATGAGAGAGATAGAGGAGAGAGACAGGCAGACAAGAGACAGACACAAAACATAGGGAGAGAGAGAGATAGGAGAGAGGGAGACAGACAGGAGACACAGAAGAGAGAGACACAGGCGAGAGAGAGACATGAGAGAGATCGACAAGAGAGAGTGACACTTGCAGGAGAGAGAGAGAAAAACTTCAAATTATATGATACAGTTGTTTATGACAGGCAAGTTACTAGTACAAATAAAAACAAAAGAATTAAAAAGAAACTGAATTGTCCAGACTCGGCAAGATCACAATATGCGCCCAGATTTAATCGATCTATGACTACCTAATAAGCCAAGAAAGCCTAATTTATTTTCTAATTTGAATTCTGATAATGCTAATGTTCTTTAGTTAAGCTCAAGTATTTCTTTAAATGGTAGCTATAGAATGTAAATCAACCTCTGTTTTGGAATACAGTAACCATTTGATTTACAGATAAGAATGGAAATATGTATGAGGCACAAAAAGGTGTGAATCTTGAAATGACTCAACAGCATAATGCAGATTTGATTTTTATATGTGTATGTAATTGTAGGGGCACAAGACAGAGGGGGGAAAGGCATATAGAAAAATGTTTTTCATTTTTTGATATTGCTGCAGAAGGTATTTTAGTTTGGGATTATGAATTGCACAGATGCCTCAATAAAGTGCTTTATACACAAAGCATCAACCAAGGCACTGGAACCTACTGTGCAGGTTTGAGTGGTACAAGTGTAGATTTATAACTTTTTACTCTTAGTCGGAGTCATGTAAGCTACTAGGTTGGTGGCAGAGCAACTAACTGCAAAGAAAGAAATTCCTGGTTCAGATTCATGTACTTGTTTTTTTTAGCTATGAATTCTGCTGTGAATTACATTCCTGCTAAACATTTTCAGAATATCAAATTTCTACCACTTGCAAAGCAATAGAGAACATCACTTCTCTGTTGCAAAGCTGGTACTGGGCGAATCATACACTGCATCACACACTGAAGCTATGAGAGACTCTGTAGCTGCTTGCCTCTCCTAGGGGCTGACTCAAACCACTCCCCTCCTTTTATTGGCCGGCCAGTTGAAGCAGCTCACTGGCTGTGTGGGCCAAACTCCATCTCTATGATTTATGTACCTGCTTTTGGAATGGCTTTAAAAGCTATACAAGCTATAACTAAAATTCCTAGCATTTAAACCAACTCTCAATCAAATTTAAACAGCATTGTCACATAATTTTTAAGCCAGTCTGATGATGCACAACAATCCTGTTAAGTTTCATGTCTCTTGAACTTCAAAACATACAATATAATGCAGACATGCTGGGCTAGTACCTGAGAGTCTAAATATATGGACATACAGGTACTTTTCCTCCAAGCCCACAGAACATGCAATAAAAAATGGGCTTTTCCAGACACATAATATTATCAACTAATACACAGTCAAGTCACATTATTATGACCATCAGCTAATATCCTAAATAACTGCTGTGTGCAGCACGGGGTAGCAGCTAGACAGCATGGTAGTAAGTCAGATGCTGGGTGGTTGGCAAGGGAATCTGGAGCCATGCAGTCTGCAGTGCAAGTAACAGCTTCTGAAGAGTGCGTGGTGGAGGATCCATACGCCGAACATGGCCATCTAGGTGGACCCACAGGTGCTCAATGGGGTTGAAGTCTGGGGGAATTTGTAGGCCAGGGAAGTACTTGGAAGTCTTTGTCGTGCTCCTCCAAACACTCCTGGACAATTCTGACCATGACATTCCCACCACCAAAAGTATACATCTATACTGAGGAAAGGTAGTTGAAATAATCCCTAAATAACAGATAAATGGATAAGGCATAAAGAACACAAAAACACTGATATGAGATGAAACCCTTGGTTTGAACGTAAACAGCGATGCAAAGAGAGTGGAGACAGCATCTGACATTATCAGGTAAATGCATATGGGGGAATCAACACAACATATTATAGAAAAGATATATACACATATAGACATATGTGTATATATGTTTGGTCTGGGCGTGCATGAGTGCTGCCGGCACTGGGGAGCTACAGTTCATTGAGAGAACCATAAATGCCAACATGTACTGTGACATACCGAAGCAGAGCATGATCCCCTCCCTTCAGAGACTGGGTCGCAGAGCAGTATTCCAACATGACAATGACCCCAAACACACCTCCAAGACGACCACTGCCTTGCTAAAGAAGCTGAAGGTAAAGGTGATGGACTGGCCAAGCATGTTACCAGACCTAAACCCTATTGAGCTTCTGTGGGGCATCCTCAAACGCAAGGTGGGGGAGTGCAAGGTCTCTAACATCCACCAGCTCCGTAATGTCATTATGGAGGAGTGGAAGAGGACTCCAGTGGCAACCTGTGAAGCTCTGGTGAACTCCATGCCCATGAGGGATAAGGTAGTCTTGGAAAATAATGATGGCCACACAAAATATTGACACTTTGGGCCCAATTTGGACATTTCCACTTAGGGGTGTACTCATTTTTGTTGTCCAATGGTTTAGACATTAATGGCTGTATGTTGAGTTATTTTGAGTTATTTTGCCTTAATAACATGAGCTAGATGTTCTGTTAAAGCATTGATCATCAATAAAAGTTACATTCATTGATTCGAAAAAGCCACATTGAACATTAAACTTACTGTCAGCACTCACCTGCTGCCAATATCCACCTACTATAAGGTCAATGATAGAGGTGGCTTTGATTACAGGAAGCTGCTACATTTTGAGACATAGTGATTACCATAAACACAATGATCTCAATTAGTCGGAAACATTTACTGTGTGAGCTTTCACTCCACAACAAACTTTTGCAGTAGGGACAGTCTATAAATGATTCCTTATTCACTTATCATATCTCATTGTTCTTAAAATCCTTTAGATCTGTCTCAGGCAACTTACCTTAAAGACTTTATCCAGGAGGCAGATATCCTAATCTTTTAAAATGAATATAATATTGAATATTCCTTTTATAAATTATTAAATATAAATATTATAAATATCAATGCATAATTAAAATAACTAGCTCACCTTGCTCGGGCATTAGAGTGGTCCTTTAACTAACATCTCAGGGAGGATGATCTGACACTCGTCACATCCATGCAATCCATTAAATGGCTATAGAAAATCTGACACAGCAAACAAATCCTCAAAGGCATTCTTACAAGAAACTGTGAGCCACTAATAGCTGAAAAATTATATCTTTTTGGAAAATGTTAACTGACTGATTAGGCAGATAATGGAGAGGGGGGTTCACTACCATGGTAAATGCTGCAAGCTGAGAAGAGCTCTTGGAAGCTGTATAAAAAATACTTGTTTGCTGTTTTGCTCTGTTTGTGCACACAAGCTCAATAATAAGGCAACTCTTACTAAAGGATGGCTAAATTGAGGGCTGCAGTGGTGCTGGATTTTACTGAACCATCATATTTATACTATACTCTTTTCAAGAATTTTGATAATGGGCAATTAAAAGACTACCATACTCCTATATTTAATATATTGTCTTTTGAAGAACTATACCTGATAATGGCAAAATGTTTTTAGAAAGTTACAAAAAATTACTGCATTGGAGGCCACCATTTTGGTTTCTGCTGCTCGACTTCCACTCGTGGGAGGAGATTTTGAATGTAGTGAAATAAAATATGGCAATACGCAGTGCCAATTTGTTATACTTTCTAAAAACATTTTTTTCCATTATCAAGTACAGTCCTTCAAAAAGGCATATTGTAAATATGGGTCTACAGCAAAGGTGGACAGCAAGCTCCCCATGGGCCACATGTGGCCCTCAGATATCTCCCATGCTGCTCACAGCTATTTCTCTGGAGTGGGAGAGCATGTTCCTATTCTACAATACACAGTGCATTATATAACTAAAATGTTCTATACCTCTATTACCAATTAATCCTCTACATAGATTTTACCATTTTTCTTTGGGTAAAATAAAAAGGTTTAAAACTTCAACTGAAACAAGTTGTTTATTTACTAATTGATCATCAATACAATAAGTATTTGAAGTTATACATTTCAATGTAAGTTTGAAAACTTACATGTTAGCTTTAATGTTACTGTCTTCAATAGATATTATACTATTTCAAGTGTCAGGGTAGTGGGAGATGATCTGCCTAGAAGGTTGCCCTACTAGCAGTCTGTCTTTGCCTTCTTCCATGCAATAGCTATTGGGGCAAACCTAGACAAATTACCAAAATATTAGGACTTCCTCTTGGACAGAGTCTCCCCCCACCATAATCAGTTACCAAGTAAACAAATAATGCCATATTGTATGAGCACTGCAGTGGCCCTTTAAGAATACCTGAATTATTTGTAATATAATAATTGATTCAAAGTGAAGGCTCCCTGGTATTGATGATTTCTAGTTTTTAATGAGAAACTTGTTTAATTTCACAGGCAGCAGCTTATTAAAAAGTCATCTTTGTGCATCTGGATTTTCACTGCACTTACAGATATTTTAATACCCCCCTCAGCTCTTAGCCGAAGCAGGAAATGGAGAGATGTTTATCAGTGAATATTTTTCCACTTTGACTTTGAAGCCATGCATTTCAAAGCTAATTAACTGAGATGATACCAAACTGTAGAGAGGAATTCTACTTAATATCAGAAGAATGTGAAAAAAAAACTATAAAAAGTCAAAGGAACTTGAGACAGGTTAAATGAGAATGATCTCCCACGTTTTCAGTCATTACTACATATTTAAAATACATGACAAAATGATTGATTGGAATTGTAGAAAACGTACATGTGTAATAGCCAGTAGCTCCTCCATCTCTCAGTTTTGTGTATGCAATCAGTATCTGCACAGTAGTAGTTTGGTGTCACTTTATAGGACTAAGGCAGGTTATAAACTCATGTCTGTAAAAATGTGTGCAAATGTGTGTGAGGGCCAACCAACACGCTACAGTTGAGCAACTCACCATCTAAACGAACCAGGGGGCTACCAGACGTGTGTCTAAATGACAGAACAGAGAACCCTGTTGTGTATGGGTTTCTGAAGCAAACAACTTGTCACTGCACCCATGCTGACGAGGGTTCATCAGCAGTAATGGCTTCAATTTGCATGACAGTACCAAAGTTAAACCTCTCCTGATTGGCAAAGGGTTGCTTTCTCTCATGAGTCACCTTTCTGCTCTATTTACTAGACAGACATTGGTGTGTCAGGCGCAAAATCTCTGAGAACAAACACTCCGCAACCATTGTTGGAAGAGCACAAGCTGGTGGCTGCAGCGTTATGGTCTGTGAAATTTTTTCTTAGCATTGTCTGGGTTCATTAATAAATCCAGAATTGTCTGGTAGTGGCTGGAGGAGCATGACAAAGACTTCCAAGTACTTCCCTGGCCTCCAAATTCCCCTGACTTGAACCCCATTGAGCACCTGTGGGACCACCTCGATGGCCATGTTTGCCGTATGGACCCTCCACCATGCACTCTTCAGAAGCTGTCAGTTGCACTGCAGTCTGCATGGCTCCAGATACCCTTTCAACCTTCCAGCATCTTATTTACTCACTACCACGCTGTCTAGCTGCTGTCCGTGCCGTACCCAAGGTTATTCGCTGGTGACCATAATAATGTGACTGGATCCTGTACTAAATATATAGCTCGTGCTTGTTCTAAATGATTGTTCAGTCGATTTCTGTTAGAAGGATTTCCAACTTCAGTGTTGTTTTCATGCCAGACTTTCAGGATATGTACAGGCTAGTCAGTCAGTGGCTCAACCATTCTGATTTAAAGGGCCACTGAAGGCATTTTTTTGTTGCATCTGGAGGAGGGCATTTACTAATGTTGTTCTGCTGGATTCTTTGTTGAAAATCAAGTTTTCCTGGAGCATAATAAATAGCCTTGAATGTATAATTGTGTTGGGGGGTTTTCATTAAATATGCAGCAATATAGCTGTGTGAGTTATAAATGTCTGCCAATGAGATCTTTATTCCTTCTCTCCTTACAGAGGTATTTACTGTGGCGTTTCCTATTATTTTCCAAAACATTTAAACAAGTGGTACTAAAAAATTTTTATAAAAAAAAATGTTTTTTTTTGTATTTTTAAAACATGCTCTTTTAAATGCACCATAGTAAAAATAAATTCCATATCCCTTTAAGTTTCTGTGCACACAGGAGTATTCTGAAAATATTAAGAACAGCACCTGATAAAATAGGAATGTAAGTAAATATACAGTCATTTTAGATTCTAGTGATCTACTTCCTGAAGTGGGAGGCGATTTTGAAAAATACAGGAAGTTTCAATCTACACAATGTGAATTTGGCATTTACAACTGCTAAGTGCATTCATTATGTCTAATGGGATGCTCATGGGTTTATAGGGACACGCCCCGTTTAAACAGAAGGTGCAAGATGTGAAAAATATAAACGGTTTGTTATTTCTGCTATTATTAAAGAGATAAAACCTATTAAAAATAATATTATAGAAATACTGAATAAGATAAATTTTTTTACCATGTGTAAGTTCTTCTTGGGTAAGAACAATCCACTGTATCTGTCCTTTTAAATGCAGCATCCACAAAGGACATGTTAGGTATTTAAAAAGTTTATACACCTCCTTGTATACTGTATATGTAAGCAAATGAGCAGTAATACCTCTTTATGTAAGCCAGTGAGAGTTATATTCATGTATATGATCGGAAATGGCTATACAAAATTGGACAAATTGCTCAGATCTTACTGTATACTGTGCTAAGCATCAGAAAGTCTAAACTTAAACAAAAAAAAGGGGTGAGTATCCGTACAGAGTGATTTGTACCTGGAAAAAATGGCAAATACTAAATGGACTGGTGGTATCAGTGAGAGGTGTTAATAGTAGCTCCTATATCGACATGTATAATTTTAAACTGTAAGAACCGTGAGAACATGCAGTACACTCCTCCTCTCCTTTGGAGTGGTCAGCTGTACCAGTTCATGCACACAACTATTCACACCAAGTTATTATTTTTATGTCGCATAAAAGCGAATTTACCACCCACTCCACGGGTGCATGTTCCTGTAATCAACACAAATTCAGATTTTACAAAGCAGGGCCAAGTCCTTTCCAAGGAAGTAACTGCTTTTCTTTTATGTAAAATTTAAACTATAAATAATTCTTGAAGGTTAGTTATGCTGCTGTAGTGGAACAGAATTACAAATGGACTAATGGATACATCCTGATGCAAGTATTCCAGTTAACACACTACAGGAACATCCATACATGAAATCCAAGTTAATATACTGCATGCTGCTATATAAAAAAAAATCATATTAAAGACACAGATAACGATACAAGCCAGATGATCTGCAAGCACTTGTAGTATGAGAGCATTACTATCTTATTGCTCAAACAATATCATAGATAATATATGCCAGTCTCACATGGATAACAATCCTTTTTCTTCTCTGACACTAAGTGAAACAAATAGAAATAACGTTTACAAATACATTGCCTTCCTGCATCAAGGCAAATTAACATACTGCATTATACTATTATGTATTTTGTACAGTGACGCTACTCCATTGTACAATGAAAATACATAGAATATCCTACAACTAACTGTAAACAACTGATCCCATGGTTCAAACCAGGGATCTTCCTGACCTTACAAAAACATACCATTCAAATGCCTCACAACTGGGAGAAGAGTGCCTCAAGTTTGTGGAGAAACTGTACTAAGAGCTTTACAATATAGTATACTAGCGACTTGCCCGTCAAAAAATCACGGCAATAAGATTGTAAGGGCGGTAAATTTTGTTGGCGCTCATTGCGAGGTTGTTGGTTGTTTGTGTGCTATGAGCATTGTTTTTTTTTGCTAATGCTAATGAAATAATGAATAAAATAATACATCAATATACTTTACCTATTTTGAAGTAATATATACAGGAAGCATTGTGCAGAAGAGCTGGCAATCTGTTTTGATGTTGCTGCAGCATACAATGTGTGTTTTGAGTGCTGTGGAGCTGCTGTGTAAGTCAGCAATGTGTGCAGTGTGTAGTGTAGTGTGCGTGCGTGAGCCAAATCCGTTAGGGTAGATGTGTACTTCCGCATTGTGTAAGTTAGTGTTGTAAAATGGCACCTAATGTGTGTTACGCATCTGTGGCTGATTTGGAGTCCTTGTTCTTGGACGGCGTGCGTCTTTTTAGGAAAATCCGTAGGTGTTTGGTGAAGTTTTGAGTCCTGTAGCCTCGTTTTCGTTTTTTTCGGTGCCCATTTTTTCTCTCGCTTAGGGGATTTTAGGGTTCTAAACTCTTGTATTTCGAGTGAAATTGAGGTGTAACTTCAGTTTTCGAGGTCCTGGGTGCTCCCCCTTGCTGTAGGTACGCTTTGTATGTGTTTGTTGTGTGTATTTATTGTGTTTTTAATGTTTTCATGTGCACGGATTTCGGGCGGTAAGGTCGTATTTTTGTGAGGTTGTAATGTTTTTTTTTCTAAGTTCTGCGTCTCGTATTTGTTTCTCGGCGCTTCATGCCAGCAACTGAGGCCCTCGCTTCGTGAGCCCACAGCATTAGCAACAACCTGCATGCTCACAACTATATATGTGATGATTGGTGTCCTGGCACCAATGGCATAACGGGAAGCTCTGCCACAAGAAGTTTACAATCTAATTGTATAGTGGCAAAGCTGCTGTTTGAGTTTATACTATAGTAAACTCATCAGCTTCTATACATTTCAGTACCGTCTTTATACTGAAAATATTCAAATCTATCAATCCTCTCCAGACTTACCCCCACCCCACTAACCAATGTCAAAACATGTATATCACACATATCCTTCTAGATGGCCTAATACGATAAAAAACAACACCTTCAATTCTTAAGTGTTAATAATTCCCCCTTCTTCCTCTATAACTGAAAGACAAAGATAACACCCTCATCTCAAGTAAGATATCTTCAGACTTGGCCTCAAAGCTCTACTTCATCCGCACGTTCAATCACAAATCAAAGACTGTCATCACCACATCCAGAACATCTCCAAAATGTGTCCCTTCCTCACCCAACACTACAAAGACAATAATCTAAGCTCTTATTATGTCACATGTTGACTATTACAATGATATAATAATTAACTTTCTATTAAACCCACCATCCCCACTCCAGTCCATCCTGATTGTTTCTGCCAGAGACATCAACCACATCCAATGTTCATCCTCTGTTGCCACCCTCTGTCAGTCTCTACACTAGCTCCTGATATCCTCAAGAATAATTTTTAAAATCCTTACCATTGCTTGCATCCCCTGCATCTTAACTTTTGTCTCCCGATACCCTCCAAATTGTCCTCTTCACTCTTCCGAAGATTTCCTCCTCTCCCCCCTACATCACCTAATCACATGCTCTCCTGCAGGACTTCTCAACATAAGCCCCTATTCTTTAGAATTCTCTACCTCGCTCTGTAAGACTGTTCCCTAAGTCTTCATTGATTCAAACGTTCTCTAGAAACCTACCTGTTTAGAGAAGCTTACCATTCCCTCCCTAACTAAATCATCCACAACTTTATACGAGGTTACCTGTTTTGGTCTGCATACCTCTCCCTCATCATTAATCCACCCAGCTGTTCCCTTACCTCATGTTTTTATCCCCTATCACTTCTTATATTAAAAGCTCTCCTGAGAGCAGGGTCCTTATCTCCTCATGTAACTCTGTGTATGTACAAATGTCCTGTCTTGTTTTATCTGCCATCTAATGTATGTAAATGTCTATTCATTTTGTATTGCTACAGCATCTGTTGGTGCTTTAACAATAAAACATTGAGTAAGAAAAACCCAAGCAAGTGGGATAAAGGATACTGCCTTGAAAGCTTATAATGTAGTGGTATAATAAAAGGAGCTTTCAGTTTATTGGTATAATGACATAGCTTGTACCAGGTATCATGCAGTATAGCAAGATATTGGTGTACTTTGTTCCATGTTGCTTACAATCTAGTGGTTATAATCTGTGAGTGGCTATGAAGTCAACATGGAATTCTGACTGCAAAGGAGAACTGGCATAGGGACATTGAGAGAGAGTTTAGAATATCATAAACTATTTTTGTTTATGTCACTGCAGCGATTCCTCTTTTCTTGATGCCTTTGGTGATTCGATGGAGTAGATGCAAGTGCTAAAATTTTAAATATTACAGTCTATTGGCAAATTTCTTAAAGAACTCGCAGCCCAGTGCTAGAGGAGCTCAAAATCAAATTGTATAAGTGGAGAAACTTCAACAGAATAAACTATGGTTCAGAGTAGAATAGCTTAGATGTTGTTACATCATTGGAACATATGAATAGCTTTGTTATTAGATATCTACTGAAGAGGATGCTTGAAGTAAACAGATTGCAAGTATAACTGCAAAAGATGTAAACTCACTTCTCAAACACACAGCCAAAGTTTGATGGATGCCTCCAGGTCCAGCAAAGACATCAACATTTTTTTGTCTAATTAAAAACTAGCTTTATGACATTTTCCTGCCTAATTAGGCTCTCATATCTTTCAAAGCTGTATAATTTTTCCTCATGCAGTGGTTCCTTGATGGTAAACCCTGTGCAGGGAGCCTACAATATATTAAAATAACTATGCAAAAAAATGTAATGTATGGATCTGCATTAATATACCACATAGCAAATATTTCCTTATGTTTCTATCTTAAAACGTTTTAAAAAATAGTTGTGTTTTCCAAAATGACCATGTCTCACCACCCCATCCCTAAACCTCTCTCTAGAGTCTGTGCGCGCCTACCCCCCAGCTCAAGTGAATCAGATTGGTACAGAGGATTTGCATATATAGTATTGAGATCAAGGGGATAGCAAATTTAAATGCAAAACTCAAGGATCTCATGAATAATTCAGCAGTGAGCAGACTCCCCTCCCCCCGCCAGTGTTGTGATGGAGATTGTAATCTTCCAGAGGCGAACGCTGCCTTTCAGATTAACTCTTCCATTGCTGGATGCTCTGATTATTGCTTGGAGAGCTATGCTTTTTCACTATTTACAAGCAATATGTTGCAGGCCCCTCAACTAGCAAAAGGGTTAATTTATTTTTGCAGCCGGATAATAATTACATTCTGCAATCCTGCCATGGTAGTTAGTTCATAGAAAGAATTACATTACCGTGGGTAGTAAATGAATGGAGTGGCCTCCACGAAGAGGTGGACAAGGCTACTAGAACTCTGAAGATGTAAGAAGCATATATTTGATGGCAGGTCCATCTCGCCTACCATTTCTATCTACCTAAAACATTTAGCTCAATTAACCCTTAGAATTGCCTTATGCATTTACCAGGTATGTTTGTAGTCCTTTGCCACTTCATCTTCTTCATCCTTTCTGTAATTTAGTACTCTTCCACATTACTTCTTAATCTTGTACCTTCCAACTTCACTTCATGACTTCTTGCTCTTGTATACCTCTTTTTCATGGAGATATACATTGATATATTTGAAGTTTTCTATCATATCTCCTCTCTCTTCTGTCCTCTCAGCTATACATATTCAGTTAATTAAGTATTTCCTTATAAGTATTTTCTTTTAGACCAGGGGTACTAAAGTTCGGTCCTGCTATGCACAGGTGAGTCAATTCTTCAGTCATCCTAATTGACCCAAGCATGGGCGTGGCCCTCCAGGACAGAACCTGTTTTAGACCATGCCATATTTTACACTTTATTAATGTCCTTTTAATTATACTTTCACCAGAACTGGATACAGCGAATTTGAGCAGAGTGTGACCCTGATTGGCCAATCTAGAGAGGATCACATCCCTACCCGGTGGGGTATAGGAAAAATAGGTTAGCTCTTAAATTTTAAACTGTAAAATAAACAAAATCAGACAAGGAGGCTAAGCTGAAATTAAACCGGATGGGGGGATACCAAGCAGAGTACACCATCCGCAGCCCACTGGTAGATAAACTCTTCCATCCTCCCAGTGGAAAAAGCTAGTTGATACAGGAGCACACCAGTGCCGGAACATGTTGACAATGGAACCCCCTCTGTCAAACACTGCGTCCCTGGACTTATACATAGCCATCTTGGATAATGCCGGGAGCAGGTTGACAAGGAGGTCCCTGGCGATATTGCCCCGGGAGGGGAGAAATGCAGCCACAACTGCAAGAGGAGGCCCCTCAAGAGGGGCTGCAGTTTGGCGCAAATAAAATAAATATGGTACACGGACTCTGCCTTGCCACAGAATGGACAAGTGGAGGGAGAGTCCATGAAGTTAGCTAAGTACTCTCTTATGCTCAGTGCACCATTGAGCACTTTCCAACTCAAGTCCCTGGTGGGTCGTGGAACCAAATCCGAATAAAGTTCCCTCCACCGGGCCGAATTGCCCTTGTCAGCTGGTAGGACCCGCCTCCAGACGGTATTGGGATGGGTCACAAGGGCAAGGAAGTGCACTGTATGGGGCACAAGGCCCCTTATATGGAATAAGTAAAGTCCAATAAAGTCCAATAAAGTGGAAGTCCAAATCTTCAAAATTAGTAAGAATATGGTAATCCAACATCCAAAGGAGCAATGGGTAGCACAGGAACATGCAGCTTCTTCAATAAGAATATTGTTTACACGTGTACTCCATATGTAAAACAAAAGAGGGGTGTAGGGGTAGAGAAGTGCAAAAAGGAACCTGAGGTCTTTAACATCTAGAAGAGATTTTGTTTATCTCAGCTCACCTGTTATCAAGGACCTAGATTTAGAGTTCTTTTTTGCTCACTATATATATTGTTCCTCCGTGTTCGGCTATTAAAGAGCATCCCTTAACTATTGGGGATATCCAGGAGAAGATACATCGTGATAAGTGCACTAGGATTTATGTGCAATTCTGTTTCAAATGTAATCCTGTCGTGTGTCATGGGTGCTCCATGAATGGTGCATCTGGACCCACAGCCAGGATCACGTTTTGGTCCAAAGATGGAGCCTTTCATCTGCTTCCTTCACCGTCTTACTGACAATTACTGAGCAATGGCACCTGCACAGTGGTCAAGTGATCTTGTTTGTTGTTGTTTTTGTTTTGGTCTGAGATTTCTGACTGATTCTAATTAATGGAGATCCCGACAATTCTCTTTTCTTTTGTCTACCGTGACCAATTGCAAATTAATTTGAGTATTTTGATTGCATTCTGCCTCAATTTAAAGGATCAACACTGCCTTCCCTTAAAGGACCATTGCAAAATGCAAAAAAACAATATGTGAAAACTTTGACCCCCATTCAATTGAGCAAATTGTAATTACTGGACCCCGTAATGTAGCCTGTAAAGGTTACTGACATCTAAGTGGTCTTCTTTTAGCTATCCACAATCCATTTGTGAGTTAGAGGCTTAAAATCCCTGCGGTTGTCAAAAACGTAACTCTGTCCTATCTATTCCTTTGATGTTTCAAGCCCGAAATTGTTACCAGTGCTAAAGACGCAAATTCCTTATTTAATTCTGACAATTCAACAAGCTCGCAATTGCCTTCAAACCTGTAAATGGCAAATGTAGCAAATGCTTTTCAGAGTAATAGAGAGGACTCGCAAGTGGGTTCTGTTCGTAACACTGCAAAACCAAATAAAAACACACCACTATACTTAAAAATACTGGGAAAGCAATGAAATGCATTATAATTAATTGCACAACAGTCTCAAGCTTGCAAATCTGCAACAACATTTCCCCCCCCACATTTTTTTCCTGTGTTATATTGATCCCAGGGATTAAGGATTTAATACATATCAGACCACCCACATGGACTAGAACAGTTTCTTCAATCATTTTTACTAATTTCTACATTTCTGGATTGCGAGTCTGATTGCATGTCAGACTTCTAAACACTAATTGATTGAAGTTTAAACTCCATGTTTTACTGACGTCATGATGACGGCCTCATTTACTATTGTCTCTGTCTAAATTGTAACTTACAGGCTTGCTTAATTGATCATGATCATGCCCTGAAATGCTACGTACGGCTTCATTGTTTAGGGTTTTAGAATTCGTCCCTGTAATTGCGGGCTTGTTCAATTAAATACCTCTATAACTGTTGAAAATGTCTTACCTGCAGACATACGGCCTATATGATGGTAATTACGGGCTTGTAATTAAATGGGGGCCCTTGAGTCTTACTAAGACTAGGCAGAAAAAAATCGTAATGCTAGTTTTTAATTAGAAAAAAAGAATTGTTGATGCCTCTGCAGGATAGTGGAGCATCCATGATACATTGCTGGAAGTTGTGTGTGTGAGAGGGGCTTTTATATTGCTGGAGAGTTATGGTTGCATTGAATGATGTAAGGTGTCTACTTCACTGAGGGGAGAAGGGTTGTGGTGTCAATTTCATTATTTTTCTATTATGAAACAAAGGTTCTGCCTGGTCCTCCCCCCCACTTCTCGCTCCACAAACACACACGCCATCATCAAACTCTCAGAATATAATGTAACAAACATAAAATGGATTCCTATACTTATAAACAGAGAGTTAAAAAATTTAAAACAAAAATGTTTTATGTGAATCACTTGTTATTGTGTCATTCAGACATGGCCAACTCTCTGTGACCTCATGGACACCAGGCATATTTTTATGTCTGTGGTAATGCTGATCCCCTTAGTTTCCATATCAGAGATACTAGAGTGGGTTGCCAGTTCCTTCTCCAGTGGGCCACAGAATACAGTGCCTGGTATTCTTAGGTGGTCTCCCATCCACATACTGACTAAGCCCAACTCTGCTTAGATTCAAGGTGGTGTCAACTCTTGGTTCCCTGGCTGGAATTGAACCCAGGTTGCAGAGGTGAAAGCACCAAATCATAACCACTGGACCACCATTACTAATGTTGTTAGTTTGGTGCATACTTTACAAACAGATGTCTTTTTTCTTGAACTTCAGTGATTCTTTAACTTCCAAGTGAAAGCATGGTCTTTTAAATAAATTATCCTCATAGCAGATAAAATATTTTTAAGACGTTTAATAAAAATCATATACAGTTTTTAATTCATGTTAACATGGTTAGCGAGCAGTGGAAATGTCTCCGTTCAGTTCTACTGAAAGACTTCCACAATGATAGCCACAATAAAACTAAATAGGTAAGCAACTTCCAGTAGGGTAACCCTCCCCCTTTAGCACAAAGTAAATTATCAGAAAAAATGCAAGCATCCACAACACATCCTCTAAATTTAAAGGAACATAAAAAACACAATTGTTTTCATGAAATTAAAGAGCCGCTTTAAACTTTACCAAAGTTGTGTTTTGCATGAAAATTATTTATTTTATTTTAGAAAAACTTTATTTTTAGGTATTTTTACTAAAAATAAAGTTTTCCTAAAATAAAATAAATTATCTTCTGATATTGAGGTGTTAAGCACCAGGAATCTCCCTTAAAGTCGAGACTAAGTTTTGCATGAAAAGAAATAGGTAAAACCTGTTTAAACTTCATTGAAACTAACAGGACGTGCAAGGAGCACATGTCCATCTGTGGATTTCACTGGTAGACAAGTATAACTACTACTGATTGACTGACAGCGGCAAGCCCCCAGATCAGTTAAACATTTGAATCAGTATTTGAATCAATATTCAGATGCAACAAAGAAAACAATAAGTTGAATGTTCCATAAATATATTCCCTAAAAATAATTTGCTAATTTTGTTAGTTTCTTCACGAACATGCAAATATTTACCCAAACTGTAGTGGTCCTTTAAACTATAGGATTTGCTTTTTTTTTGAGAGAGTGAGAGAGATCTGAATGAAACACCAGCAAACAAACTCCAATAAACAGATCCCAAGGCATTTATTTCTATTGACAGCTTTTGAACCAGAAATTTAATTAACATAGCTGTTAATCCACTGTCACTTAATGACCTGATTAGACTTCAGAACAGAAAGCAGCCGTGCCTGTACTGTCACCTATAGTATGGTTCATTAGTTTAACCTCTCACGAAAAAAAGAGCCAGGATTGCTCATCTAAGGCTTGATAGCTTCCCAGGTTAAAGACCTCACTAAACATGTCTTTTTCCACAATGTACAGTACCAGATGGGAGGCTCTAACTGTTCTCACAGACCGGCACCAGTACTAGAAGCAGCTGGTGAAAAGTACTGCATTAGATTATCTTCTTAAAGTGACAAAGCAGAGGTACCAAATATGGTAAAATTTAAATCTATATGAAATAACAAATACTTTATCAAATGACGCTTATTAAAAACGGCATTTTCCAACAGTAAACTAGAATGGACCTTTACCATTTTTAAGCTGTCAATCGGTCATTATGAGCCACAGAAACAAAAAAAAAAGTGTTTCCCTGGTGCCTAACACAAACTTTAGTATATTTTGATCAAATAGTGCAGGAAATTACCTTAAGATAGTAACTTTTATTAAATCTAAACAGCACTACTTAAAAAAGGGAGAATAATTGGCTTATACCAGATATATAAGAGAACACAATGAATGAGAATCACTAGAAATGTATGATCCACCAACAAACCATTTTTAATAAAAATATTGATAGTAATAAGAACAGACCTATAACCTCAAAGGGCCCTCCTACCTGAAAGGCTCATTAATTGATGCCCCAAATCTGACTAGTAAACTTCTAGGCAAAAGTGATAGTAATAGGAACAGACCTATAACCTCAAAGGGTCCTCCTACCTGTAAGGCTCACTAATTGATCCCACAAACTGACTAGTAAACGTCTGATATTAGATAGAATGAAAAAGGGGTACCCTGTATAATAAGGCTTACAGTTCTTTAAAAATCAATGTGGTAATAAAGTGTGTCATAATTATCTGCTGGATAAAAAACTCCTATATATTATTATTATTATAGTTTATTTACAACATATTCCGTAGCTCTGTACATAAATTAGGTTCAGACAAAGATAAATACAGATTAACATTTAGCAAAGGAAGGAGGGCTCTGTCTTTGAGCTAGGAATCCAATGTCCATGGTGAATTCCCAAAGTACTTAGGATAGAAACTCGCAGACTTACAATCTAAGGTATTTACATCAATGTTTTATAAAGGACTAATAATCCCTTCCGAATATATTGCCAAACCAGATTAGCCTTCCATATTAAAATCCTTAAAAACAATCTTAATAATGCCATAGGAGATAACTGACCTTCTAAGATACTAGGATCATAGACTATAACATCTATGAAAAGCTGTTTATCTCAATATTAGATGCACATTTAGGGAACCTCATGACCAAAATTGTTAATTAAAGTATTGAGTTGATTATTATTCCCCATATCTATGCGTACGTTCGGCTTCCTCAAAGGTAAAATCTCTACTAAGAGCCACACACAAACTGACATTCATATCTTTTGTTAGGGAGACATTATTGGTATTAAAGGGACATTGAAAGCATTTTTTCTTCCTTGCATCTGAGAGAGGATTTTTGATAATGTACCACTGTGTGTTTTCTTTTTTCAAATGAAGCTCTCAAAGCAGAAAAATATAATTCTAAGTTGTGGGGCTTGTCAATGTCAGCCAATGAACTTTCATATAGTTGTATGGCTCTTGCTTGGTTGCCAAAATAATCTACAGATACATAGTTACATAGTAATTAAGGTTGAAAAAAGACAAGAAGCAAAACAGTGATAGTAATAAGAACAGACCTATAACCTCAAAGGGTCCTCCTACCTAAAAGGCTCACTAATCGATGCCCCAAAAATGACTAGTAAACTTGTAAGCAAAAAAGTGATAGTAATAAGAACAGATCTATAACCTCAAGGGGTCCTCCTACCTGTAAGGCTCACTAATTGATGCTCAAAACCTGATTGGTAAACGTCTGATATTAGATAGAATGAAAAAGTGGTACCCTGTATAATAAGACTTACAGTTCTTCATGAACAAAATTGTTAATTAAAGTATTGGGTTGACAATAATTCCCCATATCTATGCTTGACGTACGTTTTGACGTATGTACGGATTCATCAAATGTAAAATCTCTACTATGAGCTACACACAAACTGACATTCATATCTTTTGTTAGGGAGAAATTATTGGTATTAAAGGGACATTGAAAGCATTTTTTATTCCTTGCATCTGAGAGAGGGTATTTGATAATGTACAACTGTGTGTTTTCTTTTTTCAAATGAAGCTCTCAAAGCAAAAAAATCTAATTCTGATTTGGGGTGCTTGTCCATGTCAGCCAATGAGCTTTCATATAGTTATATGACTCTTGCTTCGCTGCCAAATAAATCTACAGATACATATTTACGTAGTAATTGAGGTCGAAAAAAGACATTTAGCCCATCAAATTCAATCTTTTAAGATCTCCTCTGATCTGCAATATGCAGATTAATTGTTTATTGATCCAGAGTAAGGCAAACAGAAAAAAAAAAAAACAAGTGAAACTTGGCAATTGTCTCAAAAGGGAAAAAAAAAATCCTTCCTCACCCAAGATACTGGCAATCATATTCTTCCCTGGAACAAAACTCCCTCTCTAATTAACAAGGATAACCCTGAATACCCCTTTTATTTAAACATATATCCAATCCCTTTTTTAAAGTTTTCTATATAATCCTCTGTCACCACCTCCTTTGGTAGAGAATTCCACAGATTGACCACCCTTGCTGTGAAGAACCCTTTGTTATCTTTAAGGTGGATTTTTTTTACTTCTAACCTCAAAGAAGGTCCTATTGTCAGTTGAAAACCTCTTAATACAAAAAGTTTACTTGATAAAGCCATAAATTGACCCTGGAAATATTTATGTAAGGTAATCATATCCCCTTTTTTTCTAGAGAAAATATGTTTAGTTCATTCTTCATAACTTAGCCTCTCCATTCCCCTTATTAGTTTTCTTGTCCTTCTCTGTAATGTTTTCAGCTCTAAAATGTCCTTTTTATGAAGTGGTGCCCAGAACTGCACTCCATATTCCAAATGAGAGTGTGCTAGGGATTTGTATAGTGGCAGAATTATATTTGCTTCCCTTGCTTTTATACTCTTCTTAATACATGCTAATATTTTATTTGCCTTTACAGATGCTGCTTGGCATTGAGCACTGTTACCTAGGTGGTTGTCCACAAGTACTACCAAATCCCTTTCAATATCTGATACCCCTAGATTTGCTCCATTAAGTTTATAAATTGCATGGCTATTTTTCCTTTCTAAATGTATAACTTTACATAAATTGGTATTAAATCTCATAAGTCGTTAATAAATATTTAAAAAAGGAGAGGACCTAATACTGAACCCTGAGGAACTTCATTTGTCATATTAGTCCAGTCTGAGTATGTTCCATTTACTACAACCCTTTGCTTCCTATCTTTTAGCCAACTCTCGATCCATGAGCCGATGGTTTGCACAAAAGTCTTCCATGTGGCACTGTATCAAAAGCCTTTGCAAAATCCCGAAAGACTACATCCACTGAGTTGCCTTGATCCAAGTTCCTACTAACCTCCTCATAGAAACTAATTAGATTTGTTTGACATGACCTATCCTTCATAAATCCATGTTGACTTCTACTTATAATCCTGTTCAAATAGACATATTCTTATATATTATCCCTTATTAACACCTCAAAAAGCTATCCCACTACAGAACTGAGGCTTACAGGTCTATAAGGTTAAACTTGATGATCTAAAAGTCTTTTTTTCAACCTCAATTACTATGTAACTATGTAAATAGATACATAATTCCACAAATTTGCTCTTGCTCCCTTCTTAGTTATAGGTGTCACATCTGCTTTTCTCCAGTTATCTGATAGTGACCCTGTGTTGAGTGAGTCTTGAAAAATTAGATATAATGCTTTGGCTGTTACAGAACACAGTTCCCTCAGTACCCTTGGCTGTATTCTATCAGGATCTGGGGCTTTATTAAAAAAAAAATTTTCCAACCTCTTTTGGATTTCTTCCTTGTTAACCAATTATTTTGTGAAGTTGGTTCAGCCCCAGTATGTTGCAGCGTCCCAACCACTGGTACCTCCCTTGGGTATACCGAAGAAAATAACCTATTTAGCTCATCTGCCATTTAAATGTCTGTTTTTTTACTCTGTATCTTGATCTTTAAATAATTGTTAAGCCACATTTGATGTGATTTACTTTTTTTACTTTTATTCCCACATGGTATATATATGGTGATAAGTATGTATATATATAGTAAGGATTTGAACATTGCCCTTTTTTGTTCAGTATTTTATCAGTTATCAGTATATCAGTTCTCTGTTCCAGTCTATACTTTGTATTGCTGCCTTTTGACCTATAAAATCTGCCCTTTTAAAATTAAGAGTTTTTGTTGGCCCCTTACAGTTTTTTTTTAATTCAATTTCAAATGAGACTGTGTTGTGATCACTGTTTCCCAAAGCTTGCCCTATTTTAACATTTGATACCATATCAATATAATTTGTGATAACTAAATCCAAGATAGCCTAATTTCTAGTAGGTTCTCGTATAACCTGGGCTGGATAATGATCCCTGAGTGTGCTCAAGAACCTGCTCCACTTTAGGTGAACTGCTGGTCTCATTCATCTAGTTTATTTCATGGTAGTTAAAATCCCCCATTAATAAAACTGGACCTTGCTTGGCTGCATGTCAGATCTGTAACAATAATTGAATTTCCTCACTCTCAATTATATTTGGGGGTTTATAGCATACTCCTACTAATATTATTTTGGAACTTGTTCCTCCGCTATTTAACTCTACCCACAAACATTCAACATTACCGCTAGTTCCAGCATAAATATCTTCTCTGACTATAGGCTTAAATTCAGGCTTAGCATACAGACACACTGCTCCTTTTCTTTTACCATTGCCCCTATGTTTCCTACACAGGTTGTAACCATCCAGATTAACAGTCCAGTCATGAGAGTCACTTCACCATGATTCAGTAATGCTCATTAAATACCATTTCTCATTAACTGCTAATATTTCTATCTCTCTCATTTTCCTGGCAAGCTTCTGGCATTAACAAGCACAAACCTTATGTTATGAGTCTGTAGTTCTGAAGTGCGTGCCACTGTTGCTGAGTTACTTAGCAATACCTCCCTATTGACTGCACTACCATTCTCCACCCCAGGGCTAGTCAATTCATTCCTTACCCCCTCTACACTTTCTACCCTATTACTTCTAACTAGTCCCTTTCCCCACCTACTATTGTAAAAACTTCTCCTGCCTTTCTACCATCCTTTCCCTTAGCACACCAGCTCCCTCTTCATTAAGGTGCAATCCATCCCTGCTATAGAGATTGTACCCAAGTGAGAAGTCCACCCAGTGCTATAAAAACTCAAACCCCTCCTTTAGTGCACCACCTTTTTAGCCCCATTTAAAAAGAACCATTATTAATAACCTAATTTCATATTTATCACTGAAATAACATAATTTGAGGTTCCAACCTTGAATAAACAAGCATGGATATAATCAGATTTCATAACTAGAACATAACATTATACCTTTCAATATGTTTATTGACTTTTCATGCTATTTTTCACCTTGACATCTGTTTATTTCAGATGCTATATCACATAATCAAAAGTATCTACCAAATATTTGTGCAAAATACGCATATTAATTTCAGTTTTGTTGACTTTGAAAACTTAGTATAAATGCATGAATCACCAATTGGTTTCCTCTCAAAAAGTTAGTCAAATTGTATTAATCATGCAAGAAAGTTTAATTATAAAGTTGAACAATCTAATGAAAAGTTGAACATGCTTTTCAATTACAATTGAAGAAATAATTCTGAATACACTATTGTCACTGCACTGCACATATTAGAAAATACTGTAATTAATATACTCTTACCCAATATTATAACTTTACACAAATAAAATTTGTCCCAGAGCACTGGGCTGACTTTTTTCTAGTGGGATGATTGTCATGACTGGACCATTAATTTGAGGGTCATAACCTATTTCCGAAATAAAAAGTGGAGGAACAAATATTAAAAAAATGTGGGTAGGAATATGCATTAGATACCCAAATATAATTGAATATGAGGAATTGCAATCAATGCTATAGATTGCAAATGCAGCTAAACATGTTCATGTTCTAAAAAAAAAAAAAAAGATGGAGATTTTAGCTATCCTTAAATAAACTGGATGAATATCAAATGTTGAAACAGAGGAACCTTTGGCAAACAGTGATCATGATATTGTCTCATTTGAGCTAGAGTTAAAAAAATAAATAAAAAGTTATAAGGACCAACATAAACTCTGAATTAAAACAAAAAAACATGTTAATGGTCTTCAGTATTAGGTCCTATCCTTTTAACATATTTATTAATGTTGTAGACATTGCTGATGAAAACAAGTTGTTCAAGGTAGTTCCTTCAGAAAATTTTGTACTTTCCCCTCCAAAGGGACTTACAAAAAATAATGGGCAAATAAATGGCAGATACAATTTAACAAAAATAAATGTACATTTGTACAATTATTTTTGTGGTGAACTACCTACTCCACAACACAAGCTGAGATCCCGCTCCCCGTTGATGATAGCCAGTAAGATTGAAACAGCTGCACTTGGATAGGATTCTCAGCTTGTGTATAATCCAACCTTGGATTTGCATAAAAGTTGTGTAGTGCAGTGGTCATACGCTTTAAGGAAGCCATGTTTAGTATGGTTTATGGATTGAAGAGCGAGGCATCTGTGGGCACATTTGCATGTCCCTGCTCAGCTTCCCAGAATGCAGTGTAATAACTGTTTTTCTCACAATTCTGAGCTGGAAGTAGGTTTTTAACTTGTTTTAGACCTTCAAATGTAAACACAGATGTACTATTTATTTACTATATATATATATATATATATATATATATATATATATATCACATATATAGTTGTGAGCAAGCGGGCTGTTGCTAACGCTTGCGGGCTCCTTGCCAGCAGCTGCGAACCTCGCAAAATTTACGTAGTTACGAAAGCAAAATACGAGACACGTTACCACCCATTACGACCTTGCAAACATAGTCCGAATCCCGCACACATAAAAACATGAAAAACACAATAAATACACACAACAAATACATAAAAAGCTTACCTACAGCAAGGGGGGGCACCCAGGGCCTCGAAAACTGAAGTTACTCCTGAATTTAACTACAAATAAAAGAGTTTAGACACTAAAAAATCCCCTAAGCGAGAGAAAAAATGGCAGACGAAAAAAACGAAAATGAGGCTACAGCAGTTTAGAGACGCAAAACACCACCAAACACCTACGGATTTCCCGAAAAAGACGTGCGAGATTCAAAAACAAAGATGCAACCCGCGCAACCCCAAAAACATTAGAAACACAATAAACACATAAAAAGGTTACACACAGCAAGATGGTGCACCCAGGACCTCTACAAGTGAAGTTACACCTTGATTTAACTCCAAATTTCGGAGTTTAGACACCAGAAAATCACCTAAGCGAGAGAAAAAAATGGCCGCTGAACAACACGCAAAACACCACCAAACAGCTACGGATATTCCGAAAAAGTCGGACGACATCCAAAACGAACAACGCTAAATCAGCCACAGCCGCATACTACACATAAGCCGCCATTTTAGAACAATAACTTATACAATCCGGAAGTACACAGCTACACGCACGCACACTATTACACTGCACACATTCATGACACTTACACAGCAGCTCCACAGCACTGAAAACCCACAATGTATGCTGCAGCAACATCAAAAGAGATTGCCAGCTCTTCAACACAATGCTTCCTGCATATATTACTTGATAATTGGTAAAGTATATTACTTTATTAATGTATTATTGATTTCATTACCATACACCAAACAGCATTAGCTCACTTACAATTTCATTGCCGTCATTTTTTGACGGGCAATATTCTAGTATACCGTATTGGTCCGAATATAAGCCGCACCCGCATATAAGCCGCACCCGTAAAGTTCAAGGGGAAAAAATAGAAAAAAGATAGTACTCAAATATAAGCTGCACCCGTAAAATTGGAGAGAAAAAGACTCTCAAAATGATCAGCCATTGCAAGAAACAGGCTTTCTAATTAGCACTGTAGCTTTTTTGTTGTTGCAGGTTACGGGCTTTACAGGATGTTAGAATCACTAAAACCGTAAATCGCTATTCAATAAAACAGTCTCAAGCACGAAAATCTGCACCCTTAACTCGCAATTGCGCAAATCGGCAGTCATTTTGACTTCGCGAATAGAAGCCGCACACCGAACAAGCAAATTTAGCAAATCGGCAATGATTTTTTTTTACGGTCGCAAATATAACCCGCACCCGTAACTCGCAAGCTCAAAAATCGGGAAAAAAAGTGCGGGTTATATTCGGACCAATACAGTATATATAAATATCACATATAATAGTTGGCAAACTATGAGACGTCGTCATGCTTTTCGTGGTGAGTACAAGTTAGGCAATGGGCGCCATTCGAGGCAAGCCGTTAATGCAGAGTACTTGGGCGATGAGCGCGAGCCTCGCAAAGTGAGCGATGAGTGAAGGCACAACACGCGGGACTTAGCCACCAAACACTTACTAAATGCGGGATTGCCTTAGCCTGCAAGCAGTTGACAAACGCGGGACTTAGAAAAAAAAAATACAAGATGCCAAAAATATGAGGTTAATGGCAGAAACTCAAAAACACAAAAACAATTACAACACAATAAATGCACAAAAAAAAAATAATACAAAAACATCACACACGGCACGGGGGAACAGCCAGGACGTTTTGGAGTGAGGTATGAGGTAATGCAAATTTAAGGCGATTTCGACGAGTTTTGCCAATCAAAAATTGCTTAAGCGAGAAAAAAAATGTCTGAAAAAAGAAAAACAAGGCTACACGACCCAGACCTTGCAAAACACTGCCAAATGTGTAGCACTTTCACACAGGAACATACAAAATACACTATTACAAAAGACGGAAAATGCTTGCGAGCTGCGTAACACATTAATAACATTACAAATCTACAATGGCGCTTAACACAACTAAACCAACTGCTCTCCCTCGCGCACGCAGCCTATTTCTGATGCACAGTTGGGACAATCATTACACTTTATCATCACGGCACCAACACTCAAACTGTACATTGTATGCTGCCGTAAAATACAAACACATTGTTAGCTCTTCAGGCTATTGATTGCTGGATATATTAATTACAAAAAGGTAAAGTATATTAATTTATTCAAGAAATAATTCATTCATTATTAGTTAACTAAATATACATACATATATATATATATATCTTTCTGATGAGTGGCAAGGTGCTCAGAGGAGCGAAAGTAGAGGAGAAGCTCGCAATGAGCGCCGGAGGTCCTCAGAGTACAAAAAGGTTTACATTGTGTGTCAAACAGCATTCCCATGGCTTCAAGTTTTATTGCCCGATCATTTTTGACGGGCAAGTCGCTAGTATATATATATATATATATATATATATATATTAATTACATAGTTACATAGGGCCTCATTCTATTACCGGCCGTAAATCGTCCGTAAGGCTGCGATTCCTTGCGGGGGTTCTGTTAACTTGCGATACTATTATACGGCCCCGCAAGGATCTCATCTTACGGCCGGCCGCATATCTTGGAACCGGCCGTAAGCGCAGAAATGTAAAAACGCAAAAATAAATTCAAGCCTGCACTGTACAGCTCTGTAAATGCTAGGGATCATATTGGGGGACATGAGGATTAAAAGAAACCCACTCTCAAGCTTGCACATCAGCCCAAACCCGAGTTCAAATTAACTGTTTATTTTCCGGCTGCGGTGTGGGCGGGTCTGAAGTGCTCCAAGCACTCTGGACTTTTTACATGGATATTTTACGGATATTAAAAATAAAATATTTTACGGATTTGAGTATAGGATAATTATGTGCTATTTTTTCTAACACCTAAAATCCCTTCTCAAAGTGCAGGATGGCTTTATTTGAGCTATTTTATGTGCTTAATTGGTGCTAGCGGGACCTCTTTCCTGCAAGTAAGCTGCGGCTCGCTTTTAGCCTTGCAGAGAGGTTTCCCGGAGCAATTGAATTGCAAAACTCTTGCGGCCGTTTTAGATCAAAGGCTTTCCTCCGGCGCGAGCGGCCGCAAGAGATAGCAAGGCACCGGCCGCAAGCCTGCCGGAATCCCCAGCCGTAAGGGAATAGAATAGCCGAATAGCTTGCGGCCGGTCCTTGCGGCCCCGCAACGGCTGCGGCCGCTAATAGAATGAGGCCCATAGTATTTAAGGTTGAAAAAAGACTTTCCGTCCATCAAGTTCAACCTTTTAAGATCTCCTCTGATCTGCAATATGCGAATTAACTATTAATTAATTAGTTTTATAAAAAAATAAAATAATCAATTCCCTCCTAATCTTAGACACCAGCGACCGGAATTCTCCCTGGATCAATACTGCCTCTCTAATTATCCATGATAACCCTGAATTCCATTTTTAATGAGAAATTAATCCAGTCCCCTTTTAAAGTTATCTATCGAATCCGCTGTCACCACCTCCTCTGGTAGAGAATTCCAGAGATTAACCACCCTTACTGTGAAGAACACTTTTCTTTCTTTAAAGTGGAATCTTTTTACTTCTAACCTCAAGGGATGTCCTCTCGTCAGTTGAAAACCTCTTGGCACAAAAAGCTCCCTTGACAAATCTTTATACTGACCCTGGATGTATTTATATAAGGTAATCATATCTCCTCTTAGACGCCTTTTTTCTAGAGAAAATACGTTTAATTTGGTTAGTCTTTCTTCATAACTTAGCCCCTCCATTCCCCTTATTAGTTTTGTTGCCCTCCTCTGTACCTTTTCCAGCTCTAAAATGTCCTTTTTATGAAGTGGTGCCCAAAATTGTACTCCATATTCCAAATGAGGGCGTACTAGAGATTTGTATAATGGCAGAATTATATTTGCTTCCCTGGCTTCTATACCCTTCTTAATACATGCTAATATTTTATTTGCCTTTGCAGCTGCTGCTTGGCTTTGAGTACTGTTACCTAGGTGGTTGTCCACAAGCACTCCCAAATCCCTTTCAATATCTGATACACCTAGATTTGCTCCATTAAGATTATAAATTGCATGGCTATTTTTCCTTCCCAGATGCATAACTTTACATTTATTTGTATTAAATCTCATCTGCCATGTAGATGCCCATTCCTCAATTTTATGTAAATCTCTTTGGAGGGAAAGCACATCCCTATCTAATTTTATTACCTTGCACAACTTCGTGTCATCAGCGAAAATGGAGACACCACACCCAATCCTACCTCTAAGTCATTAATAAATATGTTAAAAAGGAGAGGACCTAATACTGAACCCTGAGGAACCCCACTTACCACATTAGTCCAATCGGAGTATGTTCCATTTACAACAACCCTTTGCTTCCTGTGTTTTAGCCAGCTCTCAATCCATGAGCAGATATTTACTGCAACTCCTGTATCTCTTAGTTTGCACAATAGTCTCCCATGTGGCACTGTATCAAAAGGCTTTGCAAAATCCAATAAGACTACATCCACTGAGTTGCCTTGATCCAGGTTCCTACTAACCTCCTCATAGAAACTAATTAGATTTGTTTGACATGACCTATCCCTCATAAATCCATGTTGACTCCTACTTATAATCCTGTTCAAATAGATATATTCTTGTATATTATCCCTTATTAACCCTTCTAAAAGCTTCCCCACTACAGAAGTGAGGCTCACTGGTCTATAATTCCACAGATTTGCTCTTTCTCCCTTTTTAAATATAGGTATCACATCAGCTTTTCTCCAGCCATCTGGTAGAGACCCTGTGTTGAGTGGATCTTGAAAAATTAAATATAATGGTTTGGCTATTACAGCACCCAGTTCCCTTAGTACCATTGGATGTATTCCATCAGGACCCAGGGCCCTATTAACATTTAATTTTTCCAACCTCTTTTGGATTATTTCCTGTGTTAACCAATTATTTGGCAAAGGTAGTGTAGCCCCATTATGTTGCCATGTCCCAACCACTGGTACTTCCCTTGTGTATACCGAAGAAAATAACCTTTTTAGCTCATCTGCATTTTCGTGGTCACTAATTTTCAGACGGCCTGTATCACATTGCAATGTTCCTATAGCTTCCTTCCTCGCCGTCTTCCCATTAATATATTAAAAAATATTTTAGGGTTAGTCTTACTCTCTTTTGCAATTCATTTTTCATTTTCTATTTTAGCCAGTCTAATCGTACTTTTGCAAGCCTTGTTGATTTCCTTGTATTCCTGTAAAGGAGTCTCTGTCCCCTCTTGTTTGTATAATTTAAATGCCTGTTTTTTACTTTGTATCTGGATCTTTAAATCATTGTTAAGCCACATTGGATGGGATTTACTCCTTTTACTTTTATTCCCACAAGGTATATGCCGATGTGTATGTATATTTAGTAAGGATTTAAATGTTGTCCACTTTTGGTCAGTGTTTTTATCTGCCAGTTCTCTGTCCCAGTCTATACTTTGTATTGCTGCCCTTAGACTGTTAAAATCTGCCCTTTTAAAATTATGAGTTTTTGGTGGCCCCTTAAATCTTTGTTTTTTTAATTCAATCTCAAACAAGACTGTGTTGTGATCACTGTTTCCCAAAGGTTGCCCTATTTCAACATTAGATACTATATCAATATTATTTGTAATGAGTAAATCTAAGCTTCATTTCTAGTAGGCCCTTGTACAAACTGGGCCAGATAATGATCCCTGAGTGTACTCAAGAACCTGCTCCCCTTAGATGAACTGCTGGTCTCATTTATCAAGTTTATTTCAGGGAAATTAAAATCTCCCATTATTAGAACTTGACCATGCCTAGCTGCATTATCAATCTGGAACAATAATTGTATTTCCTCACTTTCAGCTATATTTGGGGGTTTATAGCATACTCCTACTAATATTCTTTTGGAATTTGCTGTTCCGCTATTTAACTCTACCCACAAACATTCAGCTTTATCACTAGGTCCACCATAAATATCTTCTCTGACTATAGGCTTAAATTCAGGCTTAACATACAGACAAATCCCTCCTCCTCGTTTACCATTGCCTCTATCTTTCCCAAATAGGGTATAACCATCCAGATTACCAGTCCAGTCATGAGATTCGTCCCACCACGTTTCAGTAATGACTAGTAAATCCCATTTTTCATTAATTGCTAATAATTCTAACTCTCCCAGTTTTCCTGACAAGCTTCTGGCATTAGCAAGCATACACCTTATGTTATGAGTCTGTAGTTCTGAAGTACCTGCCACTGTACTTGAATTACTTAGTACTACCTCCCTATTGACTATACTACCCCTCCCCCCATCTCCTCCCCAATGAGTTGTTAATTCATCCCTTATACCCTCTACACTTTCTACCCCATTACTTATATCTAGTCCTTCCCCCCACCTATTAGTTTAAAAACTCCTCCAGCCTTTCTACCATCCTATCCCCTAGTACAAAAGCTCCCTCATCATTAAGGTGCAATCCATCCCTACTGTAGAGATTGTACCGAAGTGAGAAGTCAGCCCAGTGCTCTAAAAACCCATATATATATGTTGAGACAAAGTTGGACAGGGATGTGGGAGAGTTCTTGAAGATGGCTGTGTGATCCTGAGGCTGGATAGAGGCATTTGCCCAATCCACTACTTCAGGTGTTAAAAACTCTCCTATCTCGTAATGTGCCGCACCAGTGAACAGGCAGGGACTGTCTGTTGAAAGTTCAGTTTTAGCCAGAGCCCAGAAAAGGAGAGTTGCATTTGGGCCAGCGAGAGAGTTTCAGCCAGAGTCTAGAGAGGGAGAGTTGCAGCTGGGCCAGTTACTGTGTTGGGAGCAGAGCCAGAGAGATTGTTGCAACTCAAAGGGAGTGTTGCAGCCCAAATCTCCGAGAGAGTGTTGCAGCGTAGAAGATTATAGCCAGACCCTGAGTGAGAAAATAAAGTTTTTATTGTTGTTAAAGAGAGCCAATGAGTCTATAGCATGGAAGCTGAAGGGCAATCTGCTGACAAAGATAAACGGACACTGGAATCCAGTAGCTGCGTGTAAGCCTGGATAGTGAGGAAAACCATCTTATAGGTAGTGCTTATAAAGAGTTAGGCCTATTCATTTCTTGTTTTATTTATTTTGTTATATTTTATGGCGCTGGCGAAGAAACAATAAAAAGTATGAAAATGCATTGAAGCCTCCTGTGAGATTGTGTTATACAATATGTATCAGAAACAGGGCAAAAAGTAAAGAGAAGGGCAATTTCCCACAATATATATATATATATATATATATATATATATATATACTGTATATATAGTTATACATGTGCAGACACACAATGTATAGAATAAAATAGCACATTATATATAAGGAACCCAGCAAAGTGGGGCAGGTTCTTGAGCACATTCAGGGATCATTATCTGGCCTAGGTTATACAAGAACCTACTAGAAATGAGGCTATCTTGGATTTAGTAATCACAAATAATATTGATATGGTATCATATGTTGAAATAGGACAACAATTTGGGAAACAGTGATCACAACACAGTCTCATTTGAGATTGAATAAAACAAAAAAACTGTAAGGGGCCAACAAAAACTCTTAATTTTAAAAGGGCAGATTTTATTGGTCTAAGGGCAGCAATATAAAGTATAGACTGGGACAGAGAACTGAGGTAAAAATACTGAACATAAATGGACAACATTCAAATCCTTACTAAATTTACATACTTATTACCATATACCATGTGGAAATAAAAGTAGAAGGAGTAAATACCATCCCATGTGGCTTAACAATTACTTAAAGATGAAGATGAGGAGTAAGAAACAGGCATTTCAATTATACGTAAAAGAGGGGACAGAGACTGCTTTACGTGAGTACAAACAAGTCAAGAAGGCTTGCAAAAGGGCTATTAGACTGGCTAAAATAGAAAATGAAAATAGGCTGTCTGACAATTAGTGAGCAGGAAAAGGCAGATGTGCAAAATAGTTTATTTTCTTCAGTATACACAAGGGAGGTACCAGTCGTTGGGACACTGCAACAAAATGGAGCTAGACTACCTTCACCAAATAATCGGTTAATGCAGGAAGAAATCCAAAATAGGTTGGAAAAAATAAATGTTTATAAAGCCCCAGGTCCCAATGGAATACATCCACGGGTACTTAAGGAACTGGGCTCTGTAATAGCCAAACCATTATATCTAATTTTTCAAGACTCACTCAACACAGGGTCTCTTCCAGATGACTGGTGAGAAACATATAGTTACATAGTTACATAGTAATTAAGGTTGAAAAAAGACTTTCAGTCCATCAAGTTCAACCTGTTAAGATCTCCTCTGATCTGCATTATGCGGATTAGATATTAATTAATTTGTTGCTTAAATAATTATTAACAGTATAGTATTGGAGGATGAATAAAGAGTTAGTCCATCAAGTTCAACCTTTTTAGATCTCTATTCATCTTTTTAATGTGGACTATTTATTATTAATTGTTAATTGATCCAGAGGAAGGCAAACAGAAAAAAAAAAACATTGAAACTTTGCCAATTGTCTCATAAGGGGAAAAAACAAAACTCCTTACTGACCCCAGAAACTGGCGATCAAATTTCTCCCTGGATCAATATTCCTTATCTAGTTTTTGAGGATAGCCTTGAATGCCCTCTTTATTCAAAAATATATCAAACCCCTTTTTGAAGTTGTCTATCGCATTCGCTGTTACCACCTCCTTTGGTAGAGAATTCCACAGTTTAACCACCCTAACTGTGAAGAACCCTATTCTTTGTTTAAGGTGAAATCTTTTTTCCTCTAACCTCAAAGGGTGTCCTCTTGTCAGTTGAAAATCTCTTGCTACAAAAAGTTCACTTGTCAAAGCCTTATATTGACCCCGGATGTATTTAAATAAGGAAATCATATCCCCTCGTAGACGCCTTTTTTCTAGTGAAAATAAGTTTAATTTGGTTAATCTTTCTTCATAACTTAGCCCCTCCATTCCCCTTATTAGTTTTGTAGCCCTTCTCTGTACTTTTTCCAGCTCTAAAATGTTTTTTTTATGAAGTGGTGCCCAAAATTGTACTCCATATTCCAAATGAGGGCATACTAGGGCTTTGTATAGTGGCAGAATTATATTTGCTTCCCTTGCTTCTATACCCTTACTAAAACATGCTAATATTTTACTTGCCTTTGCAGCTGCTGCTTGGCTTTGAGCGCTGTTACCTAGGTGGTTGCCCACTAGTACTCCCAAATCCCTTTCAATATCTGATACCCCTAGATTTGCTCCATTAGGATTATAGATTGCATGGTTATTTTCCTTCCCAGATGCATAACTTTACATTTATTTGTATTAAATCTCATCTGCCATTTAGTCACCAATACCTCTAATTTATGAAAATCCCTTTGTAGGTAAAGTACATCATTATCTGATTTTATTACCTTGCACAACTTAGTGTCATCAGCAAAAATGGAGACACTACTTTTGAGTCCTACTTCTATGTCATTAATAAATATGTTAAAAAGGAGAGGACCTAATACTGAACCTTGAGGAACCCCACTTATCACATTAGACCAATCTGAGTATGTTCCATTCACAACAACCCTTTGCTTCCTGTCTTTTAGCCAGCTCTCTATCCATGAGCAGATATTTACTGCAATTCCTGTATCCCTTAATTTGCTCACTAGTCTTCCATGTGGCACTGTATCAAATGCCTTTGAAAAATCTAAAAAGACTACATCCACTGAGTTGCCCTGATCCAAGTTCCTACTAACCTCCTCATAAAAACTAATTAGATTGGTCTGACATGACCTATCCTTCATAAATCCGTGTTGACTGCTACCAATGATCTTGTTCAAATCCCTTTGGAGGGAAAGTACATCATTATCTGATTTAATTACCTTGCACAACTTAGTATCATCAGCAAAAATGGAGACAATACTTACCAATCCTACTTCTAAGTCATCAATAAATATGTTAAATATAGATATATCTGCTCATGGATGGAGAGCATAGTCTAGTGGAGTGAGGCAAGGAGTTCCAAAGAAGAGGGCAGCACAAGAAAAGTCCTGAAGGTGGAAGTTAGAGGAGGTGATAAGAGCGGAGGAAAGAAGAAGGTCATTAGCAGAGTGAAGAGAATGGATGGGAGAGTATTTTGAGACGAGAACAGAGTTATTAAGGGCTTTATACATTAGGGTTATGATTTTAACTTTTATTCTTGAGGCTATGGGAAGCCAGTGAAGTAACTGACAGAGAGATGCAGCAGACACTGAGCATTGGGTATGGTAGATGAGTCTAGCAGAGGTGTCCATACTGGCTTGGATGGTGATGGGGAAGCCAGCATGGAGCAGTTTGCAGTAGTCAAGGCAAGATATTATGAGAACGCGGTTTCGAATTTTAGTTTGAAATAAAGATGATCAAATTCTTCAACACTAAAGATACTTAACATGGACTTGGGTTTTCTGACACATTATCAACATTTCCTGTGACTTTGGCCAATGTTTCTCATGCGTTGTTGTTTTGTTGTAACAGGTTATCACTCTTAGAGACGTATTTGTCCAATAGGAAGGATGTCACTGTGTACTGTACTTTTTCATACACATAATGTGTATATTTCCTATAGTATATTAAGTTGATTCTCTCTATATTTAATCTATGTTTATCTATTCCATGATGTCAGATACTGCTTCCACTCTGCATCACTGTTATATATGTACACACAAAAGTGTCCCTCATTGACCATTTGAAACAGTGGGAGTAAGTATCATGATGCCCCCCCAGTATCAGGCTGAGGATTAAAACTTGAAAAATCAAATATATTTATTTATATATTTATATTTATTGCACAGTGGTCCTTTACCATTTGAGCTGCTTTCACACCTGACTTACAATACTCTATCTGATGGTACATCAGATTTGGTGAGTTCTATTTCTTATAAAAAGGGAACAGGGGGGATAACTTTTTCAAGTGCATTTCACTTGATAAATGTGCTATGGCTCAAGAAGGGTGTAGGGTCCAACATATTTCTGGAGATATAGCTCACTGTATGCACAGATCACAAAACAGCATACATATTAAAAGATCTGGGTGAGGGCTTTCCCCCCATGTCCTACATCCATTGACTCAATCAGTTTTCATCCTGTAGTAAATATCTATTCACCCACTGCCTTAATATTTGCAACAATACTATATACACTATTTCTCTTAATTCTAGATGTTTTGGGGGAGGCAAAATGATAAAGTCATATTAAAAAAATCCCTCAAGATATGCAGCAATCACAGGCTAAGAAATAAGGCTATGAAAAAAACACAGATTAGTGTATTTTTCCAGTATTTAATGAATTTACAGTCCTGGCGGCAATGTGCTTTTGCACAGGTAACTGCAGAAGACTGATAAACACTCCTTTTATACAGGTCCTTGTATATGTTTAGTGCTCACCGAGAACTTTGTCGTGTTCCTCTAATCCTGATGTGGCAGGGTTATTCTTTAAGATCTAAGAAGACTAGTTTTTTTTGGTTGAGGCAGAAGCCGTGAAATGATAATTTTACATGCAGCTCTTGCAACGAAAGTGCTGGTAAAATAATGAATAGATTTCTGAACTGAAAATGGCAGAACTAAAAGCAATTTTGTTTGTGAAGTCTTCATCGCAAAATATTTTTCTACCTATAATCAGAGGTCTTTCACTTCCCACAGAGTGTATATGTCAGAGTGCATATCCGGTGCAAAGGTCCCAAAATTCTGGGCTCTTTTATCCAAGTGGACACTTAATTAAACGCATATCTAGTACTTATATCAAAAACATGCATTACATTGAGTCATTCTATACATAGACAAACTTATTTTATTTAAAAATAAAACTTGTTTCCCACACCCCAGAGCTGCTTAAATAGGCACAGTGAACCTCCCAATAGAAACACTGCAATTGGGTACAGGTTTTAACTTTTTACAAATCTTCAAGCCAGCTGCAGCTCAATACAATGATCTACAGAACATTGTCTGACTCCTCCTACTTCCTTATACAAGGGGACTACACATCGCATGATTCCTTCCTGCACAATATGCCATCATTCATTGTTACATTGTATTAAAATGTATTCGCTGACGATGATTGGCCAAAATTAATTCTGCATTTTATGCTAATTTTAGCAGGGATTTTCAGGGTTGTCCACTCACAAAAGCTGCTGCTTGCAAACTCAAGAGATTTAGCAAACATCAGGGTGAGTTTGTGAATGTTTATTTTAATATTTCTCCATGCAAAAAAATGTTTTCATACACTACTGATTCTCCTCTATCAGATGTATTCATAATTCAGGAAACATATATATGCCTTTGAGTAATATTGATAGCATTTTGATCTTTAATTTTAAAACAGGCACAGGATAGACACATCACTAACCAGAGTCCTCTAGCTGCGGTGGGAAGTTTGTCCACAAAGTAATTATGTGGGAAAGAAGTTGCCTGTCCTCCTTGGGACATGTAAGTATACTTAGCATGAATTTCTCTTTCCATTCAGAAAATGTTGAAAAGTTTTGGTGAATAGAAATCTTGGGGGTTTCCTCTTCTGCTTAGTTACCCTTTTAGAGGACACAATATAAGCATAAGGAAAAAATGGTGGTTCAAGTAAGCTGCAGTTACAGAATAAATGTTGGGCGTAATTAAAGCACACAGATTTAGATGAAATGTTTAATTATTCCACACTTTTTTTGTTGGAAAAGCCAAGCATATATTATAGTCTGATATGGCATTATAAATACATTGCTCAAGAATGACTACCAATGGGAATCTTCCTTTAGGCACATTTATTTAGCAGATACGGGCACTATCCCATGACTGGATTTTACTCAGGCCCTCTGGGAAATCAGTCAGCATAGAATTATGAATTATGTTCTTCGCCAATGTGAAACTTGGTATAACCCAAGCTCTACAGAGATCCTCTATGTCTTGGCTTCTGATTAACCATTTCCATCTTCCTTTAATTTTACTCTCCTTTAATGATCGTTTCTTTTTTGTGTAAGTTAATTGTATAAGGACCTTGTATCATCCCTGAATTTCATAATGGAGCATCCATTATGGACCTGCTATTTCTTCCAGAAACAAAATCGACATTCTTAGCTGCATATATAAACCTACTTGTCTAGGCATCCAAGCACCTAAATGTGGTGGAATCATGTTCTAAATGTGCACTGTTCTGATTTCTTAGTTCTGGCTTTGGCTCTTCACCCTACTCCTCTTCTGCCTACCTTGAACTTCTGTTAATGACCCGACCACCATGATTTCTACCTGTCTTTATCTTTGACCTGATTATTCTATTTGTTATCTACCACTGACTCTGTATGTTTGAATAGCTGGACCCTTAAAAGGGACTATCTTAATACTCTATCTCAGCTCTGTAGGTCCTTCTTCAGTTGATTAATCACCAACTTTTTAGAGTAACACAAACTTTTTGCTCCAATGAGATTGCCATAAAATGTAATTTTTCACAACAAATTTAGTACAAATGTGCAGTGCCGAGAATTGTATTGTTACCTACCAGGCACGTTGATTGCTTCTCTTGGAGAACATTTTACTATTTAAATGCTTGGAGCATACATGACTTCACTTGACTTTTTTTGTGCCTAGGTCCATAGATTGTAACCTTCCCGAATGCTCGGCCTCTGCTTACACTCTCAATAGCACAATCAGATTCTTACCAATAATATCCACTAATTTTCCTTAATTGACACTTTAATATCATTACTAGCTGTGTAAGCCTTTAGCATAAAACATTATTTTTAGAGAATATATAATGTATTGATGCTAATTTTGTTAGTATGTTACATACTTGACAATGCTGTCCTAAACCATGGTGGATCTTCAATTATTTTCCTATAATCCATTGCTTCCCTTGGCTTGTTATCTGATTTCTGATTTCTAAGTGAGGCCAGTTAGATCACTAGCCTGTCTGCCACGATGTTCTGTCCAAGATAGCAAGGGATTGTCTTACACATAATTATAGTATTATTATTATCGTTTATTGTTTATTTGTAACGCTCCAACATATTCCGTAGCGCTATACATAAGTTAAGTTCCAGGCCAAGACAAATTCAATATTAACACATTGCAAAGAATGGAGAGCCCTGTCTTTGAGCTTAGAATCCGGTGTCCATAGCGCTTTCCCCAAAGCACCATGAAATATTGAAAACTCGCAGACTTACAATCTAAAGGGAGGGAATGACTACATACAGTGTCCTGTATATTAATATATTACACTAACCTACACTATTTATATATTCAAAGATTAACATGAAAACTTGTTTCTTTTTATATCAAACTTTCATTTCTATTTAGATATGTGGTTTTAACAAGTACATAATTTTAACAAATATTGTGCATCTGATCTGATGTGGTCAAGGTGCAAAGGCCTTGCAAAGAAATAGGCCCTCAGCAGGAACTGAAACAGCAAAACGGGGCCACTGGTTAAGCTATTGTTACTTATTTTGGGCAATTTAATTATGAAGTTTTGTGAACATTTGAAAGCACATGACTTCTATTAAATCATCTTATGTGAAATGTTTTATAGAAAATATAGCAAGCAATATAAACAATACATTTAAGGTAAAAGGACATATTTAAGAATAAGGGGAATAATTGGAAGCATTAATATTGGGCAATAGGGGGTGTTATAAGGAGGGGTAATAGGGAGAAGTAAGAAGTGTTCTGTGGAGCTTTATGAGATGTTATAGGAACAATTTGCCATATATTATTTATACTAGGGGCAGGCCTCTACAAATATATTTATTATCATGGATGGAAATTTTCCCAAGAGCATTTGAACGAGTGCTCCTAATATTTGCATTTCTAGCTCTTAAATATGTTTCCAAAGCATAATGTATCTCTATTTAAATAATTATTTCTAAGATCCTAGTAACAAACTGTTATAAAATCTTTATTAAATCTTTTTGTCATCCCATGCTTATTATTTAAACAATTTGATCAATGGAGCACATACATTTTTATTTGCGTTGTTCAATTGTTTCCGACTCTCTGTGACCTCATGAATCGTAACACACCAGGACATCTTTATGTCTATGGTCATGCTGATCCACTTGGTATTCATAGCAGAGATACTGAAGTGAGTTGCCAGTTCCTTCTCTAGTGGACCACAGCATACAGCTCATGGTATTCCTAGGGGGTCTCCCATCCAAGTACTAACCAGGCCCAACCTTGTATTATTCAGGGTGGTGTGACCTCTTGGTTCCCTCACTGGCAATTGAACCCAGGTCGCAGCAGTAAAAGCACCAACCCCTAACCACTGGACCACCAGGGAACTCCTGCACTTACATAGTCGAGTGTAATTTTTCGGTTGAAAATATATGCATGAATGATGTAGGAATGCTAGTCCAAAGGTTAGATAAAATGTATCTTTGGGGTTCAGAAATTCATACCCCACTCATCTTGTCTTTACGTACATAGGAACTGGTGACAGGATATTGATGTCGTTAATGGGCAAGAGATATTTGGCGCTGAAATTTACTGTAGCAATTGCTTTTGGAGCAGTACCCTGGAGTTTAATTATCAATCATTAGTAAGGATTACACTCTATCAAAAATATAAAAACAATAGTAAATGGGAAAGATCAAAAAGCTTGGTCAAAAATGAAAACATTTAAGGTAAATTTATTGTAAGAAAATGCAATAGCATTCCAATTAATAAACTGCTTTGTACAACCGAAAATATTAAATTACACTATATTTGGAGCCTTTAAACCACATGTACATTCAAGGGAAGTCACTGATAACCCCCTCATGTTCCTAAGTTCTTGGGAGACACAGACCACCAGGTGGGGGGGTGGGAGTGAAGTTCTTTGTCACAAGCAGCTGCATTTTATATAATCTTTGTACTATATTTCAATATTATCAATATTAGTATATTGTTAATGCAATGTTCAGCTCAATGCAATTTGAGACCACAGCATGTCAGGCACATCTATTGTTATATCTCTGGTTGTGCTTATCCTTAAGCTTTTTTCGGCAATGATACTGGAGTGGATTGCCAGTTCCTTCTGTAGTGGACCGAGATTTGTCTGACCTCTCTGCTATGACCTGCCCATCTTGGTTGACTCAACATGGTATAGCTCACAGCTACATTGGAGTGCACAAGCCCCTTCCCCACTACAAGCTAGAGATCCTGAAGGGGCATCCGCATATACTGTAGTAACTTATAATTTGTGTAATAATAATAAAACAGCTTTTCAGGGGCCTAGCAGTTTTTACATATCTATGGTTTTAAAGTAAAGGTCCTAGTTATTAGAGAAATTAATACTACACAGACAAGTAAATATAACTGGCTATTATTAATAGAAATAATATGTTATTTTAGGTAATTGAGCTTAAAAGTTAGGTATTTTAAGCATACATTATTTAAGAAGCTCCTCACTCACTGCTAATTACTTTATTTAAGATGTTTAATTAACAGTGATAGTCTAACACATATAAACTTCTGAGATTGCACAGATTTAATGACCCACACTTTCTTTTTCTGCTTATTACTCAAAGTCTCAGTCATTGTTCTTACTTATTCCATATTGATATTTTCTTCCTTCTTATTACCACCAATGTAAGTGTTATTTAATCATCATAGATAAAGGTAGTAGCAGAAACCGAATATATTGTAGGAGCCAGAATAATTCGAAGGGGGGGGGGAGATAAAGCTCATTGTATACACAGGCCATAAAGTAGCTTATATATACATACATACAAACATAGAAGAACCTGTGGGGGATTTGTATGGGAATTTATGCTTGAAATACTTAACTTCAAGATCAGGAATCTGACTAAAAACTTTTAATAATAACCAAGTTATATTATATTATTATATGTTTAATTTCTTCAATAACTGGGACATTTGCAGTGTTATTTGAAATTAGATTATATACTAAACTTTCCTTGAAACAATAAAATCTGACTGATGAATCAGGAAACCTCCTCTCTGAGCCTTTATTCATTTCTCCATTTACGACCTAAGCTGGATTTAAACCTAAACACTGGTTTATGTAAGTAGAAGAGAGCAATTACACTCAACACAGTAATCCTACTTATTGAAGGTTGATTATATATGGAGCCTTCAGATTGTAATTTTTCAGTCCCTTCTTAATCCTTTTCCGGATTTAATTTTGTTATGTCCAGAATCCCACATACAGCAGTCAACGTAAAATATAATGACCTAATTGGCCAGTGCATTTGACAAAACTACCTTTTTAGCCAATTGAGATTACATATACAAATATAAATGAAACTTAACTTTTTATTAATGAGATGGACACCCATAAACAAAATATTGACCAATAAGGAACCAGAACAATTAAAGCGGTAGAAAAAGTTGCGAAGCACATATACTGTGACCAACTACAAGTAATCAGATCCATTCACATAAGATCTATTTTATTTCTGACTACTTAAGTCTTTTTTAGTTCATCACTGTTTCTTACACAGCACTTAATTTATTATGAATAAACTTTTCCCTATGTACAGAATTATTTATTTGTGATCTTAACATATAAAGCCATTAATACTCCTCCAACCTTCCAAAAAATTACTATGTAACCTTCCATTACCTCTGCAAATAATCTACTGCTTTCCTCCTCTCACTTCCGTCTTCAGGACTTTTCCCAAACTGCACATACTCCATTGAAGTTCTTACTTCACTCCTTGTTTCACAAGATGACTAAATCGCAATCTACATTGTCTACTACCCTACAGGGAGTGCAGAATTATTAGGCAAGTTGTATTTTTGAGGATTAATTGTATTATTGAACAACAACCATGTTCTCAATGAACCCAAAAAACTCATTAATATCAAAGGCTGAATATTTTTGGAAGTAGTTTTTAGTTTGTTTTTAGTTTTAGCTATTTTAGGGGGATATCTGTGTGTGCAGGTGACTATTACTGTGCATAATTATTAGGCAACTTAACAAAAAACAAATATATACCCATTTCAATTATTTATTTTTACCAGTGAAACCAATATAACATCTCAACATTCACAAATATACATTTCTGACATTCAAAAACAAAACAAAAACAAATCAGTGACCAATATAGCCACCTTTCTTTGCAAGGACACTCAAAAGCCTGCCATCCATGGATTCTGTCAGTGTTTTGATCTGTTCACCATCAACATTGCGTGCAGCAGCAACCACAGCCTCCCAGACACTGTTCAGAGAGGTGTACTTTTTTCCCTCCTTGTAAATCTCACATTTGATGATGGACCACAGGTTCTCAATGGGGTTTAGATCAGGTGAACAAGGAGGCCATGTCATTAGATTTTCTTCTTTTATACCCTTTCTTGCCAGCCACGCTGTGGAGTACTTGGACGTGTGTGATGGAGCATTGTCCTGCATGAAAATCATGTTTTTTCTTGAAGGATGCAGACTTCTTCCTGTACCACTGCTTGAAGAAGGTGTCTTCCAGGAACTGGCAGTAGGACTGGGAGTTGAGCTTGACTCCATCCTCAACCCGAAAAGACCCCACAAGCTCATCTTTGATGATACGAGCCCAAACCAGTACTCCACCTCCACCTTGCTGGCGTCTGAGTCGGACTGGAGCTCTCTGCCCTTTACCAATCCAGCCACGGGCCCATCCATCTGGCCCATCAAGACTCACTCTCATTTCATCAGTCCATAAAACCTTAGAAAAATCAGTCTTGAGATATTTCTTGGCCCAGTCTTGACGTTTCAGCTTGTATGTCTTGTTCAGTGGTGGTCGTCTTTCAGCCTTTCTTACCTTGGCCATGTCTCTGAGTATTGCACACCTTGTGCTTTTGGGCACTCCAGTGATGTTGCAGCTCTGAAATATGGCCAAACTGGTGGCAAGTGGCATCGTGGCAGCTGCACACCTGACTTTTCTCAGTTCATGGGCAGTTATTTTGCGCCTTGGTTTTTCCACACTCTTCTTGCGACCCTGTTGACTTTTTTGAATGAAACGCTTGATTGTTCAATGATCACGCTTCAGAAGCTTTGCAATTTTAAGAGTGCTGCATCCCTCTGCAAGATATCTCACTATTTTTGACTTTTCTGAGCCTGTCAAGTCCTTCTTTTGACCCATTTTGCCAAAGGAAAGGAAGTTGCCTAATAATTATGCACACCTGATATAGGGTGTTGATGTCATTAGACCACACCCCTTCTCATTACAGAGATGCACATCACCTAATATGTTTAATTGGTAGTAGGCTTTCGAGCCTATACAGCTTGGAGTAAGACAACATGCATAAAGAGGATGATGTGGTCAAAATACTCATTTGCCTAATAATTCTGCACTCCCTGTATGGCTGAAATCGATAGCCTATAATACATGGTCACCTACATTGGCTACAGCCTTTCCATTTGATGCCCTTGTTGCCCTTGTTCACTTTTCACATGCCAAATGTTACCTTCTAGTCTGTAAACTCTACATAGTGGAAACTGTTTTGTCCAAATCCTACTTATATTATATTTCTGCCTACCTTATAGGTTGTTATAATTTGCTTATTGTACACTACCTACTTTGCTCTACCAGCATAAAACGCTTTAATGAAAATGTGGGTTCTTTTTAGATAAAGAGTAATAATAATAAAACCGTGGATTGCCCAGCAGAAGAAAAACCCATGAAGAACTATGATCCAGGTCAAGTTGGCACAAGTCATGACTAGTTACAAAATCTTAGGCAAGCATCTATGTAAATATTTGGAGTCACAAACAGAGAGGCAAGAATAACAAAGTGTTTGCAGCTTGTCCTGTGTCATTGTCTGAAAGTCATGGGGTTGAGCATGCTCACAAGGAGTATGGTAAAGCAAATCGATAAGTGAAGGCAGGTACACATATCATGCAGAATTCCAGGATACATTGATGATGTCATAGATAAATGGAACAGTGAACTATATGAGGTCACCAGTATTTCAATTTATTATAGAATGAACATAGAACTCACTGCTAACTGTAGAAATACCAGGGTGGCAACAGGCAGGCTAAGGCAGGTCGGGATTACTTCAACCAAGGCTGGTGAGTATCATAATTGACTGTATATATCTATGTATATATGAAGGTTTTGCTTATTGTTTCAGCAACGACACAAAGTTTACAATCTGTATATTCAATTGCAATTAATTTGCTGTGATATTTTTTACGATAAGGCGGTGGCATGGAACGAATACAAACCAATGATCCTTATCCACTGAAAGTGAAAGAAAATTGTCTGTAGCTTTAATAGAATTGATCACCATGTTGAAAATATATAGAGTGAACTATAGAGTGCGCTATTATTTTTATTTTAAGTATTGAACTAAACTGTCTGTCTCCCTCTCTCTCTCTCTTAACATATAGTGGGCTAAAGAATGATAGAATCCCTCCACCATACAAAGTACAGTGATGCAAACAATGAATATAGTGATTCCATTTGAACATCTAAAAAATAAGTTAATAAATGTATTTCCTTTTCAAATTTCCCAGAAATACAGTTGATGCAATGCACTCTGGCAAAACTGGGCAGGGACATGTAAATGAGCCCACAATGCATGCTCACTCTTATTAATCCACTAACTATTTTATACATGGCTCCTTTTAAGCTTATGCTTGCTGTATTTCACAGCTTTAAGCACAGCACCCGAATGGATTATGCACAAACCAGGACACCTACTCACATACAGAACTGTTTCACTGTTACTGGCAATCAAGCGTGAGCATGCATTGTGGGCTCATTTACATGTCCCCACACAGTTTTCCCAGAGTGCAGTGCATCAACTGTAATGTACTATTCATTGTTTGTACTACTAATATATATATACTAGCGACTTGCCCGTCAAAAAATGACGGCAATGAGATGTGTATGTTAGGAAAGTTGTTTAGTTATTAATATATATATGTGACAGTTGTATTGTGATATTAAAAGATGTTTAGTTTTGTAAAATGTTCTCTTGGTGAACAATAATTTGTAAAGCATTTTGTATTAACATTTGAATGTAATAATAGTGGAACTTGAAATTAATCATTATTGCAAACTTTAGGCAATGGTTTTTTAACATGCAATTTGTAAATGAAGAATTGTTAACTTCAATATACATGAAAATTCGGAGGAAAGCAAACAGTAAAAACCCTTGTTGAAACGTACATAATTTGAAACTGAACTTTGTAATATATGTAAGTAAGAAACTTGAACATTTATTTTTTTAAACTTTAACTTTATTATTTGTGTAACTTTGTAACTTGACAAAACATTTGTATAACTTTGAACATTATAAACAGTAACATAGTGACTACATTTTTTAACATAATTTTGTATTAAAAGTATAAAACTTCTTAAAAAAAAATATGCTATGTGCTTATTTAGACCGCTATTCAATTGGTCAAATAGCAATTGAATGAGGGCCTTTGGTTGCTGCATTTGTTATATTGTCAGGGCCTGATTCAATTGCGTTTTGGGCTATCGAATAGGGCTGAATATGACCACAGAGCATATTTTTTACAGAAGTTTTTAGTTAGTGAACTTGTATCCAAAAGCAAGGTCTTCACTAACTAAAAAGTTCAGTAAAAAAATATGCTCTGTGCTTATATAGAGCCCTATTGAAATGGGCCAATCACATTTAAATGAGGCCCTCGGCCATTAAATATATATAGGTCCTCATTCAATTACAGTTTTGCCAATTGAAGAAGGCTCTATATAAGCACATAACATATTTTTTGAAGGGAGTATTTAGTTAGTGAAGACCTTGATTTTGGATAGAAGTTCAGTAACTAAAAAGTTCTGTATAAAAAATATGTTATGTCTTTATATAGAGCCCTATTCAATTGGCCAACTCACAATTGAATGATAATAGTTGGTTTCTTTTTTTATACTTAATACTTTACCTTGATTGAAGTGTCGAATGACAGAGGGTCCCCTCCTGCCAATCTTAATCCGCCGGTCTTCTTGTAGTGTCTGTTTGAAAAATAAAGTGAAATGGTTAATTGTATATTTCTTATTTTTTATTTAGCAAAGCATGGTCTTTTCAGCATATAATGTCTTGTTCTATCTTACCTGTTCTTCTTTGTTGGTGTTCTTTAAAAGGGATTGTGCTTCACAATGCACGGTGCAAATTGTTGAGTGACGCTGTTGATGCAGAGTCTGTTTGAATATTAAAAGAAGTAGAAAGATTGAGTTTTAGGTAATATATTGAATTGCACTAAATTAATGTCATTTAAATATACTTCTGTAATTATTTTCAATTAACATTATTTTTTTGGGGGGTCTACACACATATGTCACATACATGAAGCACATTTTCAGAGTTCAGTGTAATTTTTTTCTGTGCGTGTGACATATCACTATAGATGAATGATATTTTAATTGTTAAATGAACCTTTTTTTTAGTTTTTACCAACACACATAAATGTGTGTGTGACATGTACACATAGTCACATAGTCACATAGTAATTAAGGTTGAAAAAAGACTTTCAGTCCATCAAGTTCAACCTGTTAAGATCTCCTCTGATCTGCAATATGCGGATTAGTTATTAATTAAATTATTGATTAAATAATTATTAATAGTATAGTATTGGAGAATGAATAAAGAGTTAGTCCATCAAGTTCAACCTTTTTAGATCTCTATTGATCTTTTTAATTTGGACTATTTATTATTATTGTTAATTGTTAATTATTGTTAATTGATCCAGAGGAAGGCAAACATAAAAAAAAAACCCATTGAAACTTTGCCAATTGTCTCATAAGGGAAAAAAAAGCAAAATTCCTTCCTGACCACAGAAACTGGCGATCAAATTTCTCCCTGGATCAATATTCCTTGCTAGTTATCTAGGATAGCCCTTTTCTTTGTTTAAGGTGAAATCTTTTTTCCTCTAACCTCAACGGATGTCCTCTTGTCAGTTGAAAATCTCTTGCTACAAAAAGTTCACTTGACAAGGCCTTATATTGACCCTGGATGTATTTAAATAACGTAATCATATCTCCTCTTAGACGCCTTTTTTCTAGCGAAAATAAGTTTAATTTTGCTAGTCTTTCTTCATAACTTAGCCCCTCCATTCCCCTTATTAGTTTTGTAGCCCTTCTCTGTACTTTTTCCAGCTCTAAAATGTCTTTTTTGTGAGGTGGTGCCCAAAATTGTACTCCATATTCCAAATGAGGGCGTACTAGAGATTTGTATAGTGGCAGAATTATATCTTCTTCCCTGGCTTCTATACCCTTCCTAATACATGCTAATATTTTATTTGCCTTTGCAGCCGCTGCTTGGCTTTGAGCGCTGTTACCTAGGTGGTTGTCCACTAGTACTCCCAAATCCCTTTCAATATCTGATACCCCTAGATTTGCTCCATTAAGATTATAGATTGCTTGGCTATTGTTCCTTCCCAAATGCATAACCTTACATTTATTTGTATTAAATCTCATCTGCCATTTAGCCGCCCATTTCTCTAATTTATGCAAATCCTTTTGTAGGGAAAGTACATCATTATCTGATTTTATTACCTTGCACAACTTAGTGTCATCAGCAAAAATGGAGACACTACATTCGAGTCCTACTTCAATGTCATTAATAAATATGTTAAAAAGGAGAGGACCCAATACTGAGCCCTGAGGAACCCCACTTATCACATTAGACCAATCGGAGTATGTTCCATTTACAACAACCCTTTGCTTCCTGTCTTTTAGCCAGCTCTCGATCCATGAGCAGATATTTACTGCAATTCCTGTATCCCTTAGTTTGCTCACTAGTCTTCCATGTGGCACTGTATCAAATGCCTTTGAAAAATCTAAAAAGACTACATCCACTGAGTTGCCCTGATCCAAGTTCCTACTAACCTCCTCATAAAAACTAATTAGATTGGTCTGACACGACCTTTCCTTCATATGCGTGTCACATATCAGTATACATGACTCATATTTTAATATTACAATTTTTTTTTGTAATGTCATTTAAATGTAGTTGTTTAATTAGTTTGTTTTAAGATCATTTTGTTGCAGGGGCAATACACATAAATGTGCGTGTCACATGTCACTACATAAATCAAATTTTTTTTTTGTTAAATGAACCTTATTTCTTTTGTGGGCCTACACACATAAATGTGCGTGTGACATGTGACTATATATGATAGACATAAATGTGCGTGTGACATGTCACTACATAAATCACATTTTCATAGTTCTTTTTTTTTTTTTGTGGTGTCTTTATAATAAAATGTAATATATTATAGCTTACCTCTCAGTTGTAATTTGCACAATGTAAAGTAGTAAATTAGGAAAGAATTGTCTTCTGAAGTAAGAACAGCAGTTATCTATGAAGTCACTCCGTTCATCACCTGAGTAGAAATGTAGAAATTTCTGGAAATTAGGCAGTATTTATAACCTTGTAGAAATTTCTGGAAAGTAGGCAGTATGTTTTTAAACTTTCAAGTGCCTCAGAACTTTATAACGCAATACGCATGTGCTATTTGCGTTCCAGCTTACAGTTTGCGTTCCATCCGCCATTTTGTGCGTAGTAGTGTTCAAAATGGTGTTTAACTGTGATTGTGGTACGTTCCGCATAGTATGTGTTTCATTTTTCCGAGTTACTGCAGTGTAGTTACGTCTGAAGCCTCGTTTTCGTTTTGTTTGGCGGCCATTTTTTCTCTTGCTTGGCCGATTATCGGCCGTTTAAACTCATTTTTTTAACTTAAATGGACGTGTAAATGAACTTTTTGAGGTGCCTGATGCCCCCCCTTGCTGTAAGTAAGCTTTTTATGTGTTCGTTGTGTTTATTTCTTGTGTTTGTGATGTTTTGATGCGCGGCGTTTGTAATGGGTCTTTCGCGGCCGTATTTTTTTCCGATGCGGCCGTATTTTGTTGCGATGTTGCCGTTTTTTTGGCGATATACGCAGTTAGTTTTTACGTGTACGACGCAGTGTATTTGTTTCTAAGTCGTGCGTATGTGTGTTAAGAGCGTGTGAAGGGCCTTTTTTGCTGTTTTTTTGTTAAGTCTTGCTTGTATGTGTCTGGGTGTAAGCGGGTGTGAGGCAACTTTGAGGTTTTTTTTTGTTATAAAGTCGTGTATGTGTGTGTTAACACAGCCGACGTTGAGGCTCCACCTCCGCAAATGCGGACCCTCGTTTCGCGAGGACCCGCATTTGCGGGGAACTGCGTCCCTCGCTTCGCGAGGGACGCAGTTCTTGCGGACTCGCTATGCGAGCCCGCAAGCGTGAGCAACGGCCCGTACGCTCACAACTATATATGTGATATATATATATATAACAAACATATACATAAATATTATGACTAGCTTTTGAGTGTGGACCTTTCTTTTTCAAGTCAAGTAACGCTGATAGAAGATTAATTAGTGTTGCTCCTGACTTGAAAAAGAGATGTCATAATATTTATGAATATGTCTGTCCAATAAAAAAGGTATCACTATATACTGCAATACTCTGATTATTCATCTGGATTACTGGACACTCACAGCTACCTCACACTATTTATATACCGTATTTTTCCATCTATAAAACGGCCCTATGTATAAGATGACCCCTATGATTTTGACCCCCAAATTTAGAAAATTATTTAATTAAGCCAGATATTGTCATCATTAGCCCATGCTCACAACACCATTAACAGCAGTACACAGTTGTGCTACAGGATGTAGAGAGATCTTACACTGCCATTTATACATACTAATTATTTCACTGGTAGAGACAGTCACCAATGTATTGCTGGATTCTATACCAGTATAGTATACTGTATATATCACATATATAGTTGTCATAACTGCGGGTTGTCCAAAGATGTTGCTAACGCTGCGGACCTCGCAACATTTACGGACTTACGACACAGAAATACAAGACGCAGGATTTACAAAAAAAAACATTACGACCTTGCAAAATTACGACTTTAACGGCCGACCCACGCAAACCGCAAAAAATTCAAAACACAATAAATATACACAACAAACACATAAAAAGCTTACCCACAGCAAGAGGGAGCACCCAGGACCTCTGCAAGTGAAGTTACACCTCAATTTAAGTCCAAATTGAAGAGTTTAGACACATGAAAATCACCTTAGCGAGAGAAAAAATGGCTGCAAAAAAAAAAACTAAAACGAGGCTACAGGACCCTAAACACGCAAAACACCACCAAACACATACGTATAAAAAAAAAAAAGCTGTACAAGATTGAAAAACAAGGACGCAAAATCAGCCACAGCCGCGTACCACACATTAGGCGCCAACAGTAACTTACAGAATTCGGAAGTACACAGCTACCCTAATGGCTTTTCCTCGTGCTCGCAGCCTATTTTACACTACACACTGCACACATTGCTGACACTTACACCTCAGCTCTAATTCACTGCAAACCAACATTGTATGCTGCAGGAACATCAAAACAGATTGTCAGCTCTTCAACACAATGCTTCCTGCATATATTACTTCCAAATAGGTAAAGTATATTCATTTATTAATTTATTATTATTTAATTTACACAAAGAAAAAAAAATATCTCACAATAAACACAAAACACATTTACCGCGCCACTCACAACGAGCGCCAGCGCTGCTCATAGCACAAAAAGCCTTACAATAAGCGTAAAAAGCAGATCCCCGCCGACCAAACAATAACAGCAAAAGCGCCTATCAGAAAAAAAAAATACAACAACCAACAACCTCGCAATGAGTGCCGAAGGCGCTCAGCGCGAGGCTCGCAATGAGCGCCGAAGTATCTCGGAACAACAACAAAATTTATGTCTGGACCAAACAGCATTACCTGCCTTACCATTTTATTGCCGTCATTTTTGACGGGCAAGTCGCTAGTATTTATATATTATGCATACTGTATATATAAAATTAGTAGTTGGCATAGAATATACTCTTCACAATTTTTTCTTTCTTTTAGGTTACTCTTTTAGGAAATTTTGTTATTTTAATTGTTCTGGATCCTTATTGGTCATTATTCTGTTTCTGGGTTCCCATCTCATTAATAATAGTTAATTTTTATTTATGTTGTCCGGCTCAATTAAGGTGATAAATGTAGTGTGCCTTTAATAGAGCCTCCAATATTCAAGATCACTGGTTCAGTTTCTGAAATAAGCACTGTACGTGCCACATGCTAATAATTATGTAATTTATTACAATAAATTAACACATATCAGAAGCAGTTATTTGCATGCATTGATATGCTCACCTAAAACATTACCTTAACTATCAATAAATCTAATAAACTTTGCAAATACATTAACTTTTAATAGGAGATTAGACTCCTAAATTTGCATTAGAATAAAAAACTCAAACTCTTTTTATATTGAAGTCAAACCCATGCAAAATACCTTTTTAAAGAACCAAGCTGACTGACATGTAATTCTCAGAGCTGGAACAGTACCCACTACCATAGCTTTTTATTTCAGTTCTGAAATGCCAGTTAGATCTGTTTAGTAACAGGGTTAATTCCCCCGTCCCTCTCTTTTCCAACCCCCCATGCCATCATAGGAAAGGAATGTGTAGTGAGTGGAGTGGCATCATCCCAGCATCCTCTGGGAGAGCGAATGTTACTGACCAGCATTGTCAGAGAACAATTCATTGCTTGTGGCCATGGAAAAGGAAACTAATTACTGGGGAGCAATAATTGTCTTTTAATTACCGAACCCAATTGTCATTTAAGAAAGAAAGACAGGGCATGTTTTGTGACAATATATTTACTTGGCTTGCAGAAAATGAATAGTGAAAAAACATGCTGTAAGAGTTCATTATTATTATGTAACAGTATTATTTAGTATTTGATTTGTTATAGATTGAAAGGACCATTATAGCCAATTTGTTCTTTATGGTCTTTCTTTACCTCTAGCTTTGACCTGTTAAAGGGTCACTATGATCAAATATTTAATTTTACTATTTTAAAGAACAACACTTGCATGATGTTTTTAGAATAGAAAATAAAGTAATACATCTTCTTGTATATTGCCTTATATATGCAATTATGCTGCTGTTGGATCTGCCATTTTGGTTTCATGTTATCAGCTTCCTGAGGTGGGGACATTGACTGAACAGGAAGTTTCTATCTACACAATGTTTGTTTGACATATACAGCTGCCAGGGCTTCCATTGGCATTAACAAACAGGTCAGTAGATTACTTGGACACACCATCTTGAATACCAGATCTAGTTGATAAAAGAAAATGGATATCAGTAGTAAACAATAATTTGGTATAAAAGATAATGGTTTGGGATAAGGTTTGGGTAGTTATTTGGATTGGTGTTATGGACTACCCCCGCCCCCCTCTAGCTACGCCAGTGTGTTATGGGTTTGGATTAGCCTAAAGTGAAGCTACATTTTTTTTTTTTAACATCCAGGGATGTGGAAAGGATCTACCCCAATAGGACAAGGAAATCCAAACAGAAATATACTTAATTGTTTTGTTTTTTTTGTGCATCACATGTAGCACAAGTGGCCATCTTGGTAGAGACTACTTATGGAAAATGTAACATTTCAAGGCATATGTCTTGTCTTGATACTTGTTTTGCTGAATTGTTGCTCAATCTCACACATTTTCATTCAAACCTGATAAAGATCAGGGTTTTCCTTCTGTTTTCTTGAAGCTGCTAATTTGAAAGCAATATGGCGTCTAAGCAGTTACCTCAGAAATTACCTCAAGGTTTTTATACAACTATCAAACACTCGATATATGTGAGAATCAAAAGATTTTTCACATTGCTTAAAATAACAGATTTTTCATTTGAAACACTGAATTATTTTCACAGCTAATTGACATAAAGCTCAGTTTGTGACAATTCCTATTTAATATCCAATAGCCTTTGGTATGTTTTGGGCTAAATCACATGTTACAGACAACTATTGAAATAACCAAAGCCTATTATGGTAGGTGCAAATTGTAGGTTATTTTCATGTTAATACATTTGTCTAATGCAAGTCATATAATTCCATATTGAATATTGGTTTCATGTGAGAAAAGCTTTTACCGGTAATATTACCATTTACACATTATTTTTTAACCCATGCAATAAGGTGTTTTAGCAGTTGTCATTTTTAAATTCACATTTTACCTAGTTGTTTCATTTCTGGTAAGTGCAAAAAGTCATTTGTTTTTTAATTCACAGTGATGGAAAATGTATAGCTGAGAAAAAATTACAACTTTCAGTGCTGGATAAAAAATATATATTGAATCAATAATCCTATTTAAAATATATTTTCTTGTAATACATTATTAAATAAAGGGATAACACTACATACTCTATTATTTACAAAAAACAAATTGCTAACTCTGCATGATGGATGTCCGTTAACTGCAAAATGGCATCTCCCCATTCCTGCAACCATGTATGTCACACGACTACATAATGTCATTGGTGACCACCGATAACTGGAATAATCAGATGAGTGTGTTTGTGTGCCACTGTTATAGATAAATCCAAAACTGCAAGCATTTGAAACATTGCGGTCTATTAATAGCAAAATGGCTGCACTCATATTCTAGGTCATATATACGCAATGTTATCCCTTTAGATGTATAGAAACATATATGGGCCCTATTCCATTGTCAAATTTGTAATTTTATACACACTTCAAACTTTTCTTAATATTGGCATATATTCTATTAGCTACTCACAATCCGATTGCGAACTCCCTGCCCACAACCACTATGGGCCAGCAAAACCTGCAAAATGGGCGTTAGAACTCCATTGGTGTAGCACATCTCGAACATTACAAGCGCTAAATAATTAAAGTTACACAAAATCGATATTCTATTAGTCCCGGAGCTCTTGATCGCAAATAAAATCTGACCCGCAACTGAAAAAATATCAAGTTTCATCAAAAATTTTATGAGTACTAAATAGGACTCTCAACGGCTTTTTTAAACACTTATTATAGCTGTAACAGTAATTAAACACACAATACTGTGCTTTAAAATCACGGAAAGGCATGGAAAGACATTTAAATTAATTGCACAATAGTCTCAAACTTACAAAAAAATATATTTTTAAATGTCATTTCTGAGTAATATAGATCCCGGGACTCAAGGGGTTAATATATATCATGAAACCCACATGGACTAAAACAGATGATCTAATGCATTTTATTGATTGCTAGATTGCGAGCCCGATCAGCAAATTATATACTTATTGGCACTAATTAATTCTTAACTTCTGATTGCAGTCCTGTAAGAAATCTTAAGAGTTAAAACCTCACAAATTATAAATGTGTTTATTATTTTACTTTCTAATAATATTTTGCAAGTTATCAATTTTTTTATTTAATATCATGTATAAAAAATACTACAATGGACCTTTAAAGGGACACAGCAGTGGATCCAAATAAGTATTAACAAGCATTTTACGAACAATTTTTTTTCTTAAAAATGCACTTTCTTACAATAAACTCCATTTGCTGCTACCTACAATTTCCAAGTGTTCACACTTGAATGCTTGTCACCTAAAATGCACCATTACAGTAGTAAATATACTTAGTCCAATAAAAGGCATCATTTACTCCTGCTAACTCTCTAGATACCTGCTACACAAATCAACCTTTCACCTCTAAGTCCCTGTCTCACCGCTATCAGCCCAACTTGGAGGATTAGAGCCGGCACAAAAGAGTCAATCAGAGGGGTCAGTCTGCTGCTGGCTGGTCAGACGCTGCCTGTCTGTATAACAGGATTCCCAGTCCCAGATGGCTTTGTACTACACAGGCTGGACAGGGCAGTATATATAATTCATTATGGTGGCTCTTCCTTACTACTGTACACCAATCAATACATGAAGTGAAGGCTCATTATATATTTGCCATAATTACTTTTCAGACTGACATCTCCCCATCCATTATTGAGCAGATCCGATCTCTGGGATTTAAGGCTCTAGTCTCACATCATTTTTATTAGCGGGTACTGTAAAGGTGCCATACCAAGGAGTTACTTCAGTTCAACAGCAATATATTTGATAGTATAAGAGCTTAATAATGTTAGTCAGTCTTTTACTAAACATATAAATACTGTCTATACTTTATATAAAAGAATGTTCAATACAACCTGTCTTTATACAGTATATCTATCTATGTAGGTCTCATAACTCCTGCACAATCCATCCTATGCTATGCTTTAAAGCTGTGTAATAAAACAGGCATATGCTTAAAAGGAGCCTTTGTTTAAAATGATATTGGATTAAAGAGAGAAGTATTTGTGGGCTCATTTGCATGTCCCTGCCCAGATTCCCAGAATGTTGTGCAGTGTTGTGCATTTCTGAGCATGAAATATGTTTCTTTTAGACACTCAAATGTGAACACAAATGTACTATTTACTCTCTCTCTCTCTCTATATATATATATATATATACATACACACAACTTCGACCAAGGTTTTATGGATCCCTACCAAAATATTTTTTCCCTAATTAGAAACTAGCTGTAGGACTTTTTCTACTTAATTATGCTCTTATTAAAAAAATAACATTTTTAAACATGTTTTATATATTTTGGTCGCATTGTGCAGTGGTCCTTTAAAAACATACAAAATAAGCAGATTAAGTTTATTACAGACAAAAGGGGAAGGGACTGTCACGGTAACCCTGGATTTTGGACAATTTGCTGGACTCTTTTGGGCTTACCGTGACTGTCATGGCATCTTGCTTATATATTATAATGTTAAGGCAGTCACATAGGAGACAAATGGTTAAGTTATATTATGTGGATATGGCCCCAGATGAAACAAGAGATATTGTAACCAGGACCTCTCTTAGAATGTTTAGTTATCAAAGAAGATCGTAAAACTGAGATAAGAGGCTAGATCCTGTAATCTGGGGCAGGGGCAGCAAATGCCAGATGGAAAGATCAAATAAGTATTAGCAATAGGACAATGTGTCTGAAGGGTGAATAAAGTTTCAAAAGTTCCTGGAAATACATAGTGTATGTGTGCTTCCTTGAGTTATTTTCTAGCTGTCATTCTGCTGCTGAAAAAAAGGCAGAGGTTACTGGGGAGTGTCTGGTTAAGGTCCTGCTGACTTACAGAGGGGATTCCAAACAAACTCAAACGATACTGCGGGGTACGGACAACTCGTTTAAGCCTTCCCAAGCCGCATAAGAATAGCAGATCATCACAACTGGTGACAGTGACGGGATATACCTTCTATCAGAGACAGCTACCATGACCAGCTACTATGACCTACACATTGATGATCTTCATGCGCGGGTCAAAGAGAGGGGGATAAAAGTTCCTGGGACCAGAGACCAACCGGTGCCTTACTATCCACTACACCCTCCATTGAACTGAATGAGATGAGGAAGTTGACAGCCCAGGAGGTACATGCTGAGCAGGGACATCCAGAGGGCTACTGTTCATCTTCAGCTGGCTCCCACTACAGAGGGTTTGCCAGCCAACATTAAGCTGACATACAGCAGCATCCGACCCTTTGTGGATGACCAAGATGACACAGACGAGTACCTGCAGAACTTTGAAAGGCAGTCTGAGCTACATGAGGTACCAGTGGCAGAATGGGTAAAGATTCTGATCAGTAAGCTTAGTGGGAGAATTAGCCGAGCTTACCAGGCTATCCCTAGAGAACTGGCGCATGACTACAGCGAGATCTGACTTGCTTTGTGTCATAGGTATGCTCTCACTGCTGGGAAATACCGAACCGTTCCGGAGTGTGGTCAGGAGGAAAGGGGACACCAACACCGAGGTGGTCTGGAGGGTCAGGACTGCCCTAGATGACTGGTGGAAGGCTAAGGAGATTCGTACCTTGAAGGCTGCTAAGCAGATAATCATGATGGAGCATTTTTTTCATATTTGCCCAGAGACCATGCGAGAGTGGGTGAAGGATAAGCAGCGGGATACTGTAGAGGAAGCTGGAAGGTTAGCTGACCAGTATGAGGATGTGAGAGGTCAGAAACATGTCCCTACTGTAAACCCACCCTAACCTGCTAAGCCACATACATCATGGGCCTCCCAATCCTACATTCCCCCTCACAGGCATCTGGATACTACCCAGGAGGAGCCAGGGACTCGTTGCCCAGGGGTTCGGGTACCCACTAAAGCCGTAACAAGGGCCAGTGGTAGGCCACAGGGGCAGGAGAGCAATGTAGGACCCACTTGTTTTACTTGCCACCACTACAAGAGGGATAGCCCTACCCAGACCCACCGGGTAGAGCAGCCTCCTGTCCAGCCCTTGATGTATTTGGGATAATGAGGACAAGAGCAGGAGGAGGTAGAGGAATTCCAAGATTGCCAAGAGGAGCTTACCAACTACCCATCCATCCACCTGATAAATATGGCCAAATGCCCCATGTACAGCCTGTTTTAGTGGATGGCCAACAAGTGGACTAAAAAACATATAAGAGCTTTCCTGGGAACTGCGGGGTATTACCAAAAATGTGTTCCTCATTACAGTGCCCTGGTAAAGCCCCTGGTCAACCTCACCAAGAAGGGACACCCAAAGAAGGTTGTGCGGACCCCAGCCAGTGAAGCCGTCTTCCATGCCCTCCAAAAAGCCCTGACGTCCTCTTCAGTCTTGGCCACCGTTGACTACCAAAGACCCTTTATCGTCCACACAGATGCTTCCACTTATGAACTTGGAGCTGTACTGAGCCAGGTAGATGGGCAGGGGGAAGAGCAGCGTGCTGTCTGCCTCAGTAGGAAGCTGCTGCCCAGGGAGGTGATTTCCTCAGTCATTGTGAAGGAATGATGGGCAGTAGTGTGAGCCTTAAAGAAACTGCAGCCATAACTATATGGACAAGAATTCACTTTGTCACTGAACACAACCCACTGGTATGGCTAAGTCGTGTAGCAGGGGACAAGGGTAGATTACTCCTTTGGAGCTTTGCCCTCCAAGCTTATAACTTCACCATTAAACATCGGAGTGGCAAGGTACATGGCAATGCAGATGGCCTGTGCAGACAAGACGACAAGTAATGGTCAAGTTAGGGAGTCATCCGTCAGGGTTAGCTCCCACACTTGACCGCCAGGAAAGGGGGAATAATATCACGGTAGCCCTTGATTTTGGACTGTTTGCTGGACTCTTTTGGGCTTACTGTGACTGTCATGGCATCTTGCTTATATAATATAAAGTTAACGCAGTCACAAAGGAGGCAAATGGTTAAGTTATTTGTGTGGATATGGCCCCAGATGAAACAAGAGATATTGTAACCAGGACATCTCTTTGAATGTGTAGTTATCAAAGAAGGTTGTAAAATTGAGATAAGAGGCTAGATCCTGTAATCTGGGGCAGGGGCAGCAAATACCAGATGGAAAGATCAAACAAGTATTAGCAATAGGACGCCACATGGCCTGCTACAGTTGGTAACTGTAGTAATGGTGAGAAGAGGGCATTGTGTTTTATATTTTTTGTTATTGCTTTTGGGGAAAATGTGTCTGAAGGGTGAGAACTGAGGAAGATAATAGGTTGAATTCATCCGCTGAATCATTCCATTCCATTATCCTCACCATTCATCCTCTCTTCATACCCACTCCTACTATCAAGGGGAAGGACAATCAGGGCATCACTTATAGAAGGGCACCGGTGTTTCCCTTATTGGTTTTATTATTAGCAGTGTAGAGGCTCACAGTTAATTTTGCCATACGTGCCAATAGTTATAGGGCCGGCCCTGCCCACTACTTACCTTCTCAAGAGCACACTCATATGTTCTGTAAATCAGTGCAGTGTTTTCTTTCCTGTGCTCTGTAATCAGTGTCCAGGTGAGAGTGGGTGTGGTTTGGCCTGTGTAAAGGTTTATCTGTGTGCATTTTGTTGTGTTCTGTTTGAATCAGTTCTGTGAGGCAGGGCAGTGGTTTCTGCCCTGTGCTCATTTATCATTGTACAGGTGAGTAGGCAGGGTCTATTTTAACAAGAGAAGAGTGAGCTTGGGAGCTTGCAATCATTTCTAGTGTAAATGTAGTTAGTGTGTAGGAGATGGAATAAAAGGAGGGAATTCAAAGAAAAGGGGTACTATAAGAAAACATAGAAAATAAACATATAAATATTTTCGGTTTTGTTTGGGTTAAGGTGTAGAAAAGCAATCTTTATACAAATACATTGATTTGTTTTCTCACTGTATTTTTGTAACTGATAATCATGAGTCAGTCCAGTGGCAACCTCACTCAGTGTACATCTTGCCACATGTATGCACCACTGGAACATATGACCCAGGGTCCATACCTCTGTGACAGGTGTGAGCATGTGGCCTCTCTGTAAGCTCTAATTGGAGAAATGGAGATGAGAATTGTAGCATTTATTGATACTGACCCACTTGAAAGGGGGTTGGTGCTCACTGAGCACAGTTTAGCTGGGCCTAGCATGGAGGGAGGATCTGGGGCTAGTGAGGATGTCCAGGGAGGTAGCTGGGTTACTATTAGAAGGAAAATCAGGGGGAACAGGAGAAGGCAGGCCAGTTCTGAGTTGGCAAACACCAACAGATTTGCCAGATTGAGTGAAACTGTTGGGGATGCCCATTCAGGAATAGCAATGCCAGATAGAGCTGTTCCCTCTAACAGCCGGGAGAACAGTTCTACTAGAGGAGTGGGAGGGCAGCATAGGCAGAGCAACAGACAGATTTTGGTGGTAGGGGACTCTATTATTAGGAAGGTAAACAGGGTGATTTGTCACCCAGATCCCAGCAATTGAACAGTTTGCTGTCTCCCGGGTGCTCGGGTTTGGCATGTTGTGGATCGGGTGGATAAATTATTGTGAGGGGCTGGTAATGAACCCGCGGTCTTGATACATATTGGTACCATTGACAAAGTAAGTGGAAGATGGAGTGCCCTAAAGAATGATTTTAAAGAACTAGGAAATAAGCTTAAAGCAAGGACCTCCAAGGTAGTATTTTCTGACATATTACCAGTGCCACATGCTAGCCCAGGGAGACAGAAGGAGCTCAGGGAGGTTAATACGTGGCAAAAAAAGTGGTGCAGTGCAGAGGGCTTTGGGTTTTTAGAGCACTGGGCTGACTTCTCACTTGGGTACAATCTCTATAGCAGGGAAGGATTATGCCTTAGTGATGAGGGAGCTTTTGTGCTAGGGGAGTTTTTAAACTTGTAGGTGGGGGGGAGGGACTATATAGAAGTATTGGGGTAAAAAGGGTAGAGAGGGAAAGGGATGGATTAGTTACCTATGGGGGAGGAGAAGGGGGTAGGGTTACAATAGAAAGTAGGGAGGTATTAATAGGGGCCTCAAATACAGTGGCAATCGCTTTACAACAGCAGAGCCATAGCAACATAAAGTGGAAGCTTGCTAATGCAAGAAGTTTGCCTGGGAAAATGGGCGAGCTAGAATTATGATCAGTACAAGAAAAATGGGGCTTAATAGGCATTACTGAAACATGGTGGCATGAATCTCATGACTGGACTGTAAATCTTGATGGTTATAACCTATTTAGGAAAGATAGGGGAAATGATAAAAGAGGAGGAGGAGTCTGTCTGTATGTTAAGCTTGAATTGAAGCCTATAGTCAGAGAAGATATTTGTGCTGGAACTAACGGCAACATTGAATCTTTGTGGGTAGAGCTAAATAGTGGAGAAGCTAATTCTAAACGCATAATGGTGGGAGTATGCTATAAACCCCCAAAAATAATTGAAAGTGAGGAAATACAATTATTGTTACAGATTGGAAATGCAGCTAAGCACGACAAGTTCTATTAATTACCCTGAAATAAACTGGATAAATGAGACCAGCAGATCAGCTAAGATGAGCAGGTTCTTGAGTACACTCAGGGATCATTATCTGGCCCAGGTAATACAAGAACCTACTGGAAATGGGGCCATCTTGGATTTAGTCATCACAAGTAATATTGATATAATATCAAATGTTAAAATAGGAGAACCCTTGGGGAACAGTGATCACAACACAGTCTCATTTGAGATTGAATACAAAAAACAGAGTTGTAAGGGGCCAACAAAAACTCTAAATTTTAAAAGGGCTAACTTTAATGGGCTAAGGGCAGCAATACTACATATAGACTGGGACAAAGAACTTACAGGGAAAAACACTGAAAATAAATGGACAACATTCAAATCCTTACTAAATAAACATACTTATTGGCATGTACCATGTGGAAATAAAATGAATAGGAGTAAATCACATCCCATGTGGCTTAACAATGATCATGATAAGGAAAAAGAAACATGCATTTAAATTATACAAGAAGGAGGGAACAGAGGCAGCTTTATGTGACTATAAGGAAATCAACAAGGTTTGCAAAGGGGCTATTAGACTGGCTAAAATAGAAAATGAGAAGTCAGTTGCAAAGGAAAGTAAGACTAACCCTAAAAAATATTTTAAATATATTAATGGGAAGAAGGCGAGGAAGTAAGCTATAGGAACATTACAATGTGACACAGGCTATCTGATAATTAGTGACCAGGAAAAGGCAGACGAGCTAAATAGGTTCTCTTCGTCTGTATACACAAGGGAGGTACCAGTGGTTGGGACACCGCAACAAAATGGGGCTACACAACCATGACTAAATAATTGGTTAACGCAGGAAGAAATCCAAAAGGGACTGGAGACAATAAATGTTAATAAAGTCCCAGGTCCTGATGGAATACATCCAAGGGTACTGAGGGAGCTGGGTTCTCTGTAATAGCCAAACCATTAATCTAATCTTTCAAAATTCACTCACCACAGGGACTCTACCAGATGACTTGAGAAAAGCAGAGGTGATACCTATATTTAAGAAAGGAGCAAGAGCAAATCTGGGGAATTATAGACCAGTGAGCCTCACATATGTTGTTGGGAAGCTTTTAGAAGGGTTAATAAGGGACAGAATACAAGAATATGTCTATTTGAACAAGATCATAGGAAGCAGTGAACACGGATTAATGAAGGATAGGTCATGTCAGACCAATCTAATTAGTTTCAATGAGGAGGTCTGAAGGAACCTGGATCAAGGCAACTCAGTGGATGTAGTCTTTTTGGATTTTGCAAAGGCTTTTGATACAGTGCCTCATGGGAGACTTTTGAGCAAACTAAGGGATACAGGAATTGCAGTAAATATCTACTCATGGATCAAGAACTGGCTAAAAGACAGGAAGCAAAGGATAGTGGTAAATTGAACATACTCCGATTGGACTAATGTGGTAAGTGGGATTCCTCAAGGTTCAATATTATGGCCTTTCCTTTTTAACATATTTATAAATTACTTTGAAGTGGGACTGGAAAGTAGTGTCTCAAATTTTGCTGATGACACATAGTTGTGAAAGATAATGAAATCAGATAATGAAGTACTTTCCCTACAAAGGGATTTGAATAAATTAGAGAAATGGGCGGCTAAATGTCAGATGAGATTTAATACAAATAAATGTAAGGTTATGCATTTGGGAAGGAAAAATAGCCATGCAATTTATAATCTTAATGGAGCAAATCTAGGGGTATGAGATATTGAAAGGGATTTGGGAGTACTAGTGGACAACTACCTAGGTAGCAGTGCTCAATGCCAAGCAGCAGCTGCAAAGGCAAGTAAAATAGTAGCATGTATTAAGAAGGGTATAAAAGCAATGGAAGCAAATATAATTCTGCCACTATACAAATCTCTAGTACGCCCTCATTTGGAATATGGAGTACAATTTTGGGCACCACTTCATAAAAAGGACATTTTAGAGAAAAGTACAGAGAAGGGCAACAAAACTAATAAGGGGAATGGAGGGGCTAAGTTATGAAGAAAGACTAACTGAATTAAACTTGTTTTAGTAGAAAAAAGGCATCTACGAGGGGATATGATTACCTTATGTAAATACATCCAGAGTCAATATAAGGCTTTGTCAAGTTAACTTTTTGCAGCAAGAGATTTTCAACTGACAAGAGGACATCCCCTGTGGTTAGAGGAAAAAAGATTTCACCATAAACAAAGGAAAAAGTTCTTCACAGTAAGGGTTGTTAAACTGTGGAATTCTCTACCAAAGGAGGTGGTGACAGCGAATTCGATAGATAACTTCAAAAAGGGGTTAGATATATTTTTGAATAAAGAGGGCATTCAAGGTTATCCTAGATAACTAGAGAAGGAATATTGATCCAGGGAGACATTTGATCACCAGTTTCTGGGGCCAGGAAGGAATTTTGCTTTTTTCCCCCCTTATGAGACAATTGGCAAAGCTTTAATGTTTTTTTTCTTTTTCTGTTTGCCTTCTTCTGGATCAATTAACAATTAATAATAAATAGTCCACATATTAAAAAGATCAAGAGAGATCTAAAAAGCTTGAACTTGATGGACTGAAAGTATTTTTTCAACTTTAATTACTATGTAATTACTATGTAACTACTATATCTCCTGAATCAAATTTATCTACCCAGCCTGTTCTCATTGCCTAACGATGCCCTGCCTACTACTAACCTTCTCCAGAGCACACTCACATCTCCTGAACCAACCTCATATATCCAGCCTGTTCTCATTGCCTCACGATGCCCTGCTTATGTTGTGGAGAAATATATATATACCAGCGAATTGCGTGTCAAAAAATGACGGCCATGAAATTGTAAGGTAGCTAATGGTGTTTTGTGTGTACTACTGAAATATATAATACAATTAATAAATGAATATACTTTACCTATTTTGAAGCATTGTGTTGAAGAGCTGTGAATGTGTTTTGATGTTGCTGCAGCATTAGTGGTGTGGAGCTGCTGTGTAAGTGTGATGAATGTGTGCAGTGTAATAGTGTGCGTGCGCGAGACAAAACCGTTAGCGTAGTTGTGTACTTCTGCATTGGCGTAAAATGGCGGGTAATGTGTGGTATGCGTCTTAGCGGAATATCCGTAGGTCGTTTGTGGTATTTTGCGAGTTTCTTGTGGTGTTTTGCGTGTTTAGAGTGCTGTAGCCTCGTTTTTGTTTTGTTTGGCGGCCATTTTTTCTCTCGCTTAGCGGATTTTTTAGTGTTCAAACTCTTTTATTTTTAGTTAAATGAAGATGCAAGTTGTTTTTTGAGGTCCTGGATGCTTCCTCTTGCTGTAGGTAAGCTTTTTATGTATGTGCTGTGTGTATTTATTGTGTTTTGAATTTTGTAATGTTCGCCAGTTGCGTCCGATTGTTGCGAGGTCGTAATGTGTGGTAACGTGTCTTGTATGTTGTTTGCGTTGCGAGGTAAAGTTTGCGAGGGTCGTAGTTGGTGTGTCGTGTTGTTTGCGTTTTAACGTAAATTTGCGAGGGTCGCAGTTGCTGGCAAGGAGCGCCATCGGCACTCCATGCCAGCAACTGAGGCCCTTGCCCGCGGTTCTTCAAGGCTGCGGGCTCGCTATGCGAGCCCGTAAGTGTGAGCAACGGCTCTGGCTGGCTCGCCTGCTCACAACTATATATGTGATATTTATTTTTTACTTAAGCATTTTTTTTTCTTTTGTCTATTGTAGGACATACTCTCTGAAACAGTTAAATCTGCATTTCCTTGATACTTATTATTTTTATTGTCTTTATTTATATCGCGCCAACATATTCCGTAGCACTGTACAGTGGTATTTTACAAGCCAAAAAACAAACTTAACACCTTATAAAGAATGGAGCGCCCTGTTTTTGAGCATATAATCAAATGCACATAGTGCTTGTTTCCAAGACACGGACACACAATTGAAAACTCGCAAACTTACTTCTCCACAACACCTACTACTCACCTTCTCCAGAGCACGCTAATATCTCCTGAACCAACCTCATCTTCCCAGTCTGTTCTCATGGCCTAATGATGCCCTGAAAATATGTATCCCCCTCAAGACAAAACCTCAGATTTTAAAAGGAAAGAATTTTTAGTACAGATTGAAGCTATATTGAATATATGAATATCGAATTTCCATTTCTAACTACATGTCATCTACAATTAGAACAATATCAATAGCAGACCACAATTCTCATGCTCTCAGCCCATCTAAATACTTGTATTTAATGCTTTGATTATTCCACTTTAGAGTCTTTTTTTCCACAGCAAATGTTCAGCGCAGAGAGCGGCGGTTTCAATCTAGTAGCGATATGAATTGTTTACGAGATGAATTTTTCCATGTACTATTTTTTTCTAAGATAAAAAAAAAAAATCTGTTTTACTATTCCACTGCAGTGCCATGCTGACATATCAGCCACAGTAAAGTCTGTTAATGGATTTTCAATTGCAAATCATTTTTTAAAATATGCTCTGCAGTGTGTTTTACACAATATTTACGGAGCTGTCTTCCCATTACATAAGCCGTTATTTTAGCTTTTAAACAGCAGTTTACAGTGGACACACATTTCAGTACTTTAGAACTATGATTTGCAATACTGTATTTTCTAGGTGATTATAGAAAATAATGCACATACAAATATATTTATTTTATTTGCCTCCCTCTGAGATTACCCACCAGCCCCCCACTGAGTTCCTGAGTGTCAGTATATGGCAAAGTACAAAGAACAACATGGCCGCAAAAGAGAGTCACATGTGTGTGTGTCAAACAGTAGTGTCCGACTCTCTGTTACCTCATGAACCGCAACACACCATGCTGATCCCCTTAGTATTCATGGCAGAAATACTGGAGTGGGTTCGCCAGTTCCTTCTCAAGTTGGCCAGTGCATACAGCTCCTGATACTCCCATCCAATTACTGACCAGGACTCTGGATGGTGTGACCTCTTGGTTTCCCAAATAGAATTAAACCCAGGTCACAGCGGTGAAAGCACCAAATCCTAACCATTGGACCACCAGGGAAGCCTGCTTGAGCATATAGTGGTTTGCTATTGGTTGAAGGGAAAAGCCATATTGTATAGTAAAGTGAAGTGTGAAAATACTCAGAAATGTTACAGAGAGACATATCAATAACAATGGCCAAATATACTAAGAAAGTGTCTGAGCATTCAGGAAGAGGACAAATCACAGTAAATATAAGAAGAACTAGGAAATTGCCTGTCAAAAATGACAGGAATTAAATTGTAGGGCTGGCAATGCTGTTTGCCACACAATGTGAGGGTTTTGCTCATCTGAGCAGCATGTTGGTTTTATTTTTAAAGTCCCACAAGCCTGGCATTGTTCATGTAAGTGTTACTGTCTTTGGAGTTGTATATTTTCTAAGTTCTGCGTGTCTGGCAATCCAGAGCCTTGTTTTCATCCGGTTTCAGAATTTTTACGTTTTTAGGCCCCCATTTTTTCCATCGCTTAGCCGATTTTCGAGTAGCGAAAAGCTGAAAATATGGCTAAAATTAATTTGCAACTTAACTCCCAGGCTTCCTGACTGTTTTTCTGTGTTTTCGAGTTACGTGTTTGAACCAACTGTGTGCTTCAACTGCTTAGCGAGACTCGCAGTGCAATGAGCTCCTTTGGCGCTCATTGCAGCCTAACTCCCGCATGTTTTGTGAGGCTTGCAGGTGGCCCTTGCTTCGCGAGGGCCGCAAGTGCATTACCAACATCGCAAAAGTCACCAACATCGCAAGATCCATAACTATATATATACTAGCGACTTGCCCGATAAAAATGACGGGGCAATAAAATTGTAAGGCAGGTAATGCTGTTTGCCACAGACATTAATTTTTTTGGTGGTCTGAGATCCTTCGGCGCTCATTGCGAGGCTCTTGGTTGTTGTACTTTTTTTTTTATGAGAGACACTTTTGCTGTCATTGTAAGGTCGGCGCTGATCTTCTTTTTGCGCTTATTGCAAGGCTGTACCCTGGTGTAGTTTGTGTGCTATGAGCAGCGTTGGTGCCCGTTGTGAGGCACGCAGTGAATGGTTTTGTGTTTATTGCGATAGTTTTTTTATTTATTTTTGTGTATATGTACTTTCGTCTGCTAATTAAATAATTAATAAATTAATATACTTTACCTATTTGTAAGTAATGTAGGAAGCATTGTGCTGTAGAGCTGACAATCTGTTTTGATGTTCCTGCAGCATACAATGTAGGTTTGCACTGTTGTGGAGCTGAGGTGTAAGTGTCAGCAATGTGTGCAGTGTGTAGTGTAAATAGGCTGCGTGCGCGAGGGGAAGCTGTTAGTGTTGCTGTGTATTTCCGCATTCTGTAAGTTAGTGTTGTAAAATGGCGGCGCATATGTAAGTGGTACGCGGGTGTGGATGACTTCCTTGCTAAAAGTGTATCTTGTACCTCATACGGCTTTTTGGAAAAGCCGTATGTGCTTGGTGGTGTTTTGCGGGTTTAGGGTCCTGTAGCCTCGTTTTCGTTTTTTTCGGCAGCCATTTTATCTCTCGCTTAGGGGATTTTCGTGTGTCTAAACTCGGTAATTTGGACTTAAATTGAGGTGTAACTTCACTTTGCGAGGGTCGGCATTTGCGGCCGACGTGGGAGCCTCCATCTCTGCAAATGCGCCCCCTAAAGCGAGAACCTGCTACTTATGAGCTGAGACTGCTTAAAACCTCTCTCTCTCTCTCTCTCTGGCTGATACTTTCCAAAGACATACAGCATGACAGCCATTACTCTACAGCCATTGGCTGTCCCGCACACACCTTCATCTACTGTAGTGGGAGGGAACAAGGGGGAAAACAAAATGTAAACACATCCATCAAAAACGACCTGCCACACTTTTTATGCAGTTCTTTGAAAACCTGCACATGGATTTCTGGATCAAAACCAACCTCCTCTGCACATGTTACAGAGCAACTTATGGGAGGTACAGTAAATGGCCCTTTAAACATTGTTCTCAATGTAGATGTTAAAACTTACATTTGAACTTTATTTTTCCAGACTTAAGCAAACATGCTTTACTCCATTGGGTGGGAAATGGCCTGCTCAGGAAAGACTTTAACTGCTTCACTAAATTGGGTGCAAACCTAGACCAGTCAGAACAATTTTAGGACAACCTCCCCAGCAGATCCTTTCCAAGCTTCTGAGCACCTACTAGGGGGAGGAGAGAAACAGCTCTTGATAGATCCTGAAACTCTAAAGTTCAAATGCAAGTTTTATAAACTATATTGAAATTATTTTATTCAAATTCTGATATTGTTTCACACAGTAATAAAGAAAAAATAAACTATTGTATGGATACTGCTATATGATGATACACAACAATAGCACAGAGCTGCCAAATGTGTTTTTAAATAATATGTACGTTTTATTTTAAGAGATCAGGGTGCAGTGGACTTCTTTACATTAACTCAAAATCCACCTAAGGATAACCTGGAAATGGAGAGACCCCTGAATAGTACTCATAATACTTTTACGCTTTATAGAAATACAATCTTAAAAAACATTGAAGATTATCAAAATGTTTTCATATGTGACATTTGTAACAAACTAGCAATGCTGACAGCTGTGTAAGCCATGGACATAAAATAATTTTCAGAGAAAATCTTTATTTCAGCAAACTCTGCTTGTACGTGGAAGATGCCATGACAGTGACACTTTTTATAAAACAAGGAAGTGTTTGATAGGAAGTCTTGCAAGTATACTTGCATGCTACCTATGCTGAGCTTATGGAAATGATGGGGAATGGTCCCATAGTGAAATCTTATCTGAATCCACCAATCAGTAAGACAATTCAAGTCCCTCCACTTTTGAGTAGATAATTAGAAATGGCAGAATATGCCCACTTTGTGTTCTAGTCAGCAGTAAGTGTGTAGGGCAGAAATATGTTATCCTTCTGATTTTTCCCCTAAAAATACTTTATGCTAGTGGCGTATTTATTATTATTATTATTATTATCTTTATAATGCACCAACATATTCCGTAGTGCTGTACAGGGGTTGAGTACATGGCAAAAACAAAATGAACACCTTATGAAAGCCCTGTTTCTGAGCTTAGAATCAATTATACCTAGTGCTCATTTCCAAGGCACTGACACAAGATTTAAAACTCACACATTTACACTCTATGGTTTTAGGTGTGATACAAAAGGGTGACAAATGCAAGATGGCAGATTGAAAGGGGTCAAGAAGGGAATTGGAGGAAATAAACTGAGTGAGGCGATTGTAAACAAGCCACTCAGCAGTTTAGAAGCCAGGGGAAGTAGTGAGATAGGGTGATAGTTGGAGGCAGAAGCTGGGTCAGATGAGGGCTTCTTAAGAATGGGTGTAATTATGGCATGTTTTAAAGAGGATGGAAACATGCCAGTGTTTAGGGTTGAATAGATGTGTGAGAGCTAGGATAAGTGTGGTGGGTAGGGGAGGGATTTGCTGTGATGGAATAGGATCATGTGGACATGTTGTAAGGTGAGAGATTGATAGTAAAGTAGATACTTCATCCTCACTTACATGATCAAAGAAGACCCTAGTGATGGAGGGATTGGGGAAGGGTAAGGGCTGGGTGTTGTCAGTTTGTGGAGAGGATGGTGGTATAGGACCAAGCTGAGAGGAGAGCTCATTTTGGATGGTTTCAATTTTATTTTTAAAATGGCTGGCAAAGTCATCAGCAATTAGACAGGAAGGGGCAGAAGGTGGGGGTGGGCAAAGGAGGGTGTTGAATGTAGCAAATAAATGTTTATGGTTGGAGGACAGGTTTGATATCAGTGATGAGAAGTATTGTGTTGTTTTGCAAGATTGAGGGCAGAGAAGTAGGAGCGCAAGGTAAACTTGTAGTGGAGAAAGTCTGCTGAAGTGCGAGATTTCCTCTATAGTCGTTCTGCAGTGCGTGAGCATCTCTGTAGATAGCGTGTTTGTGTAGTGTGTCATGGTTGTGGATGAGAGCGAGGGCGTTTGCTTGTGATTATGGGGGTAAGAGTGTCAAGGGTGGAGGTTAGAGTCATGTTGTACTGTGAAGTGGCGATGTCAGGGCAGGCAAGGGTGGTGAGGAGGCTGAGAAGGAGTTTTAGCACATTGGAAAATTGTTGTGGGTTGAGTGCTTGCAGGTTTCTGCAGGTTCTGGTGGCAGGGATTGAAGAAGGGTGGTGAGCGGAAGATGAGGTGAGGTTGCAAGTTAGCAGGTGGTGGTCAGATAGAGGAAGTGGGGAGATGACAAGGTTGGAGATAGTGCAGAGATTTGTGCAAATAAGGTCAATGGAGTGTCCACCACTGTGAGTTGCAGAATCTGTCCATTGTGAGAGGACAAGGGAAGAGGTAAGTGCAAGTAATTTTGCAGTTGTTGGGGAGGTAGGTGTGTCATTGGCTATGTTGACATCGCCAAGAATGAGTGAAGGTATATTGGAGGAGAGAAAGTGAGGGAGCCCGGCGACAAAGTTGTCCTGAAATTGAGAGGATGATCCAGGCGGGCGATAGATCACAGCTACTCGCAGAGGGATGGGAGAGAAAATGCGAATAGTGTGAACTTCAAAGGATGAAAATTGGAGGGAGGGAACAGGGGGTATGCAGTGAAAAGTGCAGTGAGAGGATAGTAATATGGCCACACCTGTACCTTGTTTGTTCCCAGGTCTAGGAGTGTGGCTGAAGTGTAGACCACCATAAGAGAGTGCAGCAGTGGTGACAGAGTCAGATAGAGTGAGCCAGGTAGTACATTATATATACATCAAACAGATTGTATAAGGAGTATAGACTGAGCAGATATTTAGATATTAAATATCATACCATAAGTGATATTAGAAGCAGAGTAAGAATTATCAGGTACAATTTCAGATCAGATATTCAGGAGAGAATCAGCACATCTGCTAATGTTGTTCAGGTATAAATCTCACAACCATCTGAAGTTATATCCTATCTAGAGTGGTCCTTTGACATGAAGTCCTACGTTACGTTGCCCTGCGCTCCTACCTGCCCTTGCAGTGAGTTATCTTTAATTATCTTCCAGTTAGAGTAGACATCATATGATGTGTTAAAACTATTGGTTACCCCTTTGCGGCAGTAAATCATAAGTGATCATTCCTGCTTTGAATGACTGAATACCTAGTATATAATTTAGCTCACTGCAGGAACATGCAGAAGGTGAGTATAGAGGGGAAGGCCCGGGGCATCATGTGGCCCTCAGACCCTTCCTATGTGGCCCCGAGCATGTTTTCAAGTGGGAGATCATGTTCCTAATAGAGTCAATTTTATCTCTCCACAACTAGGAAAGTATTCTCCCTTACACTACATAAAACTTAGCCTCATTACCTATACCTCTATCACCACTTAATCCATCCGTACCTCTATCCCACAATGATTTTACAATTTTTGCTAAAAACTATAAACAAAAACAACTATAAACCATTGTAAAGCCCCTTTAAGGACTTGCGTGCCATGTATGCAGCCATTTGAGCAGATAAGATTGCCCATTACTGGAGTATACTCTGGTCTATTTAATTTAAAACAGGCTACATTTTTCTGATGTGTGTACATGCTCATTCTTCATAATCCCACAAAAGGGATTATTAAGAAATTATGAAGAAGCATTATAGAGATAAAAGCTCAGGTTGGATGGGTGAATCAAAATGATTGTTTAATAGGTAAAAAATAAAAAATGTAATGTAAGTTTAACAAATCGATTATATTTCCCTTAACTTCTATTATTATCAGTCAACACTGAGGGGGAGCCAGGCAAAGTTGGGTGGATTTTTTGATACACTGTCTTGGTGCAAATGTATTACCTCAATCACTTAAAATCAGTGGCCTAGGTAATGGCTGGAAGGTGCAAAATACATTAGGACTCACATGTCTGCAAGAAGATGCCCATGGAATTAATATAAAGGCTAAGAAATATATGTAGGAGGTATGATTAGTTCAACTTACAATAAAAATAATTATCTGCTCTCCCATAATAAATTAAGATTCACACTTTACACCAGGCTGCTGAAGGTAGTAATGGGTCCCTACCTATAGTGGGCCCCAATGATTTGCGCCTGCATCAGCAGTAGCTCTGCCATTGCTTCAAATTCCATCATAGGCCTGTACCTTACTTATGGATTTATACAGTATATTCAACCCTGACTTGAATAAAAGTTATATTTATAGACTGTGAAAAGATATCCATATTGACTGCTATTTTCTACATGAATCTGCTACCATGTTAAGTGCGGAAAAGCATTTAAAATACTGCTATGCTTTCCAAGCTTTTCTCTTTCTAGTATGACCCTGCTATAATGGCTTTTATCACTTTGCAAAATTTAACTAAAATGTTTTCACTGTAATTAAATTATGTTTCTTGTTTGATTAAGAGGTGTAAATTGCAATTATACATCTAACAGTAACAAATACAATTTTATTCTGGTACTATGTTGCTTTTGATTATTGATTTGGGTAGCCTATGGGTTTGTTTTGGATTTTATTGGAAATTATTTGTTTTAATTAATTAATGGATATAATTGTTTCCACAATTTGTCTTAGCTTGGTATAAAGGAGGCAACTAAGAGAAAATAGGTAGAAAAGGAGTCAGGAAGATTATACAAACAAATATTAAGGGTAACTGTTGTTTGATAAAATCCTCATATGCTTGTAAAGTAAGTATTTGAGCATATCCTTTCTGTGCACAGGTGAGTCAATCAGGATGACTTGAGAAATATGGGGCTCTCCAGGACTGAACTTGCCCACCCTGCTATATCCTAATTAGACGTTTGCCACATCTACATCGAAAAAGTAATAAATGTATGTTTATCCATGTAAGTATACAGTAAGTTACATTGTTACATAGTAATTGAGGTTGAAAAAAGACTTTTAGCCCATCAAGTTCAACCTTTTAAAATCTCCTCTGATCTGCAATATGCGGATTAGATGTTAATTGATCCAGAGGAAGGCAAACCCAAAAAAAAAAACAGTGAAACTTTGCCAATTGTCTCAAAAGGGAAAAAAAAAATTCCTTCCGGACCCCAGATACTGGCGATTAAATTTCTCCCTGGATCAACACTCCCTCTCTTATTAACCAGGATAACCCTGAATCCCCCTTTTAATTAAAAATATATCCAATCCCTTTTTAAAGTTATCTATTATCTACCACCTCCCTTGGTAGAGAATTCCACAGATTAACCACCCTTACTGTGAAGAAACCTTTTCTTTCTTTAAGGTAGAATCTTTTTAGGTCAGGTTTGATTACAGAAAGACATGTTCTCTGCATATAGATATTTCTGTGCATATTCCAAAGCATTGCATGTGTATCTTCAGGCAGCCTACTCACCCCTAAAAATATTTATGAGATACTCATTTGCATAATACAGCCCAGACAATTCTGGATATCTCAGAAATTATTCACTTCAGAAAAAATTAAGTGGTTCATGCAATGTGTAGCCATTTTTTTTAGGCTTTTGAATAATAACTTAAAAGCCTAATTTTGGGGTGTCAGAACTCTACTCATTGTAAAGAGCAGAAAGTTTGAAACATGCAGAATAGCGTGGGAACAGGACATTGGGAGGACATGGACAACTTTTTATCTAGAGAACTGGATCATCCCCCAGGGAGTAAAAGAAAAAAACTGTAGAGTTAAATTAGCATTATTAACAGCAAATGTATTCACAGTACCACCATTCAAAGTTATAATTAGTTCTAATGTATAGTAAAGGGCATCTTAAACCAATAATACAATCCAGTGTAAACCACTAAAAATTACATTTGGGGTTGTGAATTTTATGATGTCAGGCAGAACAAGAACATTGTAATTAATACTACATCTAAATAAATGATAAACTTTATTTCCTATTTTTTAACTCAATGCAAATAAGGATTTTATGCAAAAAAATTACAAATTTTAGATCCATTGATGTCTGCATCAAAAACGCAACTGCTTAAAAACATGAAATATAAATCTAATATATTAAAAACTTTGCACAAGACCATAATAAAAAGACAACTGTAGTTTAGCAAACATGTCACATTTTGTGAAGTATGTAACAAACTAACATTACCAGCTATATAAACCATGAGCATAAAAGCATTTTTGAGAAAGTCTTAAATTTAACGTGTCATGGGTGCGTCCATCTTGGATTGCTAGTTTGCTTGCAGTCTGAGTGGTAGGGTTATCCAGCTGCATACTTTTCAACTGTGTCTCTTTTGGAGGGAAAGTCTCTGTATGCAAGTCAAATTCCCCTGCCCCTCTTAGATTTCCAAATGCCCCTTTTTTGAAGGAATATCCTGCATTTAAGGGCTAAATCCTGTTTTCTAGACTTAATCATGTCCTACTTGCTCTGGTTTTTATTTAATGAAATTTCAGGGGAAGGGCTGGAGGAGAAGAAAGGAAGAGGTAGGGAGTAGCTGGGAGAGACTATATGAGGACCATAGTCTTCTCCCTCACTTCCTTTTTTTTTTTTTTTATCATTGATTTTTTATTAGTCACTTAATAAAAGAGTAAAGAATCAACATTGTATCAGTAAGCCTTGATTCACAGATCAGGCAATTTTTATCTATTTCACAAACTGTAAGAAAGTCGATTTTAACTCAATGGAGTAATAATTAGTCATGAAAGCATCGTATACAATACTCCTATTCCAATTAAATTTTCATCAACCATTCATGACCTACACATTTCTTTTTCCTTTTTCTGTTCCCGTAATCCTTATTTATCCCCGTTAGCTGAGGCTAACTTTTGGAGCTCATCCTGATCTTTCTTTTTACATTTATTCCCAAAGCTCCCTGAATGATCAGATCCTCCCAGCCCCCCTCCCCTCTTTTCCCCTTTTTAACCAATTAAACTTTAATTAAATTTTTAACCGTAACTAAACTGTTGGCAGCTGATAGTTATCTTAAAAAAAAAACCTACTTCTATCTTTCCATGTCAATTTCATTACTATTATCTTACCTCTTCGGTGTTTGAGATTCTTGGGTGTTCCCCAGTCCAGTTCTCCATTTCTCATCCTCCTTTTATTCTCCTTCTCTCCCCGGGATATCAGACCCCTGTATTTTATTTTTGGTGACCTTGATAAGTGACCCAGGGCTCCCAAATTGTTAGATATTTGTCCATAGTGTCTGCTAGAATGTGAGATATTCTTTCGTATAGCATAATTTGATTTAATTTACTGACTATCTCTGAAGGTTCTATATGTTTTGCTTTCCATTTTTTAGCTATGCAATTTTTAGTCGCTAGACATATAAACTGCATCATCTTGTTTTGGGTAGCCGTTAAAGTTTCCATGCCTAGTCCTAACAGACAGACCTCCATCTGAGCCTCTAGATCTATTTGAAATATAATGGATGCTAGACGTGTACATTCTTGCCACATCCTTTGAGCATTGGAGCAAGTCCACCACATATGTATGAAAGTGCCTCTCGAACTACATCCTCTATAGCAATTTGGGTTTTGTCCCCTATTCCACTTAGCTATCCGGTAATATATCCGGGTTATATAAGCCCTGTGTAAAATCTTTATGGATGTCTCTAACAGGCTATGATTTAGTGAACCCCTAGTCAACTCCCTCCAGGATCTTTTCCACTGAGTTATTTCCCAGGTGTGTCCAAAATCTTTCTCCCATTCCTTCATAAATTTATCCTTGGGGTCTACTTTTGGTTTATTAAATTCTGAATAGAGCATGCCTAGTATTCCTCTTGTTAAAGGCGCTGTGCTACATAATTTTGAGAACCAAGTGTATTTCGGCATACCCTGCTGTTTGACCAGGGAGCTCGCCAAATGATTAATCCTACAGAAATTATAGTGTTCCTCCAGTGGGAGATTATGCTTGTCCCTCAGATTTACATAGGAGAGAGAGCCCCCCTCCGTTACCCAGCTCCCAATTCTCCCTAGATCTCTAGATGTCCACCACTCCCTTGAATGCTCAGATAGGGGAGTTCGAAATTCCGGGTGTGGTATAAGGGGAGCCAAGGGAGATAGCCCCCCCAAAATCCCATGGTTTGATTGAGCCCATTTACAGCACTGTAGTGACAACCTAATTATCGGGTTTTGTAGCTGTCTAAGTACCCCTAATGGTTCTTTTAACCAAATTACTTGCTCCCAAGTGTAAGGTCGTAGGTCTTGATCCTCTATATAAACCCAACTTGGCTTATGATCCCGTGAATGGATCCTAGGGATAACTGCCAATTGAGCTGCGCGATAATATTGTATAAGATTAGGGCACGATAGTCCCCCCCATCTTTTGTGTCTAGTCATTATCTGTTTCGCTATTCTGTGCGACTTATATTGCCAAATGTATTGAAAAATTACTTTTTGGAATTGTCTTAATTCTTTTTCCGGGCATCTCACTGGCAAGGATCGGAACAGATAGAGAATTTTCGGTAATAGATTCATTTTTATGGAATGTATCCGTCCAAGCCAAGATAATTTGAGTCTGGACCATGAGTTCATGTCATTCTTTAATTGTTTGATAAGAGGGTCATAGTTGAATTTATAGAGGTCCCCCAAGTTTCTTGTAAGATTAATCCCCAAGTATCTAATGTGGGTCTTTGGCCAAGTAAACCTGTAATTATCTCTCAGGAAAGTCTCTTCCCCCTTGGTTAAATTTAAGGCCAGCACCTCTGTTTTGGTCGTATTTAATTTAAGACCTGAGATTAAGCCAAAGCTGTCAAGTATTTCAAACAGAGCCGGGATCGAGGATGTAGGGTCAGTGAGAGTACAAAGAACATCATCTGCAAACCAGCTGCTCTTGAACTGAGTTGATCCGGCCCGTATTCCTTTTATCTGAGCACAAGCCCGAATCTTCTGAGCCAGAGGTTCCACTACCAAGGCAAACAACAGCGGAGAGAGCGGACAGCCTTGTCTTGTGCCCCTCTGTATATCTATAATTTCTTTGTTTTGTCCTGTCACTTTAATTTCCGCCTTAGGCTTTTTATAAAGCGTTTGAAGCAGGTTCACAAATGTGTTTGAAAAACCAAACTTTGCTAGTACTTCCCATAGATAGGGCCATTCCACTGTGTCAAAGGCCTTTTCTATGTCTAGGGCCAACATGCACAGAGAAGAGCGTTGTTGTTGGGCTATATGGATTAGGTTAGCTACTTTGCGAATATTATCTCCCGCCTGCCTATGAGAAATAAAGCCCACCTGGTCTGGGTGAACCAACTTTGGGAGGAATCTTGCTATCCTGTTGGCTATAATCTTTGTTAATAACTTTAAATCAATATTGAGTAGTGATATGGGCCTAAAATTTTTCACTTCTAACTTATCTTTACCCTCTTTTGGGAAAAAAAACAAATTGGCTTGGTTAAATTCCGCTGGTATTGAGTTACCTTCTAAAATATAGTTAAAAAAGGTGGTTAAGTGTGGGGCTAGGATATCAGAGAAAGTTTTATAATATTGTGCCGTGAATCCGTCCGGTCCAGGGGACTTGCCTGCCTTCGCATCCTGTATAGCCTGAATCACTTCCTCTAATGTAATCTTGGAGTCAATTAACCCGTTATCTTCCTCTGTCAATCTGGGAAGTTCGCAGGAATTTAGAAAGTCCCTTATGGGGGCTTCTGTTGCTGATCCATGGGAAGTGTATAATTTACTGTAAAAGTTTTTGAACATTTCTTGTATTTTCTTGGGGCTAGATGTTATTTGTCCCAGTGTATCTTTTATCTGGTATATTTTTGATTGGGCAATTTTGTTTTTCAATTGGTTGGCTAGCATGGTATCTGGTTTATTCGCCTTGGCGTAGAACCTCTGACCCGTAAAACGTAAGGCTCTTTCAGTTTTAGCTGACAAGATTTGATCTAACTCAACTCTCACCGACTCTATTTGTTGTCTTAGTGCTTTCGTTGGGTTTTGTTGATTCACCTTTTCTAATTCTACAAGTTTTTCCTTTGCTAACCTTTCTTTTTGATTTTGTTGTTTTTTATGTTGGGCCGCTATTTGTATACATGTCCCTCTAATGCAGGCTTTATGAGCCAGCCATATCCAATCTGGGGTTACATTCCCAATTATATTTTCTGTAAAGTATGAATCCAAAGCTACCGTAATTCGGTCTTTTAAGTGAGGTTGGGTTAGGAGCATTTCATTTAACCTCCAGCCTCTGGCACCCCCTAGGGTCCCCCCTAATTGAATTTTAAGGCAAACATAAGAGTGGTCGGACCAAGTACACGGATATATCTCTACTCCATCAGTCTGGTCAATTAAGTTTGTTCCTATCAGGAAGGTATCTATTCTTGAATAAGTTTGATGTACTGTGGAGAAAAATGTGTATTCCCTATCTGAAGGGTGGCTCTCCCTCCATATGTCCGTCATCTGTAATCTCCTTAGTTTAGCTTGTATTAATTCTATTTTCTTGGAGTATTTGTCTCCCACTGATGCTCCCGTGCGATCTAGGGATGGTGTGAGTACTAAATTTAAGTCCCCCCCTACTATCACATATCCTAAATCTTTGGATTCTAAGTGACGAAGTAATCGTAGGAGACAGTTGTGAGGGGATGAATTTGTAGAGTATAATGAAATAAGCGTGGTTTTACTATCATGTATTGTGCCTGTCAAGATAATATAGTTTCCTTCCGGGTCAATGGTCTTGCTACTAAGAACAAAGGGAAAATCTCTGTGTAGCAGGATAGCCGTTCCCGCTTTTCTTGAGGCCTGTGTGGTAGCATATATGTGAGGATAATTTCCATGTATATATTTTGGGATATCATTCAATTTAAAGTGAGTTTCTTGAAGGAAAATAGCTGCCGGATTATGTGCTTTATATGTTAGGAAGGCTTTCCTCCTCTTAAAAGGTGAGTTGAATCCTCTTACATTATGAGTTATAAAAGTATATCCTACTCTAGCCATCTATCCCGGGAAGAGAAAAAAGCGTATAAATAATACTCACTTTTGAAGCCGATGATCCCTGGTGTTTTGAGATAACTGGACCAAGCAAGACCCATTTTCCCGCACCTTTGAGTTGTAGGTTTCATTTCTGTGTCACTGCCAAAGAAAACAACTAACCAAGAAATAATAACATTAATTTCCATTAAACTAAAACTTTCTACGAATCTGAGTATCTTTGTGCTCTTTCCCCAGCATCTTCGTGAATGCTTCTTAGTAAATCTGGTCTGAGGAGAGAGAACTATCCCTGTCTCCTTCATGCCAGAATGAGGAATGCACGGTGTGTAACGTTATGTTAGGGTATTGTAATGCCCCCCCTTAAGCTTCCTTTACTTAATCTCCGTAGGGTCCCACCCTCTAGTTCTTTATTTGTTTATTTATTTTTTTTTTTTTTTATATTTTATTTTTTTTTTTATTAATTTTTATGTTTCCCCCACTGCCCTTATTTATTTCTTTAATGATTTCTCCCACTCCCGGTTATCTGTTATACTTTTCAGGCCGTCCCCACGTTAATAATGTCGTGTACATAATATATCCTTTAACTATCTAAAAGGCCCAAAGTTACTCATCCTCTTTAGTCTTATTCTCAACGATTTACCCGTCTTGATAAATGACCCTATAATTTTAACTGAATAAACCTCAGGTATGAAGGAAAAAAAAAAAAAAAAAAAAAAAAAGGAAGAAAAAAAAACCTTGTATTCTCCTCTGCCTCGCCTTTATTCTCTAAGACAGAATTGCAATCCTAGAGTTGTGTACATGGTTTACCTTTATATTGATTTTAAGGTCTAACTATATTAGAGCTCTTTTTTTTTAAATTTAGCCTAACTGTTTAGATTTTCTATAGTAGAGTCTCTACAGATTTGAGAGTCTAGGCATTGATAGTGTGAGGTATCTTAGAGTTATGTCCCTTTATATTTATCAGTCTATGCCTCGGATGTCAGAGAAAAGGAACCCTTTAGTTTTCACTGTATCGTCCATGTTCCCCACTACAAGTGCTTCTTTCGTAGGATTGTGTATATGAATTACCCTTGTAGTTCCTTCGAGGTCTAGTAGTCCAAGAGTCTCTTGAAGTTTAACCTAGCTGTTAAGGTCCCTTATAAGAGAGTCTCTGTAGATTTGATAGTCCCAGCACTATTTATATGAGACTTCATAAGTATCTCTGAGCAATCCATGGATCCTAAGTCAGGGTCCGGTCCAGTCAGAAAACCCCTGCTTATATTTTCTGGGAAAGATCCTCTGTTGTAAGTCCTGTCTTGCGCCTTTGTGGAAGCGGAGTATCTTGCCACTGTCTCTTTGGACTCCTTCGAGGGGAGTCTTGTGGCTGCAAGCCTCGTTCTATTGTTGTAATTAACCCTAGTTTTTGTAGTGTTCGCATACATTCTTCTAGGTTTTTAACAGAGTAAGAAGTTCCTTTCACTTGAAACAGGAGTACAAAGGGAAATCCCCATCTATATGCTATCTTATGTTGTTGTAGAATTGTCAGAGCCGGTCTCATCTGTCTTCTCCTCAAGAGGGTATTGGGGGCCAAGTCTGCATATATCTGTAATACAGAGCCATCTGGACCTTTAATTTCTCTACACTTTCTTGCTGCTCCCATTATGGCATCTCTGTCCCTCTGGCGAAGAAGCCGTATGATTACATCCTTGGGAATATTAGGGGCTGAAGTAGCCCCCAGGGCCCTATGAGCTCTTTCAATTTCCCATTCTGCTTCTGGAAGTGCCGGGGTCAGAGAATTGAACATGGCCTGGATGTAGGGTAGAAGATCCGTCACTGCTCGGGGTATCCCCCTTAATCTCAAATTGTGTCTCCGGCTCCGGTTGTCCATGTCTTCTAATTTCTCAGTCATTTCTGCTATTTGTAGGGAGTGCTCTGTCACAGCCGAACCCATCTGGTGTTGTGTTTCTCCTAGGTCATCCACCAAGGTTTCTAAGAGGTGAGTCCTTTGACCCAGTTCATGGATCTCTTTTGTAAGCTCTTTTTTGACGCTGTCTAATTTGCTTTGCATTAGTTCTGCTATTTGTGCCATTGACTTTGCAGATATGTCCATTGAGGTATTGTTGCTTTGTTCCATTTCTGATTCAGAGGGTCCTGAATCTGCTGGGTCATTCTCTGCAGTCTGTTTTTGATTGGCCATAGTTGCTTGGAAGTGTTCTTTAATGTTTTTGGAGTGTTCTGACCGTTTGGGCTTGACCATGATTCCAGATCTGCAATAAATCTGCCCTATTAGTGTCGTAGTTTTTTGTCGCCTTTTATAGCTGTATGTAGTGTTTTAGCCAATAGTGACAGCCTGGATTTTGGAGCTCCCTTAGCATGAGGTTCTTAATGTTTATTGTTTCCACATTGTACAGTACTTCTGGGGTTCTATGTGAGGCTTGAGGCAGTGGTGCATTTGTATATCTAGACAGTGGGACCCAGGTTTGCCGCCATGTTTCAGGCCATGTTTATGTTCTTATCTGCCTGCTACTTTTCACCTCTGCATCCCTCCATTGGGGCCAGATTTCTAATTGACTACTGTTATAAGCTATTGATCAGTTCTCTGGAGGCTTATGGTTGTGAGTGGTGACTCAGTTTTTGTTCTTCTTTTCTTTTTTGATTCCCTTCTAGGGTTTCTGCATAACAGTCACTGTTAATATTGTCTTAAGAGCCTGTGTGTTGCCAAGCCTGTCTGCCTCCTTTCTCTATATACAAGCTGTTCTTGTTCTGCTATGTGACTAGGCCTCTGATCTCCCACTTGTATCTTTCATATAGTGGGTTAAAATGGCCGACTATAGGTTGTTTAAGATGGCCGCCGTGATTTTTCGCGGGCTTTTCTCGCCCAGTTATGGAGGCTCTTCAGTGTCTCCACCTGTTTCTCCGCTATCCCACCTTCAATGGCCCCCCTCGTCTCTCTCAGGGTGCTCCCCTCTCCCTCTAAGCCACCTACAGGTAACTTACGTTTGGCTGTTTGTCCCGTCACCCGGAGTGGGTCCAGTGCGGTTGGGAGGGAAGGAGAGTGCAGGTTCGGGTCCCAGCTCCCGGCTATGTCCCGGATTTGCTTTCGCCGCTCCTTCTCTTCTGGCTTGCTGGCCCTCCGCCGGGTTGTCCCAGTCGGGTTTCTCGGTCTGCCTGCGGCAGAAGGCTGTGTGGGGAAATCCGGTGCGTCCGCTCCGCGCGCTTCAAAGTCCTCTTGGGGTAATATTTGGGCGGTGTGCCTCCCTTGAAACCCCTCAAAATGATCCCCTTGGTATGGGGAGTCTTCTGGTGTCAATTAGGGGTTAGCTGGATCTGTTAGCCCCCCTTTATTGGGGTTTTTAAAGGTTCTCACTGCAGAGCTCAGTCCAAGCGTGACTGCTCGTCTCTCTCTCCCCCCTCACTTCTTTTTAATGGCTGCTCCCCTCCAGAGAACATCTGAAATAAAAAATAAAAAGCCGACCTACGCTCCCTGAAATTTCTAGTTACAGCTTCTGGCAGGCATTTTGCTGCCGTGTGCCCAGTTAGGGAGGATGACCGGGGGACTTGGGGGTGTCTTTGGCTTAAGTTCCTCCCCTTGGTGGGTCGGACTCAATTCCTTTTATGGTTAGTAGGTAAAGTCAGTCCTAAAGGTGGGGGCATCCTGGCAGCAAAAGCGTTGCCGCCTGAAACCTGGAAGTTGGTCTTGTGACCTATGGTTAATTTGTCATGCTGACAAAAGTAAAAAAAAAAAAAGTTGCTGTAGCCTAATGAATAATATTTCATGGTAATTTATTGGTGGGAGTGGTGGTGGTAAGTTGGGCAGTGCTTAGTCATGGGTGTAGAAGTGAAAGAAAATCTGGGGGGGGAGAGTACGCATATAGTATGAAAATTCCACTCAACTGCTTCTCTACACATACACACATATTGGAATATCTGGGGGAAGGGGGGGGGGGGTTCTGCCTCGTCCCTCCCCCAGTTCCTACACCCATGTGCTTATTGACGGAGCCAGCAACCTTACGACAATGCCAGGTCAAGATATATATTCTTTAGAACTGACATTCCCGGCTTATGTCTGTATGGAGCATGGTGCACTTTATTAAACATTTACCATTCTACATCATGATGGTAACCCTACATTATAGTGCATCATTCTTCAAGAGCACAAGTATCCTTCTTTGGCCACTTCAACTCTTGGGATGAATGCAGCTGGTGATTGCTCTTTCATTAAGAACTGTTGTCAAGTGACCCTTAATAGTGACAATGTTTCAAAATAACTGAATAGAGATGTTATTTGCATCTCCTACGTGTATAAAGTTGACTATAAAAGTAAAATATTTATAGGCTCTCTTTATTTAAACATTTCTAAAACAGTTCATCCATTATTATGTTTGTGATAAGAGCATGTTATAAATCCAACACTTCAGTGGATCTTTAATTAAAATGTATGAGCTTATCTTGCTGGCGAAAGCAGAAATATGGGAGAATATTTTCCCTCTGAAACATACATTTTGTATGTATATTCCGATAACTGGATATATTTCCATTATTAGTGAAAAGACAGATGTCCTGCATAATGGGTGTGCAAAAACAACTTGTAAAGTATAACTTGTTAATTATAAGCATATGTTTATTATACTATTTTACATTATTATGCAAACTGTTTTTTTTAAACTCTACATTTATAAAAATGAATTATCTATTGCTTTTACTCAAATGTATATATATTTTTTCAACTACAAACTGAGATGCAGCAATGGTTAAATTTCCAGAAGCACTAAAGTTCTCTTCTTGCCATCTAATTATATTTTTTTGTTGCATTCAATGTAAAATGAATTGTTGCCATGGCAACTTCCAGAGCACATACAGTACACTGGGTTATGATGAGTTACTGAGCAAATGTTGGGTGATGTTGGAGGTATCATTGGATGATACTAGACCAGTAGTAGATATCCTTCTACATTTGCCAGCAGACACCATTGACATGGGAAATATCTGACAATTAGCATTAGTTATTTGAGTGCAAGAAAAATATACATTCTCACAATACTTACTGAAGCATTATTATACATTTGTAGGCTGTAGGGTATCTAGTCATAATAGCCAAAACACCACAGCATTAAGAGAATAGATCCAAGAACCTGAACAGGGTTTTGATAGAGCACACACCATTTTATTATTTAATTACATTTATTTGATTAAATTAAATGTGTTATTTAATTGCATTAAAGCTGTTTAATACAGCATGCATAAGCTTAAAGGAAGCCATGTTTGATAATGGCTATGGATTGAAGAGCGAGGCATTTGTGGGCACATTTGCATGTACCCGCTCAGCTTCCCAGAATGCAGTGTAATAACTGTTTTTCTCAGAATTCTGAGCTGGAAGCAGGTTTTTTAACTTGTTTTAGACATTCAGATGTGAACACAGATGTACTATTTATTTACTATATAAATATATATATATACTAGCAACTTGCCCGTCAAAAATGATGGGAGCAAAATCGCAAGCCTGGCAATGCTGTTTGCCACACAATACGAGGCTAAGGGCTCTCTGAGCACCTTCGGCGCTCATCGTGAGCCCCGCGCTGAGCGCCTTTGGTGCTCATTGCATTGCTAGCATTGAGCGCCTTCGGAGCTTATTGCAAGTCTCTCCCCCGTGTACTTTAAAGGGCCCGTGATGATCACCTTTGGCACTCATCGCATGACACGCAATGAGCCTCTCCCCCCGTGTAGTTTAGGGGCCTCGCCATAAGTGTTACTGCCTTGGGTTAAGTGTTACTGGCTTGGGTTAATTGTTACTGCTTTTGGTGAAGTGTTACTGCGTTGGTGTAAATCTTACTGCTGTGGAGGAAGTGTTACTAGTTTTCGTCAAGTGTTACGTGTTTGGGGCTCTTTTTTGCAAGTTTCGGCATCGTTTTCATCCTTTCGCGTTATTTTGCCCTCTATTTTCATTCTAACTTAGGCGATTTTTGATTGTGAAAAAACGGCAAATATGCCTTTAAAGTTGCAACCTCACTCACAGGCTCCTTGGCTCTTCCCCAGTGCTGTGTCTGAGTGTGTAAGTTAATTTAAGACATATTTGTTATTTTTTTCAGCTTTTTACTGTTCAGTGATTCAGCCATTAAAGTCGTATTTTTGCGAGCCCCGCAATCCATCTACGTGCTTCAGGTCCTAAGTCATACAGGGCGTAATTTTGCGTCCCATGCTAAGTTCCAAGGGCCAAGCCTAAGTCCTGCGTGTTTCAACTGCCTGGGCACAAAGTCCTACTGGCCTCGCGATGAGCGCCTGCGGCGCTCATTGCAGCCTAAGTCCCACATGCTTCATCTGTTTACCTAGCTTGACCCACTCGGCTTGGGCAATACGGTGAAGCTTGCACTGCCGCTCAAAATCCTGAAGGTTAGCCATCAATATATTCTCTGTCCTCAAGCATTTGTAGTACCTCAAGCATTTGTAGACTACATTGAGTGAGGGTGATAGCGTGTCCATTGAACTCCCATTCCGTTCACTCTGGATCTACTGGGAAATGTTCTTTATCATTTGATCAATTCGTTCATCGGATGGACTAGTGTCAAAGAGAGCTATTCGCTCTTGGCACTTTCTGGTAACCTCATCAGTCACTGTCGATTGCCCAGGGATGAGTTGTCCAGATCGGTTGGTATCGCCTGCAGAACAGTCTAGGTTCTCTAGTCGGCCTAACTGCTGGCCAGCTTCCTCTACCCTTCTCAGCTCCTGGATCGTGGCAGCACGGGTTGCCAGAATTTTTGCCATCCTTGCTACCATTTCTTGCAACAAGCTTGAACCAGCTTGTGAAGATCCCCAGAAAGCTACAGACAATCCCTGCCTTTGATCACAGGAATTCACCACTAAGGAGGCGAAATTCGTTAAAGAAATGGGCTGCTCAGTATATGGCTAACGGATCAGGAACATGTATATGTGCTTTAGCTCAGGAGAAATAATAAAGCCTTCCTGTTAAATGAAACACACCATCCTTTACGTGTTTCAGTTAACAACAACCACTTTATTTTTTACAGCAAACTCTATATCATATTTTTCATGTCAGTTGGAGGACCTATCCAAAAATCCCCTCTCCGATCAGGATCATGCAGTAAGGGAACGGCAGCTGGGAAGTATGGGCAGACTTGAGTGATTAGAGCCAATCAGGTGGGGGTATGGGGGCTTGGCTTAAGGAGGGTGGACAACTGGCCTGCACCCACAGAGGATCAGAGCGGCAAACAGAACAAAGGGTTTGTAATTACCCCAACATCCTGCAGTGACATCTTGTAGGCAAGAATTGAAATAAAAAAAAAAAAAGGTAAGTCAGAGGTGCTCATCAGAGAATGAACCAACCTTAATAGGTCAGTTCTATAGCCACGATAAGCCACTCTAAGAGCAACCTCTTTTAGCTCACTTGTGCCCTTCACAGGGAGAAATATCCTGTAGTATATCAGTCTGGTCCCACTCAAAAGAGTGACCCAACCCCGAAATACCAGGCAATTCTACCCCGAACAGGAGAAACAGCAAACCCTAGACGCGTTTCTGCCTTTATGGGCCTCTTCAGTGAGGTGCAGCTGAACTCCCGAAGGCACAGTGAGCAAGGGGTCCACGTCTGGAGTCCCCTATTACTCTTAGGGAAACTAAACCCTAAGGATAATTTGCATAAACAAAAAAAGGTAAGTCAGAGGTGCTCATCAGAGAACGAACCAACCTTAATAGGTTACTTCTATAGCCACGAAAAGCCACTCTGAGAGCAACCACTTTTAGCTCGCTTGTGTCCTTCACAGGGAGAAATATCCTGTAGTATATCAGTCTGGTCCCACTCAAAAGAGTGAACCAGCACCGAAATGCCTGGCAATTCTACCCTGAACAGGAGAAACAGCAAACCCCAGAGGCGTTTTCGGCCTTAATTGGCCTCATCAGTGAGGTGCAGCTGAACTCCCTAAGGCACAGTGAGTAAAGGATCCACTTCTGGAGTCCCCTATTACCCTTAGGGAGACTAAACCCTAAGGGTAATTTGCATAAACAAAAAAAGGTAAGTCAGAGGTGCTCATCAGAGAATGAACCAACCTTAATAGATTAGTTTCTATAGCCAGGATAAGCCACTCTGACAGCATCGAAAATGCCTCTGGGGTTTGCTGTTTCTCCTGTTCAGGGTAGAATTGCCTGGTATTTCGGGGGGGGGGGGGGGGGGGGGGGAGTATTTTATACGTTTGTCCAAAGAAATGACCAGTCTATAATTTTAATGCTAGGTGTATTTTAACAGTGAGAGACAGAATAACCACAAAAAGAACATGAAAAACGCATGTCAAAAAAGTTATAAATTGATTTGCAGGTCAGTGAGGGAAATAAGTATTTGATCCCCTTTTAATTAGCAAGATTTCTGGCTCCCATGTGTCTTTTATACAGGTAACAATGTGAGATTAGGAGCACTCTCTTAAAGGGAGTGCTCCTAATCTCAGCTTTTTACCTCTATAATAGACACCTATCCACAAAAAAAAAATCAATCAATCAGATTCCAAACTCTCCACCATGGCCAAGACCAAAGGACTGTCCAAGGATGTCAGGGACAAGATTGTAGACCTACACAAGGCTGGAATGGACTACAAGACCATCACCAGGCAGCTTGGTGAGAAGGTGACAACAGTTTGTAAGATTATTCGCAAAAGGAAGAAACATAAAATAACTGCCAGTCTCCCTCGGTCTGATGCTCCATGCAAGAACTTACCTTGTGGAATTTCAATGTTCATGAGAACGGTGAGGAATCAGCACAGAACTACACAGGAGGATCTTAATAATGATCTCAAGGCAGCTTGGACGATAGTCACTAAGAAAACAATTGGTAACACACTACGCTGTGAAGGACTGAAATCCTGCAGCGCCCGCAAGGCGCAAGTAAGCACATGTACAGGCCAGTCTGAATTTTGCCAATGAACATCTAAATGATTCAGAGGGGAACTGGGTTAAAGTGTTGTGGTCAGATGATCCTTCAAACATGCTTTGAGGGTGTTTTTCTGCTAAGGGGACAGGACAACTGCATTGCATCAAAGGGACAATGGACGGGGGCCAAATCTTGGGTGAGAACCTCCTCCTGGAGAGAATCTGCAAAGAGGAGTGGGACAAAATCCCTCCTGAGATGTGTACAAACCTGGTGGCCAACTACAAGAAACATCTGACCTCTGTGATTGCCAAGAAGAGTTTTTCCACCAAGTACTAAGTCGAAGGGGTCAAATTGACCTGCAAATCAATTTATAAACTTTTTGACATGAGTTTTTCTTGTTTGTTTTTTTTTTTGGTTATTCTATCTCTCACTGTTAAAGTACACCTACCATTATAATTATAGACTGATCATTTCTTTGTCAGTGTACAAACATTCAAAATCAGCAGGGGATCAAATACTTCCCCCCCCCCCCCCCCAATGTATCTCCATTCCAATTTAATGGATCAATTATATGCCAATTTAATACCTCATAACTTAAGGTTGAGGTTGTTCAAGGTCAGGGTTTGAACAACTATTTGGATATTTTTATTGGTGTCCATTAATTTATATTAAGTGACCTGCACTAGGTCTTCGCCCTTCCTTCTTCTCATCATCATTAGTTACAGTTATATAATGTTGCCCATTCTTAATTGCTACCTTGTCGCGGTGAAAGGGCTTATGTACCTCAATGGAGCTGTGAGCTATACCATGTAGGGTCACCCAAGAAGTGCAGGTCATAGCAGAAATGTCAGACAAATCGTGATCTGGAGAAAGAACTTTCAACCAAATACTATACTTTGCCAAGACAACCTATGGATAAGCACAACCAGACACAATATGTGCCTGAAGTGCTGAAGTACATAGGGTCACGGAGAACAACTTAACAACACCAAAGAGATTATTGTTGAACGTTTCTGAGTTGAGATTGTGCTCTATTTAAATCAGTGCAAAAATATGAATACATTTTGTGTCACAGGAAGTATTACCCTGCCAAATGTTTCTGGATCTTAAAGCTGTTCCCCATGAGCACTGGAAGGTAACCAGCTGGTCTCTAGATCAAAAAGTTGAATACTAATGAGTTAGAGCATATTCCATTAAAACAATCTCCTTGTTCTCGATCCTTCAACCTGTTTCTGTCAAATGCAAATATGTATACCATTCTACAGTCTAAACCCACAAAATTACACTGTTTCAATTACTTAGTTACATAGTAATTGAGGTTGAAAAAAATGTTTAGTCCATCAAGTTTGACTTTTTTAGATCTCTTTTGATCTTATGTGGTTTAATTGTTAATTAGTTGTAACTCAATCCAGAGTAAGACAAACAGAAAAATATACATTGAAACATTGCTGTGACGATCCAAGGGTAGGTGCTATTACTGCCCAGGGCCACCTGCTATAGTCTACAGGTTAACTACCCACAAGAACCATTTGGGTTCTTTGCAATCTCAGCACCAGCACCCTGATATCTGACTTCTGTATCAGTCAGGGTCTTTCCATTAGGAATCAGCACTTCCAGGAGACTCAGTAACCTTCCTGTGGTTGTGACAAGGACAATTTACTTGCAGAGTGGAGATCGGATCAGTATTGCAGCCACCAGAAGTAAATAAAAGAGAACATACAATTGCTATATGTCTCAGCAGTCAACTGATTTATTTTTGAACAGTCAGCAATATTTAAAGCAGTTAGATACAGAGGGGGGTGGGGACAATACAACAATGACAGGGAGTGGCAGACAAAAACAGGAGATTGGCTCCACATGGGGTCTAATAGTCTGGCATCCTGTGATCAATAGGCCAACCTTCAATACACACATTTAGTCTCTGCCTGTCTAGCACATCAGAGATGTTATTAGCTTATCTGGAAACCAATGGGACAAAACAGATTACAATACAATCACTGGTTCCTGTCTGTCTACATTGTAGACCTATTTTGTTGAACTGTTTCATGACCATTTAGTTAAAGTTTAAACATAACACAGAACACAGTAATATTACATGAGGAATTACATATAGTATACAGGATAAGGCAGAGACATATACCATAAGACCATATGAAGCTATGGCCCTATGTTTTGGGGCTATTCACCCCAACTGCCCACATTTCCCATGTGGTGATATAATTCCCCTACCGATTTTCCAATGGTGCAATCGGAGATCAGATTCCTACCTGGATCAATACTCCCTCTCTAATTATCCATGATAACCCCGAAAGCCCTTTTTACTCAAAAAGGTATCAACTCCCTTTTTAAAGTTATCTATCCAATCTGCTGTCACCACCTCCTTTGGTAAAGATAACCACCTTTACTGTGAAGAACCATTTTCTTTTTTTTAAGGTAGAATATTTTTTCTTTTAACCTCAAAGGATGCCCTCTTGTCTTGAAGTTGAAAAGGGGGTTTTAGTCCATCAAATTCAAGCTTTTAAAATCTCCTCTGGCCTCCAAAATGCAGATTAATTGTTAATTGACAAAGCTTGACAAAACTTTATATTGACCCTGGATATATTTATATATTAGAAGTCTTTTTTCTAAGTAAAATACGTCTAATTTGGTTAGTCCTTCTTCATAACTTAGCTCCTCCATTACCCTTATTATTATTATTACTCTTCTCCGTGCTTTTTCCAGCTCTAAAATGTCCTTTTTATGAAGTAATGCCCAAAATTGTACTCCATATTCCAAATGAGGGCGTACCAGAGATTTGTACAGTGGCAGAATTATATTTGCTTCCCTTGCTTCTATACCCTTCTTAATACATGCTAATATTTTACTTGCCTTTGCAGCTGCAGCTTGGCATTGAGCATTGTTACCTAGGTGGTTGAAATTACCTAAGTAAAAATTAAATGGAGTGCACTATGTGATTTATGTTTCCAAAATTACTACTTCCATGTACAAAGTTTAATACAATTTTGTCTCAGATCATTTTAACTTAAGCTCTAAGAAATATTTTGTTTTGGTTGTGTTGCCTAGTAAGTACAAATCAATTTTTACCACCTTAGTAAAACAGAAAATGTTTTATTGATCAGGGGCATTGTTTACACAAACTGTAGCTGGATTTTTAGACTTGTACAGCATCCATACCCATTTTGAACATAATATGAAGTTTTCACAAACCCACTGATGGCAAAAGCTTGCAAATGAATAGGAGCAGCAGTTGAATGTTTTCTGTCAATTTGTAAGGTGCAATCTATAAAAATATTGGATTCCAATAGAGTAAGGAAACAAGTTTTGTGGTCACAGCTTTCCATTTATTTATATGTAAGATGAAATGCCTTTTATTTGCTTCCAAAAAAACTTTCTTGATTATAACTGAATTTGAAATCTGAAACCCTCATTTGCCCTCTCCAGTTTCTACCAGAAAACAATAGCTTGAAAATTAATATTATTATTATTTTATATTTTCTATACACATTTCAGCAAACTGGACAATATATATATATGATGCAATGATCACATAGGCTAGTGATTAGAGGGCATCAGTAAAAAATAACCCCCCCCCATCTACAAGTTAAGTACCCCTAGGGGCCAATAAATAAACCAAACATATATATACATGGTCTGATTACCCTAGTATGATCAGAATATCTTCCTATAAAATAGTAAGATTCATACTTTAAACTACCAGTAGCTTTATCACTGAGAAAAAGGTTGGCAACACAACATGACTTTGCTTTATTTTGAACATGGCCTGGTGTTTGAAACTGCATCAACATTTAATGCAGTGCTAAGATGTTGTAAAATTCACACAAAATTAACACTTAAGGAAACAGTTTTGGGTGATCACTGAAAAAATTACATGCTCTTATGAAGAGCTTGTAAAATGTATATGTATACTGCCTTATCAGGATTCTTATGATACTATTTATTATAAGAAATGTAGTAGTTTGTTATGTTGAGAAAGTCCAGATTGAACTAAACACTAAATAAATCAGGATTGTGCCATCCACCCTGTATGGTGCTTGATTTTTGCTGAAATATTATTATTTTTGTGTAATCCGTATCACACTGTCCCCTATTCAATTGAGCAATTGTTAGTTATTGGAGCCCGTAATGTAGCCCATAAACTAAGTTGCTATTCAATTGGCATCTTTTAGTTAAGCGCAAACAATTTTCGGGTTACAGGCTGCAAATCCCTGAGGTTGTCGAAATCGTAACTCCAACCAATCTAAGCCTTTGACCTTTCAAACCCACATATGTTACAATCGCAAATCACTATTCAACTGTTACAGGTGCATGGTTCACGGTTTAGGCTTTTGGCCAGGTAGCTGCGGGCTTGATCAATTGATTCGCTCTGTAACTGTTGCAAATTTCAAGTCTGCAGTTGCCTTCATAGCGGCTGTAAGTCTGCAACAGTTACAGAGCTTTGGAATTGAATGGAGGCCACTGTAAGGTAAGAAGGGAGTGCCAAATCCAGATTAATTAAATACTAATTAGATATTAATTTTATTATGACTAATTAAATGGCGATCGGATTCCTCCCTGGATCAATACTCCCTCTCTAATTAAACAGGAAAACAATGAATGTCCTTTTTATTAAACAATATATCCAATCAATTTTTTTATCATTCCCTCTTAGTTGCCTTTTTTTTTTTAGAGAAAATAAGTTTAATTTAGTTTGTCTTTCTTCATAACTTAGCCCCTCCATTTCCCTTATTCATTTTGTTGTCCTTCTCTGTATTTTTCCAGCTCCAAAATCTATTTTTTATGTGCCCAGAATTGTACTCCATATTCTAAATGAGCGCGTTTTAGTGATTTGTATAGTGATATAATTATATTTGCTTCCCTGCCTTCTATGCCCTTCTTAATACATGCTAATATTTTATTTGCCTTTGCAGCTGCTGCTTGGCATTGAGAATTGTTACCTAGGTGGTTGTCCACAACACTCCTTTCAATATCTGATACCCCTATATTTGCTCCATTAAGATTATAAATTGCATGGCTATTTCTCATTCCCAAATGCATAACTTTACAATTATTTGTATTAAATCTCATATGCAATTTAGCCCATTTCTCTAACTTATGCAAATCACTTTGGATGAAAAGTACATCATTGTCTGACTTGATTCCCTTGTACAACTTAGTGTCACCAGCAAAAACGGAGACAATACATTTCAGTCCTGATTCTAAGTCATTAATATGTTAAAAAGGAGAGGACCTAATACTAAACCCTAAGGAACCCCACTTACCACATTAGTACAATCCGAGTATGTTCCATTTACAACTACCCTTTGCTTCCTGTCTTTCAGCCAGTTCTCAATCCATGTGCAGATATGTACTGCAATTCCTGCATCACTTAGTGTACACAATAGTCTTTCATGTGGCACTGTATCAAAAGCCTTTGCAAAATCAAAAATGAATACATCCACTGAGTTGCCTTGATCCACATTCTTACTAACCTCGTAATAGAAACTAATTAGATTTGTTTGGCATGACCTATCCCTCATAAATCCATGTTGACTCCTACTTATAATCTTGTTCAAATAAACATTTTCTTGTATATTATCCCTTATTAACCCTTCTAAAAGCTTCCCCACTACAGAAGTGAGACTCACTGGTCTACACAGAAGAGAGAAGACTCAGGGACGGCTTTGGAACACAGAAGACTCAGGGTCTCTTGATCACAGAAGACTCAGGATCTCTGCAACATAGAAGATTCAGTGGCTCAGCAACATAGTAGACTCTGGGGCTCTAGAACACAAAAAACACATCAGTACCCTTTGATGTATTCCAAAAGGACCTGCGGCTGTATTACCATCAATTTTTTCGTTTTGGATTTCTTCCTACGTTAACCAATTATTTGTCAAAGGTAGTGTAGCCCCATTATGTTGCAGTGTCCCAACCACCCTTGTGTTTACCAAAGAAAATAACCTATTTAGCTCATCAGCTTTTTCCTGGTCACTAATTTTCAGATGGCCTGTGTCACATTGTAATGTTCCTATTGCTTCCTTCCTCGCCTTCTTCCCATTAATATACTTTAAAAATATTTTAGGGTTAGTCTTACTCTCTCTTGCAATTAATTTTTAATTTTCTATTTTAGCCAGTCTAATAGCCCTTTAGCAAGCCTTGTTGATTTCCTAGTACTCCTGTAAAGCAGTCGCTGTCCCCTCTTGTTTGTATAATTTAAATGCCTGTTTTTTACTCTGTATCTTGATCTTTAAATCATTGTTAAGCCATATTGGATGGAATTAGCTCCTTTTACTTTTATTCCCACTTGGTATATGGTGATAAGTATGTATAGTTACATAGTTACATAGGGCCTCATTCTATTATCGGCCGTAAATCGGCCGTAAGGCTGCGATTCCTTGCGGGGGTTCTGTTAACTCGCGATTCTATTATATGGCCCAGCAAGGATCTCCTTTTACGGCCGGCTGCATATCTTGAAACCGGCCGTAAGCTGTGAAATCTAAAAACGCAAAAATAAATTCAAGCCTGCACTGTACAGTTCTTTAAATGCTAGGGATCATATTGGGGGACATGAGGATTAAAAGTAACCCACTCTCAAGCTTGCACATCAGCCCAAACCCGAGTTCAAATTAACTGTTTATTTTCCGGCTGCGGCGTGGGCGGGTCTGAAGTGCTCCAAGCACTCTCCACTTTTTACATGGATATTTTATGGATATTAAAAATAAAATATTTTACGGATTTGAGTATAGGATAATTATGTGCTATTTTTTCTAACACCTAAAATCCCTTTATAGTCTTCTTAAAGTGCAGGATGGCTTTATTTGAGCTATTTTATGTGCTTAATTGGTGCTAGCGGGACCTCTTTCTTGCAAGTAATCTGCGGCTCGTTTTTAGCCTTGCAGAGAGGGTTCCCGGAGCAATTGAATTGCAAATAGGAATTTCTTACGTCCGAAACTCTTGCGGCCGTTTTAGATCAAAGGCTTTCCTCCTGCGCGAGCGGCCGCAAGAGATAGCAAGGCACCGGCCGCAAGCCTGCCGGAGCCCCCGGCCGTAAGGGAATAGAATAGAGGAATAGCTTGCGGCCGGTCCTTGCGGCCCCGCAACGGCTGCGGCCGCTAATAAAATGAGGCCCATAGTAATTAAGGTTGAAAAAAGACTTTCAGTCCATCAAGTTCCACCTGTTAAGATCTCCTCTGATCTGCAATATGCGGATTAGTTATTAATTAATTAGTTGTTAAATAATTATTAATAGTATAGTATTGGAGGATGAATAAAGAGTTAGTCCATCAAGTTCAACCTTTTTAGATCTCTGTTGATCTTTTTAATATGTGGACTATTTATTATTAATTGTTAATTGATCCAGAGGAAGGCAAACAGAAAAAAAAAAACACATTGAAACTTTGACAATTGTCTCATAAGGGGAAAAAAAGCAAAATTCCTTCCTGTCCCCAGAAACTGGCGATCAAATTTCTCCCTGGATCAATATTCCTTCACTAGTTATCTAGGATAGCCTTGAATGCCCTCTTTATTCAAAAATATATATAACCCCTTTTTGAAGTTGTCTATCAAATTCGATGTCACCACCTCCTTTGGTAGAGAATTCCACAATTTAGCCACCCTAACTGTGAAGAACCCTTTTCTTTGTTTAAGGTGAAATCTTTTTTCCTCTAACCTCAAAGGATGTCCTCTTGTCAGTTGAAAATCTCTTGCTACAAAAAGTTCACTTGACAAAGCCTTATATTGACCCTGGATGTATTTAAATAAGGTAATCATATCCCCTCGTAGACACCTTTTTTCTAGCGAAAATATGTTTAATTTGGTTAGTCTTTCTTCATAACTTAGCACCTCCATTCTCCTTATTAGTTTTGTAGCCCTTCTCTGTACATTTTCCAGCTCTAAAATGTCCTTTTTCTGAAGTGGTGCCCAAAATTGTACTCTATATTCCAAATGAGGGCGTACTAGGGATTTGTATAGTGGTAGAATTATATTTGCTTCCCTTGCTTCTATACCCTTCTTAATACATGCTAATATTTTACTTGCCTTTGCAGCTGCTGCTTGGCATTGAGCACTGCTACCTAGGTGGTTGTCCACTAGTACTTCCAAAACCCTTTGAATATCTGATACCGCTAGATTTGCTCCATTAAGATTAAAAATTGCCTATTTTTCCTTCCCAAATGCATAACCATACATTTATTTGTATTAAATCTCATCTGATATTTAGCCACCCATTTCTCTAATTTATGCAAATCCCTTTGTAGGGAAAGTACATCATTATCTGATTTTATTACCTTGCACAACTTAGTGTCATCAGCAAAAATGGAGACACTACTTTTGAGTCCTACTTCTACGTCATTAACAAATATGTTAAAAAGGAGAGGACCTAATACTGAACCTTGAGGAACCCCACGTATCACATTAGTCCAATCGGAGTATGTTCCATTTACAACAACCCTTTCTGTCTTTTAGCCAGCTCTCGATCCACGAACAGATATTTACTGCAATTCCTGTATCCCTTAGTTTGCTCACTAGTCTTCCATGTGGCACTGTATCAAATGCCTTTGAAAAATCCAAAAAGACTACATCCACTGAGTTGCCCTGATCCAAGTTCCTACGAACCTCCTCATAGAAACTAATTAGATTGGTCTGACACAACCTATCCTTCATAAATCCTTGTTGACTGCTACCTATGATCTTGTTCAAATAGACATATTCATGTATTCTGTCCCTTATTAACCCTTCTAAAAGCTTCCCAACTACAGATGTGAGGCTCACTTGTATATAATTCCCCGGATTTTCTCTTGATCCCTTCTTAAATATAGGTATCACCTCTGCTTTTCTCCAGTCATCCGGTAGAGACCCTGTAGTGAGTGAGTCTTGAAAGATTAGATATAATGGTTTGGCTATTACAGAACCCAGCTCCCTCAGTACCCTTGGATGTATTCCATCAGGACCTGTGGCTTTATTAACATTTATTTTCTCCAATCTCTTTTGGATTTCTTCCTGCGTTAACCAATTATTTAGTGATGGTAGTGTAGCCCCATTATGTTGCGGTGTCCCAACCACTGGTACCTCCCTTGTGTATACCGTCGAAAAGAACCTATTTAGCTCATCTGCCTTTTCCTGGTCACTAATTATCAGATTGCCTGTGTCACATTGTAATGTTCCTATAGCTTTCTTCCTCGCCTTCTTCCCATTAATATATTTAAAAAATATTTTAGGGTTAGTTTTACTTTCCTTTGCAACTGACTTCTCATTTTCTATTTTAGCCAGTCTAATAGCCCTTTTGCAAGCCTTGTTGATTTCCTTATAGTCACATAAAGCTGCCTCTGTTCCCTCCTTCTTGTATAATTTAAATGCATGTTTCTTTTTCCTCATCATGATCTTTAAGTCATTGTTAAGCCACATGGGATATGATTTACTCCTATTCATTTTATTTCCACATGGTACAAGCCGATGAATATGTTTTTTTAGTAAGGATTTGAATGTTGTCCATTTATTTTCAGTATTTTTCCCTGTAAGTTCTTTGTCCCAGTCTATATGTAGTATTGCTGCCCTTAGCCCATTAAAGTTAGGCCTTTTAACATTTTGAGTTTTTGTTGGCCCCTTACAACACTGTTTTTTGTATTCAATCTCAAATGATACTGTTTTGTGATCACTGTTCCCCAAGGGTTCCCCTATTTTAACATTTGATATTATATCAATATTACTTGTGATGACTAAATCCAAGATGGTCCCATTTCTAGTACGCTCTTGTACAACCTGGGCCAGATAATGATCCCTGAGTGTACTCAAGAACCTGCTCCCCTTAGATGAACTGCTGGTCTCATTTATCCAGTTTATTTCAGGGTAATTAAAATCTCCCATTATTAGAACTTGCCCATGCTTAGCTGCATTTTCAATCTGTAACAATAATTGTATTTCATCACTTTCAGCTATATTATGGGGTTTATAGCATACTCCTACTTATATTCTTTTGGAATTTGCTGCTCCGCTATTTAACTCTACCCACAAACATTCAGCTTTATCACTAGGTCCACCATAAATATCTTCTCTGACTATAGGCTTAAATTCATGCTTAACATACAGACAAATCCCTCCTCCTGATTTACCATTGCCTCTATCTTTCCTAAATAGGTTATAACCATCCAGATTAACAGTCCAGTCATGAGATTCATCCCACCACGTTTCGGTAATGCCTATTAAATCCCATTTTTCATTAATTGCTAATAATTCTAACTCTCCCATTTTTCCTGGCAAACTTCTGGCATTAGCAAGCATACACCTTATGTTATGAGTCTATATTTAGTAAGGATTTAAATGTTGTCCATTTATATTCAGTATGTTTACCTATCAGTTCTCTGTCCCAGACTATACTTTATATTGCTGCCCTTAAATTGATAAAATCTGCCCTTTCAAAATTAAGAGTTTTTTTTGGCCCCTGAACATTTTCTTTTTTTAATTCAATCTCAAATGAGACTGTGTTGTGATCACTGTTTCCCAAAGGTAGCCCTATTTCAACATTTGATACTATATCAATATTATTTGTGATGACTAAATCTAAGATAGCTTCATTTTTAGTAGGCTCTTGTATAACCTGGGCCAGATAATGTTCTTTGAGTGTACTCAAGAACCTGCTCCCCTTAGCTGAACTGCTGGACTCATTTATCCAGTTTATTTCAGGGTAATTAAAATCTCCCATTACTACATTACTACCTTGGAGTTCCTTCCCTTAAGCTTATTCCCTAATTCTCTAAAATCATTCTTTAGGACACTTCATCTTCCCCTAACTTTGTCATTGGTACCAATATGTACCAAGACCGCCGGTTCACTTCCAGCCCCTCCTAATAATTTGACTACCCAATCCACAACATGCCAAACCCGAGCACCCGGGAAACAGCAAACTGTTTGATTGCTTGGATCTGGGTAACAAATAATCCTATCTACCTTCATAATAAATAATAGAGTCCCCTACCACCAAAACCTGTCTGTTGCTCTGCCTATCCTGCCCTCCCACTCCTCCAGTAGAACTGTTCTCCCGGCTGTTAGAGGGAACAGCTCTATCTGGCATTGCCCTTCCTGAATGGACATCCCCAACAGTTTCACTCAATCTGGCAAATCTGTTGGTGTTTGCCAACTCAGAACTGGCCTGCCTCCTCCTGATCCCCCTGATTCCCCTTCTAACTGTAACCTAGCTACCTCCCTGGACATCCTCACTAGCCCCAGCTCCACCCTCCATGCTAGGCCCAGCTAAACTGTGCTCCGTGAGCACCAACTCCCTTTCCAGTGAAGCAATATCACTAAGTGCTGCAATTCTCCTCTTCAGTTCTCCAATTTGAGCTTCCAGAGAGGCAACATGCTCACACCTCTCACAGAGGTATGGACCCTGGATGATCTGTTCCAGTATTGCATACATATGACAGGATGTAAACTGAGTGAGGTTGCCACTGGACTGACTCATAATTATTATTATTGTGTACTGCAATGAAGCTGTGTAGGGTCACTCTAGGCAGGCCTTTCATAGCAGAGAGGTAAAACAAATCACAGTCCACTAAAAAAAGGAACTGGCAACCTACTCCAGCATCACATTATATATGATATTTAGTATTATATGATATATATATATATATATATATATACTGTATATATATAAATGTATATATATATATATATTTATATATATATATATATATACTCTCCCCTTCTCTCACTCTCCCCTTCTTTCTCTCTCCCCTTCTCCTCCCCCTTTTTTCTCTCATTCTTCCTTCCTCCCTTTCTCTCCCCTACCTGTCTCTCTCCCTCCCAGTCTCTCTTTCCTTTCCTCCCTCTCCCTCCCTGTATCTCTCTCTCTCCTCTCTCTCTTTTCTTCCTTCTCCCACTACCTTCTCTCTCTCCCTTCTGCCTCTCCATCTCTTCCCCTTCTGCCTTACACTCTCCCTTCTTTTCCTCCCCTTTTTCTCCCTCCTCTTTTGTCTCTTCCTTCCCCCTCTCCTCCCTTCTGCCTCTCCCTCTCATCTCTCTGTCTCTCCCATCCTCTCCCATCTCTGTCTCTCCCATCCTCCCTCCCCTCTCTGTCTCTCCTATCCTCTCTCCCTTCTCCTTTCTCCCATCCTCTACACTCTCTGTCTCTCCCATCCTCTCCCTCTCTGTCTCTCCCACCCTCTCCCTTCATTGTCTCTCCCACCCTCTCCCCACTCTGCCTCTTTCAACCTCTCCCCTCTCTGTCTCTCCTATCCTCTCTCCTTTCTGTCTCTCCCATCCTCTCCCTCTGTCATCCTCTCTCCTCTCTCTCCCTCCCATTCTTTCCCCTCTCTGTCTCTAACCCCCCCCCCCTTGTCTATCCCATCCTCTCCCCCTCTGTCTCTCCCACCCTCTCCCCCTCTCTCTGTCATCTTCCCCCCTCTGTCTCTCCCATCCTCTTTCCCCTCTATGACTCTCCCATCCTCTCTCCTTTCTGTCTCTCCCATCCTCTTCAGCTGTCATCCTCTCTCCTCTCTGTCGCTCCCATCCTCTCCCCTCTCTGTCTCTCCTTTCCTCCCCCCTTTGTCTCTCCCATCCTCTCTCCCCTCTCTTCTCTCCCATCCTCTCTTCCCTCTGTCTCTCCCATCCTCTCCCTCTCTGTCTCTCCCATCCTCTCTCTTCTATTTTTCTCACACCCTCTCCCCCCTCTGTCTCTCCCATCCTCTTTCCCCTCTATGACTCTCCCATCCTCTCTTCTTTCTGTCTCTCCTATCCTCTTCCTCTGTCATCCTCTCTCCTTTCTGTCTCTCCCATCCTCTCCCCTCTCTGTCTCTCCCATCCTCCCCTCTTTGTCTCTCCCATCCTCTCTCCCCTCTCTTCTCTCCCATCCTCTCCCCCTCTGTCTCTCCCATCCTCACCCCTCTCTGCCTATAACATCCCCCCCTTTTCTTTCCCATCCTCTCTGCCCTTTCTGTCTCTCCCACCCTCTCCCCTCTCTGTCTCTCCCACTCACTCACATCTCTGTCTATTCCAACCTCTCCCCTCTCTGTCTCTTCCAACCTCTCACCACTTGTCTTTCCCCTCTCCCCCCTTTGTCTCTCCCAGCCTCTCCCCTTTTTCTCCCATCTTCCCCCCTCTCTGTCTCTCCTATCTTCTCACCTCACTATCTCTCTCATCCTCTCCCCTTGGTGTGTTTCCTATAGAAAGTGTATAGGGGGTAAGGAACGCATTAACTAGTCATGGGGAGGAGATGGGAGTAGGGTTAGTACAGTCAATAGGGAGCTATTGCTAAGTAACTCAAGTACAGTGGCAGGCACTTAAGAACTACAGACTAATTACATAAGGTGTATGTTTGCTAATGCCAGAAGCTTGACAAGAAAAATGGAAGAGTTAGAATCATTTAGCAGTTAATGAGAAATTGTACTTAATAGGCATTACTGAAATGCGGTGGGATGAATCTCATGACTGGACTGTTAATCTGGATGGTTATAACCTCTTTTGGAAAGATAGGGGCAATGGTAAAAGAGGAGAGGGATTTGTCCTTATGTTAAGCCTGTATTTAAGCCTATAGTCAGAGAAGATGTTGAATGTTTGTGGGTAGAGTTAAATAGTGGAGCAGCAAATTCTAAAAGAATATTAGTTGGAGTATGCTATAAGCCCCCAAATGTAATTGAAAGTGTCCAAATGCAATTAATGTTACAGACTGGAAATGCAGCTAAGCATAGTCAAGCTCTAATAATGGGAGATTTTAATTACTCTGAAATAAACTGGATAAATGGGACCAGCAGTTCAGCTAAGGGGAGCAGGTTCTTGAGTACACTCAGAGATCATTATCTGGCCCAGGTTATACAAGAACCTACTAGAAATGAGGCTATCCTGGATTTAGTTGTGACAAATAATATTGATATAGTATAAAATGTTAAAATAGGGCAACCTTTGGGAAACATTGATCACAACACAGTCTCATTTGAGATTGAATTAAAAAAACAAAACTGTAAGGGGCTAACAAATGTTCTTAATTTTAAAAGGGCAGATTATAACGGTCTAAGGGCAGCAATACAAAGTATTGACTGGGACAGAGAACTGACAGATAAAAACACTGAACATAAATGGACCATATTTAAAACCTTATGAAATAAACATACTTATCACTATATACCATGTGGAAATAAAAGTGGAAGGAGTAAATCACAACCCATGTGGCTTAAAAATTAATTAAAGATGAAGAGTAAAAAAACAAGCATTTAAATTATACAAACAAGAGGGGACAGAGACCGCTTTACATAAGTACAAGGAAATCAACAAGTCCTGCAAAAGTTTGTTGCAAAGGAGAGCAAGACTAACCCTAAAATATTTTTTTAATATTTTAATGAGAAGAAGGCCAGGAAGGAACTCATACAAACATTACAATGTGACACAGACCGTCTGATAATTAGTGACCAGAAAATGGTAAATGAGCTAAATAGGTTATTTTCTTCGGTATGCATAAGGGAGGTACCAGTGGTTGGGTCACTGCAACATAATGGGGCTACACGATCTTCACCAAACAACTTGTTAATGCAGGAGGAAATCCAAAAGAGGTTGGAAAAAATAAATGTTAATAAAGCCCTGGGTCCTGATAGAATACATCCAAGGGTACTGAGTGAACTGGGATCTGTAATAGCCAAACCATTATATCTAATTTTTCAAGATTCACTCAACACAGGGTCTCTACCAGAGGACTAGCGAAAAGCAGAGGTGATACATTTATTTAAGAAGGGAGCAAGAGCAAATCTGGGGAATTATAGACCAGTGAGCCACACTTCTGTAGTGGGGAAGCTTTTAGAAGGGTTAATAAGGGATAGTATACAAAAAGATTTCTATTTGAACAGGATTATAAGTAGGAGACAACATGGATTTATGAAGGATAGGTCATGCCAAACAAATCTAATTAGTTTCTATTAGGAGGTTAATAGGAACCTGGATCAAGGCAACTCAGTGGATGTAGTCTTTTTGGATTTTGCAAAGGCTTATGATACAGTGCCACATGGAAAACTATTGTGCAAACTAAGGGATACATGAATTGCAGTAAATATCTACTCATGGATCAAGAACTGGCTAAAAGACAGGAAGCAAAGGATAGTGGTAAATGGAACATATTCCAATTGGACTAATGTGGTAAGTGGGATTCCTCAAGGTTCTGTATTATGGCCTTTCCTTTTTAACATATTTATAAATGACTTTGAAGTGGGACTGGAAAGTAGTGTCTCCATTTTTGCTGATGACACATAGCTGTGCAAGTTAATTGAATCAGATAATGATGTGCTTTCCCTCTAAAGGGATTTACATAAATTAGAGGAATGGACATCTAATTGGCAGATGAAATTTAATACCAATAAATGTAAGGTTATACATCTGGGAAGGAAAAATAGCCACGCATCTTAATGGAGCAAAGATATGGTATCCGATATTGAAAGTAATTTGGGAGTACTTGTGGACAACCACCTAGATAACAGTGCTCAAAGCCAAGCAGAAGCTGCAAAGGCAAATAAAATATTAGCATGCATTAAGAAGGATTTAGAAGCAAGGGAAGCAAATAGCATTCTCCCACTATACAAATCCCTAGTACACCTTCATTTGGAATATGGAGTACAATTTTGGGCACTACTTCATAAAAAAGGACATTTTAGAGCTGGAAAAGTTACAGAGAAGGGCTACAAAATGAATAAAGGGAATGGAGGGGCTAAGATATGAAGGAAAACGAACCAAATTAAACTTATTTTCTCTTGGGAAAAAAAGTGTCTAAGAGGGGATATGATTACCCTATATAAATATATCCTGGGTCAATACATGGCTTTGTCAAGTGAATTTTTTGTGCCAAAGAGGTTTTCAACTGACAAGGGGACATCCTTTGAGACTAGAAGTAAAAAGATTTCACCTTAAAGAAAGAAAAGGGTTCTTCACAGTAAGGGCGGTTAATCTGTGGAATTCTCTACCAAAGGAGGTGGTGACAGCGGAATCGATAGATAACTTTAAATGGCGACTTGATATATTTTTAATTAAAAAGGGTTTTCAGGGTTATCATGATTAATTAGAGAGAGAGTATTGATCCAGGAAGGAGTCTGATCGCCAGTATCTAGTTTCAGGAAGGAATACATTTTCACAAGTTTCACTTGTTTGCCTTCCTCTGGATCAATTAACAACTAATATGCATAGTGATGGACTGAAGTCTTTTTTTAACCTCAATTACTATGTAAAACGATGTAACTAAGATGTTCCAAAAAAGGTATAATTTAAATATTATTGATTATAAGTACTTTTTTCAATTGAACGCTGTTTAAAACTAAACTTTTTTATTTTCTTAAATAAATATTCTTTGAAATCTGTAATTTTACCTGTCAATCAACCGTTCTGATGCACCAAGCTTTGCTATTATGGTTGCCAGTATTTACTCACTGAGGTTCTGCATTCTTTTTTTTAAATGTAAGAACCATATTACATATTTACATAGTTACATAGAAATTAAGGTTGAAAAAAGAGTTTCAGTCTATCAAGTTCAACCTTTTAAGATATCCTCTGATCTGCAATATGAGGATTAGTTATTAATTAATTACTTGTTAATTGTTAATTAATTATTAAACAACTAAATGATATTAACAATCCAAGCATGTGGAAACTGTTTATGAGTATAGGAAGGATATCATGTGGAAGGATTTCATATTACCAAGACGGGATATATTATTTTTAAGTACAATTGAAATCAAAGAAAATGTTTTAGAATGCAAAATAAAAATATGCAGCCTTTAATTTATTATTTTTATATGCAATTATGCTGCTGTGGAACCTGTCATATTGGTTTCTGCAGACCAGCTTCCTACAAAATAGGAATAGAGGAAACTCAAATGGACTAATGGAACTCTCATTTGTATACAAGGACACACCTTCCTGACAAGATAGCTGAGAGAAACAGCTCTGTAAAGAAAATGGAAACCTGCAGTATAGAATATTTGATCTAAAAGATAAATATTTAGAGGCTGTGTTGATTTTTCTTATTGTTTCGAAAACATTTTGTCTGTTATCAAGTTTTGTTATTCAAAAGAACATTTAGAAGAAATAGGACTACTATGGTCCATTAGTGGTATGTGCATTTAAGTCCCTTTCTAATTCAGTTTATGATAATAGGACATTTACATAAACCATAAAACAATAGAGATAATAGAATAGAACAAAACAGAAAATAAAGCATATATTGATGAATATATAGATTTAATCAAAATAAAATACAATTAGATAAGCATGAAGTACAATATTAAATAACTGCATATTATTTATTGACATATAGTTCAATATTATAAATAAGAGGAATATATTTTTTCTGCACACCAGACAATGTGATTATTTATTTCCATTTGTTATTCTGCACACAAGTATAAAATGTTAATATAGTAATTTGTATTCATTTCACATAAAATTAAAAATTCGTCCAGCATTTTGTGTTTCTATTTATTTTTTTAAAAGTAAAATAACAATTTTTTTTAATGCTGCATAAATATATGTATCTGTCATTATGTCAAAATATTTTTTTTTTATCTGTCATCATTAGCTAGAAAGGATATGGCAGATATATTTTGTGTGGCAAACGCCCACACAAAATTATGACTCAGTTCTTATGAAAATGATAGAATATTTTGTGTTGTGGTTTTTTTAATATAATTGTTAGAGTTTTGACCTATAAAAATGTATGATAACTTAATAAATAAATATGTTAAAGGAGTACTGAAAGATGACAAACATATATATTTGCATAATTTAGTCAAGGAAAATCATAACAATTGTTTTGTTTTATAAAAATGTTTATATATATATATATATATATATATATATATATATATATATATATATATATATATACAGGGGATATAAAAAGTCTACACACCCCTGTTAAAATGTCAGGTTTCTGTGCTGTAAAAAAATGAGACAAAGATAAACCATTTCAGAACTTTTTCCACCTTTAATGTGACCTATAAACTGTACAACTCAACTGAAAAACAAACTGAAATCTTTTAGGTGGAGGGAAGAATTTTTTTTTATAATAATGTGGTTGCATAAGTCTGCACACCCTCTTATAGCTGGGGATGTAGCTGTGTTCAGAATTAAGCAATCACATTCCAAATCGTGTTAAATAGGAGTCCGCATACACATGCCAGCATTTAAAGTGCCTCTGATTAACCCCAAATAAAATTCAGCTGCTCTAGTTGGTCTTTTCTGAAATGTTCCTAGTCACATCCCACAGCAAAAGCCATGGTCCACAGAGAGCTTCCAAAGTATCAGAGGGATCTCATTGTTAAAAGGTATCAGTCAGGAGAAGGGTACAAAAGAATTTCCAAGGCATTAGATATACCATGGAACACAGTGAAGACAGTCATCATTAACTGGAGAAAATATGGCACAACAGTGACATTACCAAGAACTGGAGCTCCCTCCAAAATTGATGAAAAGACGAGAAGAAAATTGGCCTGGAAGGGTACGAAGAGGCCTACAGCAACATTAAAGGAGCTGCAGGAATATCTGGCAAGTACTGGCTATGTGGTACATGTGACAACAATCTCCCATATTCTTCATATGTCTGGGCTATGGGGTAGAGTGGCAAGACGAAAGCCTTTTCTTACGACAAAAAACATCCAAGCCAGGCTACATTTTGCAAAAACACATCTGAAGTCTCCCAAAACCATCTGGCAAAAGGTGTTATGGTCTGATGAAACCAAGGTTGAACTTTTTGGCCATAATTCCAAAAGATTTGTTTGGCACAAAAACAACACTGCACATCACCAAAAGGACACCATACCCACAGTGAAGCATGGTGGTGGCAGCATCATGCTTTGGGGCTGTTTTTCTTCAGCTGGAACTGGGGCCTTAGTTAAGATAGAGGGAATTATGAACAGTTCCAAATACCAGTCAATATTGGCACAAAACCTTCAGGCTTCTGCTAGAAAGCTGAATATGAAGAGGAACTTCATCTTTCAGCATGACAACGACCCAAAGCATACATCCAAATTAACAAAGGAATGGCTTCACCAGAAGACGATTAAAGTTTTGGAATGGCACAGCCAGAGCCCAGATCTGAATCTGATTGAAAATCTGTGGGGTGATCAGAAGAGGGCTGTGCACAGGAGATGCCCTCGCAATCTGACAGATTTGGAGTGTTTTTGCAAAGAAGAGTGGGCAAATCTTGCCAAGTCAAAATGTGCCATGCTGATAGGCTCATACCCAAAAAGACAGAGTGCTGTAATAAAATCAAAAGGTGCTTCAACAAAGTATTAGTTCAAGGGTGTGCATACTTATGCAACCATATTATTTTATTTTTATATTTTTTCTTCCCTCTACCTAAAGATTTCAGTTTGTTTTTCCATTGCGTTGTACAGTTTAAAGGGCACATTAAAGGTGGAAAAAGTTATATATATATATATGTATATACATGCTGCTGCAATATCCTGGAGTAATCCAACATACTTTAGTGAAGGTTGAATGTGTGAGAACAGGCATTGATATTTCTGCAGGTGAAGGACTTTTAGTTTACATTGCAATTGCCTACAAAATGCACAAGGTTACATGGTCACATATATCAAAAGCTCCAATGATATAACAAATCTCCCTTCCCCATTCTCTTCAGCCATTTCCTCTCTACACTGATCGATATGTTAAGCAGAAACACCAGTCTCCAAAGTAGCAGAATGAAGTGCCCGTAGGCCACCCCAGGTTTGCCTGTGGTTGGAGGGAGGGACCACTTGACCTGGTGGGACCGAGTATGTGCAGGATGTGCAGGTAGCTATGCCACCCACCTATCCCTAAAGTTGTTGTTTAAAGTGATGTATATGTTGTAATTTATAAAAAAAAAAAAGGAAGAATAATGGCAAATTATGTATTCTTTTGTTTATTTTCTTAAGCACTCGTTGTTGTGGATGTATTATTGAAGTATATATTATATGTTATGATAAGTTTGCTTACGTTGTTTGTCACAGTGGTGGGTGGTGAGAGGAGTCGCCTGGACAGTGGTAAAAAATGGGTGAGATCCTACCCTACAGTGGTATGGATGTTCCAACACGTTAGGCCCTGGAAGAGGCTTCAGGGAGTGGGGTGTACTGTCTTTGTCCAGGGTCCTTCCCTCGTGGTTATGTTTATTTATTTATTGTTATGGTTATTACGTCATGTTCTGTTTGCAATAAACGCTGTGGACAGTTATCTCCCAAGAAGTGGTCTGTGTCTAATCTTTATATTTAATGGAGGAGTGGGTATAAATTATTATGTGCACATACTAACTGGGCCTTGCCTAGGTCAAGGTCTGAAATGAGACAAGATTGAAGTTTACATATACAAACAGATCCTTCAAAAAAAGTATTTTTTCTAAAAGTGTTTTGGCTTACACAGCTAATGATGTTAGTTTGTTACATGCTTCACAAAGATGTGCAGTTTTCACCCAAACTACTGTACAGTGGTCCTTTAAGGTTTTATAAACTGGTACACGGATATATTTCTTAAAATGTATAAATAAATAGATTTTTCTATTATTATTATTTGTTTGTTTTCACTTATTGGTTAGCTTTGAATAATACTGCAATGTTTATTCATTGATAGTTTGGTTTCTAGGTTAAAAGCCAACTGTATGGAGTTTTGTTAAATACAAAAGGCATTGTGCCTGTGTAAGCAGTATGTCAGAGAATGGGAATTGAGCATGTCATTATTTGTATTCCATTTGCTGCTCTGATCAAGGACTACATATCCTCCTGTGACGTTGAGTTACTAGAGCAGTGGTGTCCACATTTGGTCCTGGTGGGCCGAACACACACCTTTATTTGAGGAATATCCCTGCTGCACCCAGGTGAGCCTTTTGCTTCTTCAGTCATAACTCACCTGTGCACAGAAAGGAAATCCTCAAATCCAGGCCAGCGTGTGGCCCACCAGGACTGAACTTGGACACCCTGTTTTAGAGGAATTCTATCTAAATTATAGTGGCATGTTTTAGTGCACACTGTTCCTCCAGGCTCTGTGACTGAGCCCAGAAGCAGCTCTGTGCACAGCCATGAGCACACCCCATAATTTACATAGAAGGAGCGACAAAGAAGCAATGTAGTGCTTGATCAGAGCTGCAATGGAGTCATTTAAAATACAAATAAAATATTTTTAAAATTCGGGCAGTATGCCTTAGAAAATAATTTATAAAGTGGTCTTTTAATTCATTATATTGTGCAGTAAATGAGCTAGACCCACTAAGAGTTTCCATGAAATTTCAAGTCTGCAACTGCCAGATCAATGCGTTTTATGAACAACCACAATGTGTTCTCTAACTCTCCAACAATATTTTTCTCAATTATTGGCATTTCATTGTTTGATAATTAGATCTGGTAGGTCTGTATATTTACTTGCATATTTTATGTCTAGGAATCTATTAAAATACAAATAAATATTAAGGAAATATGTGTTTTTGTGATTTGTATTATAATACAAGGCAAACATATTGGTGTACTGCTAGTTAGCATTATGGAAACTGGTATTTCAGGTATTATGTGAATCTGTCCTAGCATTACAAGTGAAGAAAACTTGAGAGGAAGTGTAAAAATGGGCTTGAGGAGATCCTATTCAAGATTTGTATTAAAAAGAATTGGGTGCATGGCTTCAGGGTGGTGTGACCTCTTGATTCCCTGACTGTAAGTGTACCCAGGTCACAGCAGTGAAAGCACCAAATCCTAACCACTGGACCACCATGGAACCTGTTCATGAGTTACAGAGCTGCTAATATTGGGCCATACTAAATCTCAGCCTCGTAAGTCCAACGTGTAGCACGTAAGGGCTGTATGCTTCAAATTTGGCCATTTTACATAGTTACATAGTTACATAGTAATTGAGGTTAAAAAAGACTTTTAGCCCATCAAGTTCAACCTTTTAAGATCTCCTCTGATCTGCAATATGCGGATTAGTTGTTAATTGATCCAGAGGAAGGCAAACAAAAAAAAAAACAGCGAAACTTTGCCAACTTACTCAGAAGGGAAAAACAAATGAATTCCTTCCTGACTCCAGATACTGGCGATCGAATTTCTCCCTGGATCAATACTCCCTCTCAAATTAACCAGGATAACCCTGAATGCCCTTTTTAATTAAAAATATATCCAATCCTTGTTTAAAGTTATCTATTGAATCCGCTGTCACCACCTACCTTGGTAGAGAATTCCACAGATTAACCACCCATACTGTGAAGAAACCTTTTCTTTCTTTAAGGTGGAATCTTTTTAGTTTTAGCCTCAAAGGATGTCCTCTTTTCAGTTGTAAACCTCTTGGCACAAAAAGCTCCCTTGACAAATCTTTATACTGACCCTAGATGTATTTATATAAGGTAATCATATCCCCTCGTAGACACCTTTTTTCTAGAGAAAATAAGTTTAATTTGGTTAGTCTTTCCTCATAATTTAGCCCCTCCATTCCCCTTATTAGTTTTGTTGCCCTTCTCTGTAGTTTTTCCAGTTCTAAAATGTCCTTTTTATGAATTGGTGCCCAAAACTGTACTCCATATTCCAAATGAGGGCGTATTAGGGATTTGTATAGTGGAAGAATGATATTTGCTTCCCTTGCTTCTATACCCTTCTTAATACATGCTAATAGTTTATTTGCCTTTGCAGCTGCTGCTTTGAATTGAAAACTGTTACATAGGTGGTTGTCTACAAGTACTCCCAAATCCTTTTCAATATCCGATACCCCTAGATTTGCTTCATTAAGTTTATAGGTTGCATGGTTATTTTTCCTTCCCAGATGCATAACCTTACATTGATTCCTATTAAATCTCATCTGCCATTTAATTGCCTATTTCTCTAATTTATGCAAATCCCTTTGGAGGGAAAGTACATAATTTGTTTAATTACCTTGCACAACTTTGTGTCATCAACAAAAATGGAGACACTACTTTCCAATCCTACCTCTAAGTCGTTAATAAATATGTTAAAAAGGAGAGGACCTAATACTGAGCACTGAGGAACCCCACTTACCACATTAGTCCAATCCGAGTATGTTCCATTTACAACAACCCTTTGTTTCCTGTCTTTTAGCCAGCCTTTGCAAAATCCAAATAGACTTCATCCACTGAGTTGCCCTGATCCAGGTTCCTACTAACCTCCTCATAGAAACTAACTTGGGTTTGTTTGACACAACCTTTCCCATGTTGGCTCCTACTTATAATGCTGTTTGAATAGACATACTCTTGTATATTATCCATTATTAACCCTTCTAAAAGCTTTTCCTCTACAGAAGTGAGGCTTACAGGTCTATAATGCCACAGGTTTGCTCTTGCCCCCTTCTTAAATATAGGTATCACCTCTGCTTTTCTCCAGTCATCTGGTTCCAGTTACGCTAGTTACGTTGCTATTAAATTAGAAAGGGCTGCCAGCTACAAGCGAGAGATGCTATTTCGTAAACCAGTTCTTGCCCGTCGGGTTGCGTGCTCGAACGCAAACAATTAAGCAATCACATAGTTACGAGTTCAGATGGAGCCAATGGAAAAAGAGATTGTTAGCTTTACGTCACTAAAAAATGGGAGGGTAGATTTCGAAGTCCTACCTGCTTCAATTACAGCTTGCGATCGAACCCACAGGACAGATATAATGCAATATTAATAAAGCAGTAAATATGATATTCTATTACATGCGAGTATATGTCGTAACACATTGATTGCAGGGATCAATATAACACAAAATATAATCATGAAATAAAATATTTTTGGGGCCAATTTGCGGGCCTGAGAATGTTGTGCTATTGCGGGTCCTCTTGAGCACACATTGGCCTTTGGGCTCCATTTGAGTGTTATGGTTACGGGCATGACTTATCAAAGGATTTACGTGCGCGTAGTTCAACATTGCTCACCACGTAGCCTATTCTCAGCCGTCCTGCGTATTAACAAGCAAAGCCCACTGCAAACAACGTTACAGGGCTAATTTAATACCAGTAAAACATAAAATCGGAGTTACTTCTATAAATGACCACTTTAGTTCAAGACAAAGACACTTCTTTGTGCTGTAATAAACTAACAACATTAGCAGTGGACATAAAAACATTGTTAGAGAAAATCATAATTTTTGAATTTTCTGTTTATGAGTGCAGTATTCAATTTTCTGTTTGTTAATTCACTTCCTGAGAGCTGGATCATGAGGGTGTTTTTTGTATCTAATGGTCGAGGGAAGAGTAGGGGAGGAGAGAACAGGGAGTGGTTAATAGATCACTGGATAAGATTGAAATTGAAATTGCTGTCAAGAAATGGAATCACTCCTCTCTCTCTCAAACACACACACCAAAATATCATGTAAGCTACAGGGTCCAGCAAAGGCATCACAATTGTTTTGTTGAAAGCTAGTTTTATTACTTTTATCTGCTTAATTATGTTCTTAGATAGTCTCAAAGTTTTCAAATGTGTATAATGTTTTTCATTATACATTAACCCTTTAAAAAACTTGCTTCCTTCTGAAAATCTAACAAAATACAGTTTTTACACTGAATTCTGGGAAACTGGGCAGGAACATGCAAATGAGCTCACAACATGTTACACTTTTTAAATTCAGCAGCCAATTTAAAAATGGCCCTGTTTATAGCATTTTTGAGTGTAGCACAGGATGGGTATGCATGAGTAAGGTAACATTCCAAAACACAATACTTTTTTAGTTTTTTGGAACTCAATAGTGTGGTACTGGTTCCCTAATTCACTAATAGTTCATAAAAAGTCCATTAGTTTACACATTTTATTTTTTAGATTAAAAAAAATCTTACAATCGAAAATGGAAGCCTGCAGTAAAGAAAGTTTTATTTAAAAGCCAATAATGCAAATGGCATATTTTTCTGACTTAAATACTTTTTTGGTCCATTATGAAGATCAGTTTTTCAGAGTACCATATAGAAATGTTTTGACCGCTGTGGTTCTTTAAATTCAGGTCAGGATTTTTTTGGAGCTTAATATTTCTTTAATAAGTAACTGAAAGGGAGCAAGCAGACAAAAGCTTCCCTGTTTTGTAACATTTCTTACTAAACTGCACACCAGGACTCTGTGATTGGCTCGTACTGAAATCCCAATTTCAGTGGCTGGCAAAGGAATAAGGATTTTCAACAGACTCCAAATGGAAAATGCAATTTATCTTCGCAATAAATGCCACAGCTGTACTAAACGGACACATTGTAAGACTTTAAACAGGCTAAAAATAATTCTGTTTGGGGCAGGCTGCTGTTGTGAAGGGGAATACTGAGAAAAAAGAAACTAAGCAGCTCTGGAGTAGAGGGGCTGGGTGTGCTCATCCGGTGGGTCCTGCAACATATTGATGTTCAAAACAATGGCGATACTATTAGGTGCCCAGATATCATTTACAGCTTCTTAAAAAATCAGCAAAAGATTCTAATGAGGAACTGTGGCTTCTGCAATGGTTCTGACTTTGCTCTCTCGGTTGCTCTTGTTATCTCTCGCAAACCTTCCTATGTGCATTACACGCGTCTTCTACCCCTCGGGTAATGGATGACACCTAATTTACTAGGGGAGCTAGAGAGAAGGGTCCCAAATTATTTTGACAGCTCTCCATTCACAGGTTTTATATATATATATATATATATATATATATATATATATATGGATAGAGAGAGAGAAAAAAAAATTACAATTGTAAGCCCACTGGCAAGTCTAAAAATAAGTTAAGAAAGTTATTTCTTGCTCAGTTTTCCAAGAAACACAATCATTGCTCTGCACTCTAAGCCAGTGGGCAGGGACATGCAAATGAGAAGACAAGGTATCTTACTCTTTAAATCCAAAAATAAAACATTTAGACATGGCTCCTTTAAAGCATATGCTTGCTGTATTAAACATCGATAAGCAAAGCACAGGACTGGATTTTACACAAGCCAGAAACCCACTCACAGAGAGTAGTGTTTCAAGATTGATGTCTCTCATCAGTGTGAAGTTGGTTCTGGTTTGTGCATTGGATTTTGCAAGACCGAGTTTTCCCACAACAATCATTTAGTTTATGGTGAGCAAAAGAGCAAGAAAAGTTATCCACCGTACAGAGCACTGGTGTAGGAGCCCGAAATTATTCTGAGGGGGATACAGTTCATTGTATACAAAAATGCACAACAGCTTCTCTACACATACATACATCAAAAAATCTGGACGGGGATATATCCCCCTCATCCCCCCAGTTCCTACGCCCATGGTACAGAGTATAGAAACCCAATTATACATTTCTAAGCCCATCAGTAAATCTAAAACTTAACTTATTTTTAAACTTGCCAATGGGCTTACAAATGTATTATTTATTTTCTAAACTCTATACGGAGGAGAGCTTTTCTTAATCTTTTGCTCACCATAAACTAAATTTATATATATATATATATATATATATATATATATATATATTTTTTTTTTTATATATATATGTATTTATTTACATTATTATATAATTTGTATGTGTTTAAATGTATATGTGACCAGTTGCACACTGATGAGAACCACAAGGATGGAACAGTGCTGTCTGTGGGTAGGTTAGTCATTGACACAATGGGTAGGGAGGAGGAACATAATGAGCCCCATCACAAAATGGGAAAGACCAGACATAAGAATTCACATAAAAAAAAGGAATTATTTGTATACAATTAAAGACAGAGATACATTGTTTGACTTACTGCCTACACAGGCAATATGCTTTTTTTTTTAAAAGTCACTACAGTGGTCCTTCAAAAAGTTTAGAGGTTACATATATGTACAGGCAACAGTGAATATATACATTGACTGAAGATTTAGTAAGTGGATACAGGTAGAATAAATGCAAAGACTCAATGTGGCAATCGACCTGATGAAACAGTGCTATCTGTAAATCAGGTAAGTCATGTATATATCCAAACTGTATTGTGCTTAAAATAGTATTTCATTGGCAGACCCGAGTTGTAACAGTAGCTATGAAATAATTGTTTGGAACAAAAATGAAGACTCCTTGTGGGTTACATATTTATTGTGGTATACATGGTTTTGTAATGTAATTTATTAGGTAGCAACAAAAATATGTATATTGAGTTAGATTATTATTATCTTATATTTATAATGTGACAACATATTCCGCAGCGCCATACTTAAGACAAGTACAAGGCAAAAAACATTTCAGCAAAAATTAAACAAATAGAGGGTCTCGTCTTTGAGCTTAAAATCTTGCATATAGAGTGCTTTCTCAAGCATCACATACAATTAAAAATGTGCAAGCTTACAATCTAAAGGAATTGGTTGTGAATCAGAAGGGTGATAGAATCATTGAGCATATTAAGGATAAAGGTCATTAAACAGATGTGTTTTTATTGAGGTTTTGAATGACTTGAGAGAGGAGGAAAGTCTAGTGGAACATGGTAAGGAGTTCCAAAGAATAGGTGCAACACAAGAAAAGTTCTGAAGGTGGAAGTGAGAGGAGCTGATAAGAGAGGAGGAAAGAAGAGGTTCATTAGCAGAGCGAAGAGATATAGGGGGTGCATTATTGTTGAGAGCTTGATACGATAGTTTTATAAAATTTGTTCTGGAAGTTATGGGAAGCTAGTGGAGTGATTGACAGAGAGATGATGCTGACATTGAATGTTGAGTTTGGTAGATGAGTCTAGCGGAAGAGTTCATTATGAATTGGAGTGGTGACAAGTGGGTGATGGGGAGGCCAGCAAGGAGTGAGTTGCAGTAGTCACAGTCAGATATTATGTGTTATAATTTTAGTTGTAATCTTGTTTTAGACAGTGAGGTATTTTAAAGATACTTTTTAGGTGAAAAATACTATATTTTGTTAGTGAATGTATATGAGGAATGAAAGAGAGGTCAGGATCAAGGAGAACCCCAAGACAACAGGCTTGGGAGGAGGGAGTGATAATTCTGTTGTCAACAGAGAGAGATATTTGAGAAGTGGATGTTGTAGAAAAAAAAGGAGCTCAGTCTTTTACATACTCAGTTTGAGATGATGGTTGAACATCCAGGAGGATTTGCAAGAGAGACAGTTGGAAACTCATGCTAGAAGAGAAGGGGATAGATGTGGTGCTGAGAGGTAAATTTGAGTGTTATCTACTATACATATAGACGATATTGAAATCCAAAAGAGCTTTTTAAGGTTCCAAGTAAGGAGGTATATAGATGGAGAAGAGGAGAGGGCATAGGGCTGTATCTTAGGTTACGGCAGCAGTCAGAGGGCGAGGTGAAGAAGTGGTGCCAGTAAAGGAGACACTAAATGTTCAACCTTTATAGGTATTATGTGAGCCATGAAAGAGCAGAGTCACGGATGCCAAGACAGTAGAAAGTTTAGATTAGAAGAGGGTGATCAACTGTGTCAAATTATTATTTGACTTAGCAGTGAGCAAGTCATTAGTGACTGTTGTGAGAGCTGTCTTTGTGGAGTTTTGAGGTGGAAACTGGATTGGAAGGTGTTAAGAAGAGAATTGGAGGAAATAAATTGGGTAAGGCAATTAGATGAATTAGCTGGATCAAATAAGGGTTTTTAAGATTGGGTGTAATTATAGTTTGTTTTAGGGATGATGAAAACTTTCCAGTGTTTATGGAAAGGTGGAATATATGTTTGAGAGCAGGGATTAGTGTGGTAGAGAGGGAAGGGAGTAACTGTGATTGAGAGGTGGATAGCAGTTTAGAGACTTTATTCTCAGTAACAAGGTTAAATGACTCTATAAAGGATGTGGGATTGGGAAAGGCTGGGTGTTGTCATTTAGTTGAGATGAGGAACAATGTATTTTAAATGTTTTCAGTTTTATATTTAAATCTACAGCTGTAAGAAAATAGGGGGCAAGGGGTACAGTAGAGCAGAGAAAATTGTTGAATATTGTGAACAAACCTTTTGGGATGTAGAACAGATTCAATATTAATGATGGGAAATGGCAAGGTTGAGGGCAGAAAAATTGCAGCACATTATGAACTTGTAATGAACAAAGTCTGCTGAAGTCCAAGATTTCCTCCATAAACATTCTGCAGTGCTGAATCACCTCTGGATGTAGTGTTTATATGTCATGGTCCCATGTTGCTTCACTGTAGCTCTCATACACAGTCCAGCACCGACTGCATTCCAGTTGCTGCACGGATCAGTTCAGTCCTTGCTTCTTGCCATAAAAACAGGTTTAGCAATTGACCTGTAAGGCAATAGCAGAAGCAGAGTCAGGAATGCTCAGTTTGAGAATGTACAACACCTATGTAGGATTATTCTATAGGCATGGTCACATAACAGCCCTTGTTTAGGTAATTTGTGCCCTTCACAATGAGCATATTAGAGGGCTGCTCTGTGTGTAGTTGGCCAGGCCTATGGACCAAACCTAATTAGATGATGTTAGTTTGTATATTTAGTGCCTTTGACTTTGTTTCCGCTTAAGCAAATTACCCTTGGGGGGTTCTCATTCTAAGATTGATAGGGGGAGATGGATTCCTTGAGGTGGATTCCTTGCTCACTTAGGGAGTGTATCTATACTTCACTAACAAGGGGTTTGCTTTTTCTCCTGTTCAGGGTAGAATTGTTGATATTTAAGGTCTGGATCACTCATTTAAATAGGACTGGACTGAAATACTACAGGATATTTTGACCTGTGGAGAGCTCAATTGAGCTAAAAGAGTACTACTTTCTCTTTACAAGACCTATAGAGCAAACCTACTTAGGTGTTGTTTACCCTCAGACTGAGCACCTCTGTCTCGGTTTTTGCCTATATAAAGCAATAACTAGTTTAACTAGTGCTCCTGCTTGCTTGTTTGTTTGTTCGCTCTTTTGTTCTGGACCATGGAGACCATTGTGTCTTCTGGCTTCCTGATTCATGTGGGTTTTTTCTGAATTTCACAAGGCACTTGTTCCTGCCAGCCTTACATAACAATTGAGCCTTAAATTATGGAACTTGCAGAAAGCTCTTCTCCCCATGTTATGAAGCAGACCAGATCCTTTTCCACAGTTGTACAAATGCTTGTCGACTTATTTTTCTCCCTAAGCCACACACATATTCTACTGACTTTTTCTCTGTTAGTACAGTAATCTCCTTACTTAAAGGAGAACCCAGGAATTTGGCCGACCATTTTCTGGAAAAGTATAATCTATTTCTAGACAGTCTCAAACACTTCTGGGATACTATGGCAGCATTTATGATTACCACCACAAGATAGCAATAGCAGAGATGAGTCTCGGTAAACCTTTATCAGTTAAGGAAATTGGCTGAAGATTATGTGGTGGAGAAAATGGTCAGCTGATACTCTATAGATGGAACCTGCTCTGATCCACCAATTTCTTATGTGGTTGTCAGACAGTATAAATGACCAGCTAGCCAGAACTCAGCTTACCAATTAGATGGAAAACATATTTTGACTGTCAATCCAGATTAATGGACAGTCTTCTGCTCAACAAAATCCAGCTATATAAAGCCCTTACCTCTTGTTTTTCTGTTCCTGTACCATTACCTTCTTTAGAAACTACTAATTATGTTATCCCTCTGTCCTTGCAACGGGGAAGAAACCAATGACAAACAGAGTCCATCCTTGATTCTGAAGCCGGTTTTATGCCTGTTTCATTGACTCTTATAGTCCAAGACTTTGGAATTGCTTGTGTGAAAAAGAAGGCACCTCTACCTGTCTAATTAATAGACAGTTCTTCTATCAAGTCTGGGCAAGTAACTCAGATGACCATTGCTATTACTGATTATGTAGAAGAGAGTGAAAATGCTGGCTAACTGATCAGTGTTAAAAAGACAAAAATCAGGGCATATAACAATCTCACTTCTAGGTAAATAGAGGGGGAACAAGTGGAGGCAGTGACAGATTTTATTTTCCCGAACGCAGATCTCTGCAGATGGTGACTATTGACATGAAATGAAAGGCATATCTAAGTTTCTTGGATTATGAATAGAGATGTCGCGAATAGTTCGCCGGCGGGCTGTTCCCAACGAACATAGCATGTTCACGTTCGCGGCGAACTGCGAACATATGCGATATTCGACCCGCCCCCTATACTTTATCATTGAGCAAACTTTGACCCTGCAACTCACAGTCAGCAGACACATTCCAGCCAATCAGCATCATACCCTGCCTTCCAGACCCTTCTAACTCATGGACAGCAGCCATTTTGGAATCATAACTAACTTGCAGTCTTACTGAGAGGAGGCTGAGTGTAGGTGATACTGCATCAATAGGGAAAACCATAGCTAGGCTACTGTACACAGTGTGCAATACAGTCCTGAAGGACTCTTTTGATCTCTGCTGCAAGGACACACCTGTGTCTCTTCCCCCCCTTATCCTAATCCTCCCCTCACCTTAGCACCCAACCCTAACACCCCTCACACTTATCCATAACACCCATCAACCTAACACCTAACCATAACACCCCTCACACATATGCCTAAGACCTAACACCCCTCACACTTATTCCTAACATGCCTCACCCTAACACCCCTTACACTTATCCTTAACACCCCTCACCCTAACACCTAACCTTAACAACCCTCACACTTATCCCTAACACCCCTTACCCTAACCCTAACACCCCTCACACTTATCCCTAACACCTAACATCCCTCACCCTAACACCTAACCCTTACACTTATCCCTAACACCCCTCACCCTAACACCTAACCCTAACACCCCTCACACTTATCCCTAACACCCCTCACCCTAACCCTAACACCCCTCACACTTATCCCTAACACCTCTTACCCTAACCCTAACACTCCTCACACTTATCCCTAACACCTAACCCTAACATCCATCACCCTACCACCTAACCCTAACACCCCTTACACATATCCCTAACACCCCTTACCCCAACCCTAACACCCCTCACACTTATCCATAACACCCATCAACCTAACACCTAACCCTAACATTCTCACACTTATCCCTAAGACCTAACACCCCCCACACTTATCCCTAACACCCCTCACCCTAACACCTAACCCTAATACCCCCTTACACTTATCCCTAACAGCCCTTACCCTAACACCTAACCCTAACATCCCTTACCCTAACACCCATCAAACTTATCCCTAACACCCCTTACCCTCACCCTAACACCCCTCACACTTATTCATAACACCCATCAACCTAACACCTAACCCTAACATTCTCACACTTATCCCTAAGACCTAACACCCCTCACACTTATTCCTAACATGCCTCACCCTAACACCCCTTACACTTATCCCTAACACCCCTCACCCTAACACACCTCACACTTAGCCCTAACACCTCTCACCCTAACACCTAACCCCCTCACCCTTATCCCTAACACCCCTTACCCTAACACCCCTCACACTTATCCCTGTGTCTCTTCCCTCCCTTATCATCAAGGGAGGGGGGAGGATGATGAGGGAGGGGGGAAGAGACACAGGGGAGGATGATGAGGGAGGGGGGAAACAGACACAGGGGAGGATGATGAGGGAGGGGGTAAAGAGATACAGGGGAGGGTGATGAGGAAGGGGGGAAAGAGACACAGGGGAGGATGATGAGGGAGGGGGGGAAGAGAAACAGGGGAAGATGATGAGGGAGGGGGAAAAGAGACACAGGGGAGGATGATGAGGGAGCGGGGAAAGAGACACAGGGGAGATGATGATGGAGGGGGGAAGAGACACAGGGGAGGATGATGAGGGAGGGGGTAAAGAGATACAGGGGAGGATGATGAGGGAGGTGGGAGGATGATGAGGGAGGGGGGATGAGACACAGGGGAGGGTGATGAGGAAGGGGGGAAAGAGACACAGGGGAGGATGATGAGGGAGGGGGGGAAGAGACACAGGGGAAGATGATGAGGGAGGGGGAAAGAGACACAGGGGAGGATGATGAGGGAGGGGGGAAAGAGACACAGGGGAGGATGATGATGGAGGGGGGAAGAGACACAGGGGAGGATGATGAGGGAGGGGGTAAAGAGATACAGGGGAGGATGATGAGGAAGGTGGGAGGATGATGAGGGAGGGGGCATGAGACACAGGGGAGGGTGATGAGGAGGGAAGAAAGAGACACAGGGGAGGATGATGAGGGAGGGGGTAAAGAGATACAGGGGAGGATAAGGATGGAGGGGAATGTTAGGTTATTTATGCCCTTTATGGATTAAAACCAGACTCTGCATCAACTATGTCATTTTCCGTGGGAGTTTTGACATGGATCCCCCTCCGGCATGCCACAGTCCAGGTGTTAGTCCCCTTAAAACAACTTTTCCATCACTATTGTGGCCAGAAAGAGTCCCTGTGGGTTTTAAAATCCGCCTGCCCATTGAAGTCTATGGCGGTTCGCCGGGTCGCAAACATTTGCGGCGGTTCGCGTTTGCGGTTCGCGAACTGAAAATTTTATGTTTGCGACATCACTAATTATGAATGCATGAAAAAATACCAAAATAAACATTTAAAAATGTACCTTGAAGTTAGCAAAATTTCTGCCAGTTAAATTTTTGAGAAAATATCCCCTTTAAACTTTGGCTCAATTAACATAAACTTCATAATTAGTTTTGGCCAATCAGGAGCAAGCAGAGGAAGCTGCAACATTTGTAGCAATGTCTGAGAATACTGTCTGTGCTGCAAAGCATCATGGGGATTTGTAGACTGGCACAAATCCATGTTAGAAGGTGCTATGTATTTTCACATGATAGTCTCTCTCTGCAGCATATCCACACTTGATTACCACTTCTGCTAATAGTGTATTCTGTGTATCTATTGCTTCTGATTTTTTCCTCTCTTTGTTTGGCAGAGCTAACTAAGCGGCAGCTTAGCATAAATTGGTGATTGCCACTCGCTGGTAGTCCATTCTCTCTCCTTGACGAACACAAACAGCGTTTTTGCTGTGACCCCGCCTCAGCCTCTAATTGGATGCTGCAGGCACATTGAACGTTTTGGGGATGTAACCATTGTCGAGTATGGAAATTAGTATTTCATTTGGCATCACCTGTATGCAAAAATTGGTTATACCTAAATGTTGGCTTATTTGGTATCACAACCTGCTTCTTCAATGTAGCTTGACAAGAACCTAGTTCAAGCCTACCCCAGCAGGACCGTGTAGTTCTTACTACCTCTGGTAGAGAAGTTGGCCTCAGGATATCAGTGACACCATATAATCCCTTAGAATTAGGATTAATAAACAGAATGACACTTACGCCTTGTCTATGTAAGTTCAGACACAACTCTGTACCTTTATTAATTGGCACATTTTCTACAATTTTCTGGCACACAGACTGGCCAATCAGTAAGCCTCTTGCTACTGTGAAAATAATGTACCTCTGATGAGATCAGATCTCATCCTGTTGATTGTATTGCCTCTCACCATTTGCTGTAAACACTCAGACTTTTAATCTGCTGAAGACCCCCTGTGTTTGTTTATTTAGGTGTGGCTGAGTGGATCACCAGATAACAATACTGTAACATAATAGGCCTTAATCTTATGTAGGTGGGGGCTGATGCAATAGTCTGCAGAATAGGTAATATGTTTTTTTACAACAATTCGTATAACATTAAACTTAATACATATGTCCTACAGAGCATAAACGAAAATACATACAGTATAACATTGTAATCATATTTCAACCATAAGCACTAAGAAATACATAACCATAATAATAAAAACAGGGTAACTCTGCTAGTCAGGCTCAGACCATAGTGTAAAACAGTCCAGTCAGGCCCTGGGCATGACATGTGGGTTCACTGAGGGCTGGTTTGTCTTCAGGATCCAGATGCAAGCTACATTTTCAGGATTTCCCTGTTGGTGCAATGGGTGCAAAGCACAGTGTCCCACAATAGGGTGTAGGTCCTCTCCTACTGACAGTAAAGGTAGAATTTTAACTCATTAGGCGTAAGTGACAGATAATTATTTTAAAGAAAGGTGGTCTGTTAAGCATAGGGGCGATGTGACCGTTTGCATATATTTTTGGCTTTCTATTGACCCTTCCATAAGTTGTATATAAGTTGCAAGGGGTCCACATTGTTTTACACTGAGGGTCCTCTATTCACTAGCATGACAGCACAGGTAAGAACATCAAACTAACTGAGCCACTTGTATTCAAGCAAGATATCCCAAAATTCCTCTATGACATTGGACCATGAGGACTAACTGGGATATTATAAAATAATATCCCATTTAACTGGAAGTTGGAGGGCATGGAATAGATGGATTAGTAGAGTTATTGTTTCATTAAAATAAATGGGGAGACATTATAAAGTAAGGAGGAAAGGTACCACTGGAAGTTAATAGTGCCTAGAGCAAAGTATGAATATGAATACAAATCTATCAGCTCTGTCTATGTGGCTGTATGTCCAAATTGATTGTATGAGTGAGGGCTGTTATGAGCCCACAAGGATGAAACAGTTCTGTCTTTCTAATGTTCTAATTATTTATTAGATATTCCAGTTGTAAAGAGATGATTTAAAGATAGGCATACAATTATTATTTTACATACCTATGCATTTTCAAGGATTAAATCATTCATTAAATATAAATAAACATGTTCCCTAATCCAAACTGAATATTATATGCAAATAAATTAATGTTGATTTTCCTGTACACCTCATTTGTTCGTGCGATTTGTTTTTCCATGTCAAACCACCACATTTTCCCCAGGGTCAAAAAGTCAAAAGGATTTAAACACATAAAAAACACACTCATATTCAAAATCAATTACAAGATAAGTAAGTGTAGGCGAACATGCTTAAAAATACACGGCTCACTACTAATTACCAGCTTGTGATGATGGCCAGATATTATATTTATCAATTTTAACAATTCTATGAATTTAGAAAATGTAGACTATTTTCTGGGAATCATTTTGATGGAACAATGTAACTATTAAATTAATGTAATTTGGCAGTGATAAAAGGTAGCATTGTTAAATTAAGAACATTTTGTATGTATAGATACAAGGGTTCCAAGGCAGATTACTGAAGATTTAGAGTCTGTTTCCTATGGATTAATATGGCATTGTAACCTCCACAAAGAGCTTTTGCAGAGCTTGCAAAATTTAGTGAATCTACCCACAATATTCCAATTTAGGAATAATAGGCAGTGACACAAAAAGGAGACCACAAGAAGTGTTCACTCCTCACTGTGCAACTGGTATAATGCTATATATATCAATATACTTACGCATTTGTTTATTAATCATAATTACTGATAATAAAATGATGTAAGAACAACGACTAGAGGCAAAGACGGATAGCTATGAAGAGCTAACTAGGAACCCAGGCTAAGGCAAATAATTCTAAAAGAATATTGGTAGGAATATACTATAAAGCCCCAAATATAATTGAAAGTAAAGGAACTGCAGTTATTGTTACAGATTGGAAATGCAGCTAAGCATGGTCGAGTTTTGGGAGATGGGAGATTTTAACTACTTTGAAATAGATTGGATGAATGAGACAAGCAGTTCAGCTAAGAGGAGCAGGTTCTTGAGTACTCTGAGAGATCACTATCTGGCCCAGGTTTTACAAGAACCTACTAGAAATTACATTGATCACAACACAGTCTCATTCGAGATTGAATTAAAAAAACAAAGTTGCAAGGGGCGAACAAAAATCCTAATTTTAAAACGGCAGATTTTAATGGTTTAAGGGCAGCAATGGGACAAAGAACTGACAGGTAAAAATAATGAACATTAATGGACATCATTCGAATCCTTTCTAAATATACATACTTATCACCATATACCATGTGGGAAGAAAAGCAAAAGGAGTAAATCACATCCCATGTGGCTTAGCAATTATTTAAGAGTAAAAAACAGGCATTTAAATTACTATATATATACTAGTATAAGCCGATTCGAGTATAAGCAGAGACACCTAATTTTACCACAAAAAACTGTGAAAACGTATTGACTCAAATATAAGCCGAGGGTGCAAATGAGGGTCCTTCCCCCTGATCATCATCCTCCTTCTTCCCCCCTTTATGATCCTCCTCCCCCCCTTATCATCCTCCTCCTTCCCTCCCTTATCATTCTCCTCCTCCCCCATTATCATCCTCCTCCTTCCCTCCCTTATCATCCTCCTCCTCCCCCCTTATCATCCTCATCCTTCCCCCCTTTCATCCTCCTTCTTCCCCCCTTATCATCCTCCTCCTTCCTCCCTTATTACCCTTCTCCTCCCCCTTATCATCATCCTCCTCCTCCTTCTATTCCTTCCCCTCAAATATCATCATCTTCTTTCCCCATAACCTCCTTCTTACTGCACCCTCTCCAATCACTATCCCCCCTCTCTCCTTATTTGCTACTATACTCCGATGAGCTGATGCTGATCCTGACGCCGCAGCACGTCTTCTGTACTGGCATATGCTAATTACAATGCGAAACAGGCCATCTGATAATTAGTGACCAGGAAAAGGCAGATGAGCTAAATAAGTTATTTTCTTTGGTAAATACAAGAGAGGTCCCAGTGGTTGGGACACTGCAACAAAATGGGGCTACACTACTTTTACCAAATAATTGGTTAATTCAGGAAGGAATCCAAAAAAAAGGTTAAACATAATAAATGTTAATAAAGCCCCAGGTCCTGATGGAATACATCCAAAGGATACTGAGGGAACTGGATTCTGTAAATAGCCAAACTATTTGTTCTAATATTTCAAGATTCACTCACCACATGGTCACTACCTGATGACTGGGGACATTTGCATGTGTTACCTATGTCTAAGAAGGGAACAAGAGCAATTGCTGGGAATTATAGACCTGTAAGCTTTACCTCTGTAGGGGGAAAGCTTTAAGAAGTGTTAATAAGGCATAATATACAATAATACATGTATTTGAACAATATTATAAGTAGTAGTCATCTTGAATTTAGGTCATGACAAACAAATCTAATTAGTTTCTATGAGGAGGTTAGTAGGAACTTGGATCAATGCAACTCTGTGGATGTAGTCTTTTTGGATTTTGCAAAGGCTTTAGTCCCACATGGAAGATTATTCTGCAAACTAAGGGAATTGCGAATTGAAGTAAATATCTGCTCATGGATTGAGAGCTGGCTAAAAGACAGGAAGCAAAGGGTTGTTATAAATGGAACATACTCAGATTGTACTAAGGTGGTAAGTGGGGTTCCTCAGTGTTCAGTATTAGGTCCTCTCCTTTTTAACATATTTATTAACGACTTAGAAGTGGGACTGGAAAATATTGTGTCTATGTTTGCTGATGACACTAAGTTGAACAAGGAAATTAAATCAGAAAATGATGTACTTTCCCTCCAAAGGGATTTGCATACATTTTGAGAAATGAACAACTAAATGACAGGTGAGATTTAATATGAATAAATGTAAAGTTATGTATCTGGGAAGGAAAAATAGCCATGTCCTTTAAAATCTTAATGGAGCAAATCTAGAGGTATTAAAAGGGATTTGGGAGTGCTTTTGGACAACCACATGTGAAACAGTGCACAATGCCAAGCAGCATCTGCAAAGGCAAGTAAAATATTAGCATGTATTAAGAAGGGTATAGGTGCAAGGGAAGCTAATATAATTCTGCCACTATACAAATCCCTAGTACGCCCTCATTTGGAATATGGAGTACAATTTTGGACACCACTTCATAAAAAGGAGATTTTAGAGCTGGAAAAAGTACAGAGAAGAGCAACAAAAAAAATAAGGGGAATAGTGAGGCTAATGAAGAAAGACTAACGAAATCAAACTTTTTTCTCTAGCAAAAAGGCATCTAAGAGGGGATATGATTACATTATACAAACACATCCAGGGTCAGTACAAGGCTTTGTCAAGTGAACTGTTTGTGCCAAGAGGTTTTCAGGTGACAAGAGGACATCTCTGGAGGTTAGAAGTTCTTCACAGTAAGGTTTAGAAACTCTTCACAGTAAGGGTGGTTGAATTTTCTACCAAAGGAAGTGGCGACAGCGTATTCGATAGATAACTTTAATAAGGGAATTGGATATATTTTTTAATACAATGGATATTCAGAGTTATCTGCACAATTACAGAAGGAGAATTGATCAAGGGAGGAATCCGATTTCCAGTATCTGAGGTCAGGAAGGATTTTTTTTTCCCTTTCAAGACAATTGGCAATGTTTCAATGTTTTTTTTTCTTTCTGTTTACCTTCCCCTGGATCAATTAGCAAATAATTAACAATCTGCATATTACAAAGGTCAGAGGAGATTTAAAAAGGTTGAACTTTATGCACTAAATGTCTTTTTTCAACCTCAATTACTATGTAACTATGTAACAAAACTCTTCAGTCTCTGATAAATTGACCTATTTGCTGCTCTATAAACTGTTCTTTTTCATTTGTTATATGAACTATTTGTTATATATACTTTTGCTAGCCATTCTACAAATACTAAAAACTGGGGAATCAATTGTCCTAACATCCTCTATCTTCATCTTTAAGGGCAGGGCACATGTGTTTATAGCTACCACTTGATGTTCCCAGCCAAGGAAAATCTAGAAGAAAGATAACACATTAAGTTTTTTTTTTTTTGTATTATATTGTAAAGTCTGTTTAACAATACTGAAAATGCAGGATTGAGATTGAAAAGGACAATTGTATGAGGAAAAAATATATAGGTTTGAAAAATCTGAGTAAAAACATAATTAGACAGGATATGTCATAAAGCAAGTTTTTAATTAAATGTGTGGTTCTGCAGCTATCAATGATTCTTAGGTTAATGTTGCTTCCATAAGCTGTTCTTGCTGTATATATACAGTAAACTCCCTTTTATCCGGCACCTATGGGGACTCCCTATTGCCGGATAACCAAAACCCTTCAAATGCCTGTAAAAAGTAATTAGCACTTAAACTGGGCCATTTAGGGCAAAAAAAAAAACAATTCAGAAAAAAAGTTAGCATTTTTTTTTGCAGTCTATACCTGCCGGATAGTGCCAGTTATGGAGTTTTCTTAAAATGGGGATTTAATGCCTGTGCCGGTTGCTTGAGAGTCCTGGTTAGTTGAGTGACGGATAACCGGGAGTTTATATATATATATATATATATATATATATATATATATATATATATATATATATATATATATATATATATATATATATATATATATGTTGGTAAAGGTGTTGAAGTCAAATTCTAAATGCTCTATATCATTTCATAAATTCACTGCCCTCCCTCCACTGTTGGGTACATGTCTCCTATCTCCAAGATATCGGCCCCATACTCAAGCCAGACAAGATGGCAATGTTTTATACATGGGCAAAGTCATGAAAACGTAAGATTTTTTCCAAACATTTTTCACATCCATGGCTTACACAGTTGTTAATGCTGTTACATGCTTTACAATCATGTGAAGCATTTCATAAAACCTAACAGACTGTTATACAAATGTACACTAATGAAGATGCCACAGTACATACAAATAATAAAAATCTGAGTTATTATTGTAACTGTTTCAGCTGTTTGCCCATTGTCTCCACAAGCTCTTCTTTAGTATAATTATGCCCCAGTTTGTCTCTTTGACACATCACACCAGTACTACTTTCATAGAAGTACTGTTTCTTTAAGACTAGTTTTTACAGATCGCTTCCAAATGCATCTCATCAGAACAAAGGAGAACACAAGCAGTGACAGTTACTATATAAGGAGTGTGCCTTTATTTGATAGTTTATATGATAGTTGCAATAAAAAGTGAAGAATGTATAATGTGCCAAAACAAGGCAAAACAGTATTCACTTCTTTATAAACACTTGTCAGCCTTGGAAAAATGATTAGAAATATAGTGTAAAAAAGCTGATTTATGTGGCTTGAGTTCAGAAAGTGGATTTATTGTTCTGCTTTGCTACAGAAATGTTAACAGTCAAAGAACAAAGGAGGAAAACTAGAGGTCTGTGTATAAAGAAAAGAGGCATGGCGACCCATTGATGTATCAATGTGCCAGTGATGTTACTTTCCTGCACCACATGTAGAATTTATACGGTATATAATTCTAGAGAAGGTCCATAAAACAATTTAAACCATGTAACAAAGTGCTTCCTTGTGAGTTTTATACTCAGAGACTTTGTGATCCATTTAAAAGTGCTTTACCTCCTGGACGAATAATTAAAGTACCATTAGAGTCATACATTTTAAACTACACTTGAAAATAGAGAATTTTTTTGGGGACAATAAAAAATGAATAATAAGACCTCTGATTTATTATCTTTTATATTAAATGATTCCCTTCTGGGTCGCTACCTTGTTGTGGTGAAGGGGCCTGTGTAACTCAGTGAAGCTTCGAGCTGTACCATGTAGGGTCACTCAAGATGGACAGATCATAGCAGAGTGGTCAGAGAAATCATGGTCCACTGGAGAAGGAACTGGCAACCCACTCCAGTATCTTTGCCATGAAATCCTTATGGATGAGCACAACCAGGCACAAGATGTGCCTGCGTGATGCAGTACATAGGGTCAAAGAAAGTCAGAAGTGACTGAACTGGGTTTTCCTGGATAATTAGAGAGAGAATATTGATCCAGGGAGGAATCAGTTCTCCAGTATCCGGGGTCAGGAAGGAATTTTTTTTCCCTTTGAGACAATTAGCTAAGTTTCACTTTTTTATTTTCTGTTAACAACTAATCTGCATATTGCAGATCAGAGGAGATCTTAAAAGGTTGCAATTGATGGACTGAAAGTCTTTTTTCAACCTCAATTACTATGTAACTATGTAACTACAATTAAATATTAAATGATGTTTGTATGTTATACCTGAATTTAAGCCTATAGTCAGAGAAGATATTTATGGTGGAACTAGCGATAATTTTGAATGTTTGCGGGTAGAGTTAAATAGAGGAGCAGCAAATTCCAAATTAATTTTAGTTATTAATGGGAAGAAGGTCAGGAAGGAAGCTATAGGAACATCACAATGTGAAACAGGCTGTTTGACAATTAGTGACCAGTAAAAGGCAGATGAGCTAAATAGGTTATTTTCTTCGGTACACACAAGCGAGGTACCAGTGGTTTGGACATTGCAACATATTGGGGCTACACTACCTTTGCCAAATAATTGGTTAAAACAGGAAGTAATCCAAAAGAGGTTGGAAAAAAATAAATGTTAATAAAGCCCCAGATCCTGATGGAATACATAGAAGGGTACTGAGGCAACTGTGCTCTGTAATAGCCAAACCATTATATCAATTTTTTCAAGATTCACTCAACACAGGGCCTCTCTACCAGATGACTGGAGAAAAGCAGAGGTGATACCTATATTTAAGAAGGGAGCAAGAACAAATCCAGGAAAATTAGACCTGTAATGTCTCCCTTCTGTAGTGGGTTAGCTTTAAGAAGGGTTAATAAGGGATGGTATACAAGAATATGTCTATTTAAACCAGATTATAAGTAGGAATCAACACAGAGTTATGAGGGATAGGTCATGTCAAACAAACCTAATTAGTTTCTATGAAGAGGTTATTAGGAACACCATATGGGAGACTATTGAGCAAACTAAGAGATACAGGAGTTGCAGTAAATATCTGCCCATGGCTGGCTAAAAGACAGGAAGCAAAGGGTTGTTGTAAATGGAACTTACTCAGATTGGACTAATATGGTAAGTGGGGTTCGTCAGGGTTCAGTTTTAGGTCCTATCCTTTTTAACATATGTATTAATGACTTAGAAGTAGGATTGGAAAGTATTGTTTTCATTTTTTCTGATGACACTAAGTTGTGCAAGATAATTAAATCAGATAATGATGTACATTCCCTCCAAAAAGATTTGCATAAATTAAAGAAATGGGCGACTAAATGGCAGATGAGATTTAATACGAATAAATGTAAAGTTATACATCTGGGAAGGAAAAATGGGCATACAATTTATATTCTTAATGGGGCAAATCTAGATATTAAAAGGGATTTGGGAGTACTTGTGGACAGCCAACTAGGTAACAGTGCTCAATCCGGAGCAGAATCTCCAAAGGCAAGTAAATTATTAGCATATATTAAGAAGGGTTTAGAAGCAAGGGAAGCAAATATAATTCTACCACTATACAAATCCCTAGTACACCCAAATTTGGAATATGAAGTTACATTTTGGGCACCCCTTCATAAAAAGGACAATTTAGAGCTGGAAAAGGTACAGAGGAGGGCAACAAAACTAATAAGGGGAATGGAGGGGCTAAGTTATGAAGAAAGACTAACCAAATTAGACTTATTTTCTGTAGGAAAAAGGCATCTTAGAGGAGATTTGATTACCTTATATAAATACATTCAGGGTCAATTTAAGACTTTGTCAAGTGAACTTTTTGTGCCAAGAGGTTTTCAACTGACAAAAGGACATCCCTTGAGGTTACAAGTAAAAAGATTCCACTTTAAAGAAAGAAAAGGGTTATTTACAATAAGGGTGGTTACAGTAAGAGTGCTTAATCTGAATTCTCTACTAAAGGATGTGGTGACAGCGGATTCAATAGATAACTTTAAAAAGGGATTGGATACATTTTTAAATAAAAAGGGCATTCAGGGTTATCCTGGAAAATTAGAGAGAGAGTATTGATCCAGGAAGGAATCTGATTGCCAGCATGTAGGATCAGGAAGAATATTTTTTCCCCTTTTGAGACAATAGGCAAAGTTTCACTGTTTTTTTTTCTGTTTGCCTTCCTCTGGATCAATTAACAATTAATCTGCATATTGCAGATCAGAGGAGATCTGACAAAGTTGAACTTGATGGACTAAAGGTATTTTTTCAACCTCAATTACTATGTAATGTAACTATGTAACTATGATGCTGCTGTGGAATCTACCATTTTGTTTTCCCTTCTGATATACTTCCTGGGGTGGCAATACTTTCTGGATGTAGAAGTAGCTTCAGACTGCACAATGGGAAGGTTGTATCTTGAATTGTCAAACATAGATTTGATGACTGATAAGAAAAAAGCCCATCTGATCTGCCCATTTTATGTTCCTAAAACGTTTGGCTTTAATAAGTCTCATGATATCCCCATGCTTCTTCCATGAATTTTGGACTCTATCACTTCCACTGGAAGGCTGTACACTTATATATTAGTCTTTCTATAAAGCAGTTGTGATGATAGCCCTTATGGGGGAAACATTGGTATTAAGATACTGTGGCAATGCTCTTCATTCTTCCCAAAAAAAGAGCTTAGTCCAGTCTCCCCCAAGGGAATCCTGTCCCTGGGACAGCACAAGATGGACTTGACACCCCTGTTTTTTTTTCCATCCTAGGTCTACTCCTGTGATAAACATGGTTTTCTCCTGTTTTAACTGTCTATGGTCTGGAGATCCTCATGCTCTGCTAATACTCCTTGTGTTTGTGTGTGTTTTGGACATGTGCGGCTAACTACTTATTGTGCTTTTGTTACTCTACACCCAGACAAATCAAATTACTGATATCATTTTGTTCTCCCATGTATATAAGTCCCTTTGTGTTTCAATAAAGTGCATTATGCCTTTTCAAAGTATACAAGCCTGTCAACTGTATTTCTGAGATATAGGAAAGAGTTATTTATTCACTGTGATCTAGTCCAGCTACCCAGGAATCATGCATCTATGTTCCTAAACTGCATTCCTGCTCTCAACAAATCCTGAAGCAAGCCCCCTTCCAGAGGATTCGTAGCACCAATACACAGAATACTGCAGAGATGAGGACATAACCAGTGGGATCAAGTTATTGGCCAGCCCAGCTGGTGCCTCCTTGTGACAAACTGGTAGAAGTGGCAGGATCATTGCTGTCAAGATGAAATGCCAAGTAACAGAGACTGCAGAAGCAGAGGTATAGATGGTATAATAGTATGATAAGCACAGTATGTCTGAACTATGAGAGTTGAACTACAGCAGGGGGTGTCTCAATCAGCCCCCCGTCCTAACCCGGAGGATGCCGTTAGGGAAGTTCCAGTTAAGAGGCTTCACTTTCCATATCGACTGGGTCACATGCAAGGGAATGAAAGAGGTGGAAGTCATGACTGGACTCCCTGTGTATGTATTTTTGGGGACTGATTTGTGGGCCATGGATGTCATTATGTGACATCAAGATCTGGAGCCAAGCCAAATCAGCCACCACCAGGAAGATACAAGAGGAACAAGAGCAAGCACAACCTGAGTTTAAATAGGATGTGAAGCAGGATACTACTTTAGAGGGGGTTAGGTCTAACGCACAGACTGGGAAGGCAGGTACTGACTGAGTATAGTTATATTTGGGAGAGCAACCTGTTGTACAGGGTGACTGACCCGCATAGGGATGAGCTAGCCAATGGCCATGACATCCCCTTAGCAGGGCACCAGGGAAATGCCACATTTGCAACGTCTTGGCTCAGCCTTTTTATTGGACCAGTGTATTACAAGATGTCATTAGTTTCTTTGCTTGTGTGATACTTGTTAGAGCTTTGGTAGACATGGGCAAGTAAAACCCCTGAAGCCCATGTCAGTCATAGAGATTATCTTCCACTGAATGGCTTTAGATAACACTGTACCTCTTCGGTTAGCTCATTGCTAACCTCTCCCCCCTCTACTTTACGGGCCTTGCGATGAGCCTTCAGTGCTCATCACAAGCACTGCAATAAGCGTCTTCGCCGCTCATTGCAGGCCTTGGCCAACCCACCACTTTCATGCCTCACAATGAGCACATTCTCATTGCGCAGTCACAAGCCTGTAACTTTTAACATTGCGTGATCAACACTCGTAATTACATCTTTATATATGATACACAGTAGTGGATTATGCTACCTGGTATCTGGAGGCTGTAACTCCTGGCAGCATTACAACAAATTTTGTTAGATCAGGGTAGTCAGTTCAGGGATGAGCTGACCCAGCAGTTATGGCAAAATTGTTGACCCCCCCCCCCCCCCCCCCCCCCCCCATCATCCTCAGATCCATGACTTGTGTAAATGGTTCAATGGCACCCTGAAGCTTATGGTTAGAGCTGTTGTAGACCTGGAGAAAGATTGAGAAAAGTTGCTTCTCTACTGTGGCGTACTGCCCCCCAGAAATGGTGCAAATCACAAAGTTTTGAGGAAATCCTCTCCAGGTAACTTGGAATTAACTTGCCGGAGCTGTGTTAATTGAAGCTGCAGGTGTGATAAGCCTTTTAAAAGACACACACAGGGAAAGGAGGGCCCCAGAAATTAGGCTTTGTTGATCTAAACAGACAGACAGCCAGCGGTGAGTGCATGCCAGACAGGATGGCTTGCTGACTCTGGGTGAGTCTACCATTGTGAAAACTGGGAAAGCAGACTGGGAAGAGAATATTGTTTTCCAGGAGCTGCCAGTGTTGGAGAAATAAAGTGTTTGGAGTTTACAGAGCTTGTGACAGAAACTACAAAGGAGAAGCTGCTTTCAAGAGGGAGACCGGAGAGAGAGAGACTGCTCGATTGTCTCATAGCCATTGATATAAAATAACTTTTGCAGGAGCTGCTACAAAGTGTGAGCCACACTAGCGTTTGGAGAATGACAGGAGAATTAAGGTACTGATAAAGAGACAGTGCATGTACCCCAGGGAGTAGGCTGTAAAGTAAGATTTTTCAGTCTCTACTGAAAAGAGCGTATCAAGGATCCCTGGAGGTTGAGGTACCTGGAGAGTGGGTGGGCCAGGACCCAACCCCTCCATGTGATGAATGAACAGGACTGTTTTACCTGAGAACAGAGAAGAGATTTTCAGGGCTAGTTAGGGAGCTAAGCTCTGAGCTAGTCTGTTTATGTAGATTTTAGTTTTGTGCTGAAATAAGCTATTTTCATTTGTATTTTGGACTGCTTAATAAAAAGTAAAAAAGAGCCCAGAAGTCTCTGCCGTTTATCTATTGGAGTAGGGATCGCCAACGGCAACTTGGTCACACTGGGATCAGAAATACTACTGATGAACAGGCTTGTACTGCCATCCTTGCCACACTATTATTATTATTATTATTATTATCTTTATTTATATCGCGCCAACATATTCCGTAGCGCTGTACAGGGGTTGATTACATAGCAGAAAACAAATTAAACACCTTGTAAAGAATGGAGGGCCCTGTTTTTGAGCATAAAATCAAATGTACATAGAGCTTGTTTCCAAGGCCTGACACAAGATTGAAAACTCGCAAACTTACAATCTAAGGGTTTAGGTGTGATACAAGAGGGTGACAAATACAATTGAAAGCAATTGGTTCAGTAAAGTGGAGGGGTCTGTGTGTTGTACTGTAGATTGTGGTTGTGAGTGTTATTAAGCTGTGGAATGTTCAGTTGTACATGTTAAGGCTGAAGATGATAAGATTTTTTAAACAGGTGTGTTTTTAATAATTTCTTAAAGGTTTTGAGGCAGGAAGATAATCTAATGGAGCGGGGCAAGGAGTTCCAAATGGATGGGGAAGCACGAGAAAAGTCTTGAAGACGGGAGTGAGAGGAGGTGATGAGAGAGGAGGAAAGAAGAAGGTCGTTAGCAGAACGAAGGGGCCGGTTGGGAGAGTATTTTGAAACAAGAGCAGAGATATAAGGGGGTGCACTGTTGTTGAGGGCTTTATGTGTTAGGGTCATGATTTTAAATTTGATTCGGGAAGCTATGGGAAGCCAGTGGAGTGATTGACAGAGAGGGGCTGCAGACACTGATCGTTTGGTATTGAAGATGAGTCTAGCGGAGGCGTTCATTATGGATTGGAGGGGAGACAGACGAGAGATGGGGAGGCCAGCAAGGAGGGAATTGCAGTAGTCGAGTCGAGAGATGATGAGAGAGTGAATTAGAATTTTAGCTGTGTCTTCTGTAAGATAATGACGAATTTTGGAGATGTTTTTTAGGTGAAACTGACATGATTTTGTTATTGCTTGGATGTGAGGAATAAAAGAGAGGGCGGGATCCAGTAGAACCCCAAGACAACGGGCCTGGGAGATAGGGGCGATAATGGTGTTGTCAACAGTAAGAGATATTTGAGGTGTGGAAGCTGTAGTAGAGGGTGGAAAGATTAGAAGTTCAGTTTTAGACATGTTGAGTTTGAGTTGACGGGTGGACATCCAGGAGGATATGCTAGAGAGGCAGTTGGAAACTTGAGCTAAAAGAGAGGGGGATAGGTCGGGTGCAGAGAGGTAGATTTGAGTATCATCTGCATAGAGATGATACTGAAATCCAAAGGATTTTATAAGGGTGCCAAGGGAGGAGGTGTAGATGGAGAAGAGGAGGGGGCCTAGGACAGAACCTTGGGGAACGCCAACAGACAGAGGGAGAGGTGAAGAAGAGGTGCCAGAGAAGGAGACACTAAATGTACGATCTTTAAGATAGGATGTGAACCATGAAAGAGCTGTGTCCTGGATGCCAAAAGAGCGGAGCGTTTGGATTAGAAGAGGGTGGTCAACTGTATCGAAGGCAGCAGAGAGATCCAGGAGAATTAGAATAGAGTAGTGACCCTTTGATTTGGCGGTTAGCAAGTCATTAGTGACTTTTGTAAGGGCTGTTTCTGTAGACCTCCTCTTTGCCTACAGCAAGATCCCTCAAGAGTCCTTTGAACTCTTGTACGAATAGCGAGTCGGGGGCCACTGGACCTGTTACAGGAGATTTGGGAAGTAGATCATGGGGGGTAGAACTCCTCTTAGTACCATATATGCTGCTGCTCAGAGATAGACTAGATACACTTACTGGGCTAGCCAAGGAACACCTGATTGTAGCCCAAAGCAAGCAGAAGTGCTAGTATGACTCAAAAGCCCGAGCTAGGGAACTCCAGGTAGACCAGCAGTTATTAATGTTTTTGCCCAATCCCCAGAACAAGCTGCAATCAATTTGGGAGAGTCCTTTTGAAATTGTCCAGAAGCTGGCTGACACCACCAGCAGGGGATCCAGGTAAATATGCTGAAACCATAAGAAATCACCACATGCCTAGTAGAAGGGGACGATTCTGAGGATGGGGAACTAGCAGACATGCTTGCCCCTGCTGACCCATCCCATTTCTCTTATCCCAATCAACTTGTCATCTGACCAGTGACAGTAGGTTGAGGGGGTACTGAGTCTCCATTCCGTCTGGTTTTGTGTGGACTACAGGTGGCTCAATGACAAGTTGACTAGTGACACTTACCCTATGGTCGATGAACTACTAGATAAGTTAGTATGTGCTACCTGTGTGACAACCCTAGACTTAAGGGCTACTGGCATATCCCACTTGCTGAGACCGCTAGAGAGAAGTTATAATTTACCACCTCATTTGGGCTGTTCTAGTTTATGGTTTTGCCTTTAGGGATGAAAAATGCCCTTCCACATTGCAACAGCTTGTTGACCACCTACTGCATGTGTGCTGAGAGTTTGCCCATGAGTACCTGGATGACATTGCTGTATTCAGCCATCACTTACATATTCTTAGTTCAAAGCCAACAATCAGGATTGGGGTGAGGTGCAGTACCAGGGGCACAGAATATGGAGTGGCAGGGTCCGGCTAGAGCTGGCCAAGGTAGCCTTGATAAACCAGTGGCACATCCAAGTGAGGTAAAGGTAGGTGTTGGCATTTATAAGTAACACAGGTTATTACTGCTAGTTTGTTCCCCATTACAGTACCCTGGCAAAGCCACTGATAGACCTCACCAGAAAGAAAGATGACCTGGCTCGTTCTGTTGACCACCTGAAGTGAGAGAGTCTTTGAGCCCTGAAGGCTGTGCTAACATCCAACCACTTCCTAGTTGCCCAAGATTACTCTTGCCCCTTTTTGGTTCAGACAGATGCCTCCATCTGGGATGTTTTGAGTCAGTTGAATGCCCAGGGCGAGCTGCAAGCTTTTACCCTGAGCCTCCAGGTATGCGGCTATTGAGAAGGAGTGCTTATAGTCACTGGGGCCCTAAAGAAACTACAGCCCAACCTTTTGGGTTAGAGTTGGTGCTTGTCACAGACCACAACCCCCTTGTGCTGCATCAACAAGGTGTCCGGGACAGTGGTTGGATGTTGGCAGGAGCCTAGCCCCTGCAGACTCATATGACTCACTGCATAAATTTACTGTTTACTCAGTTAAGACCCCTTGTGTCTGTGTGTGTTTTGGACATTGTGTGGCTAAGTGCTTATTGTGCTGATTAGATCCATGTTGGACATGCCTGATGTTAGTGTGTAGTTTTATAATATTGTGTTATCAAATGATTGTTTCTGGACAGGTCTGGGAGGTCCATTGTGAAGCTAATACAGTGGAGGCATTCAGCGATAAAGACCTCCTGCTGGGTTCATTGGTTAGCTGGCCTTCCTATCCTAATTACTTTTTATTTTGTTACTCTGCACTCAGACTATTTGAATTACCAGGACCTTTTTGTTCTCCTATGTATATAAGTCCTTGTGTGTTTCAATAGAGTGCATTATCCCTTCTGAAAGTATACACATTATGAAGACGGGAGAGTTTTTAATGACTCTAGACCAGCTACCCAAGAATCCTGCATCTACGTTCTAGAACTGCATTCCTGCTCTCAACAGAAAATATCTATCATATCATCTCTCCCCCTTCTATCCTCTAAATTATACTGTATATATTCAGGTCATAAAGGTTTTTTGGATACATTTTTGCCTTTTACACAATGCACCATTTTAGTAGCCTTTGCCACTGTTTTTAATAGGACTAAAGCTCATTAATTTACAAAGACTCACCATCCTATGAAAACCGAAAAAGAATCAGAACAGAAAAAAATGGAACCTTGCTGAAAAGAATAATTGTATGTAATGTTTAAAAATTTCGTTTTGTTTATAATTTTATTTTCTAAAAATGTTTAGCTCATTTTCAAGTTTTGTTTTTCAAAAAATGATCCCTGGTGTAATTTAAATGGCCATCACATATATAGTTGTGAGCATACAAGCCGTTGCTCATGCTTGCGGGTTCGCGTAGCGTGCCGCGGCCCTCGTAGCGTGCCGCGGCCGAAGGCGCTACTTGCCGGCAACTGTGGCCCTTGCGAAGCCCTGAACTGATATAAATAGCTTCATACCCTACTCTGATGGACACTGGGACTTGGTCTTCTTATATGAGCTGATCCATGACAGAGGAGATATAGGACAGTCCTCTGTGCAGTGCTGACATACCCAGGTGCCACATGCTGCCTGCTGGTCCTCGGGGGCTTCTCACCCATCCAGGTGATGCCCCCTGCGGGCTGTGCGGGTCAGGCTGCCCTGTGCCCATGCTTATGGTATCCTGCGGGCACCGCTTTTACCTCGGCTGCCTGGAAGGCTTTTGGCAGTGGGTCTCTGCACCTGACCGCCCCTGCCCTGTGTGTACCTCCTTCGCAGGGTGTCCGCGCCCTGTACCTACCCCGCAGTGTGACCTGTGCCCGCCTCATTCCCCTTGCACTTCCCTCTGGAGCTGCCTGACCTGCGGGGAATCCTCCTGCCCCGAGCACTTCCAGCCCCACATTATGGAGGAGGAGCTGGAGGGGGGAGGCCTGGCCGGGCACCAGGTATGTGATGCTGCTGGGGAGGAGGCAAGAAGCATGCGAGAGGCCAGGAGCTAGAGATGGCGCTGTTTGGAGCATATGGAGCGGTCTATGGTGCTGTACTGTGCGGTGTGCAGGGTGTGTGTCTGTACCATGTGCCCCCTGCTGGGCACTCACAGAGGGCACCCAGTGACACATACAGCAGGAGGCTGAGTGTGGTGAGGAGTAAGACTGACTGACTTACTGACTGACTATCTATCTATCTATCTATCTATCTATCTATCCATGTTTATATCTATCTATCTATCCATGTTTATATCTATCTATCATTAAATTTTAAGGGTGCTAGAGGATAGATTGTCAGCTCTTCAACAGAATGCTTCCTGCATATATTACTTCAAAATAGGTAAAGTATATTCATTTATTAACGTATTATTTATTTGATTATTATACATCAAACAGCATTAGCTCACTTACAATTTCATTGCCGTCATTTTTTGACGGTCAATTCGCTAGTTTTATATAATGGTAATACAATAGGGTTTATTTATTTAGCAACAGGTTAGCAATAAAATTGGTATTTGAAAAAACAATGTATGTTTCAAAACTTCAAATTGAACAGGTGTCTAATGAATAGCAGAACTTCCTCCCTATATTAGGTGTGCAAGGGTGGAAGATAATCTGCCCAAGACCTTGTCCTAATGTTTTTCCTACCCTGTATAGGTTTCCATGCAGTGAACACTTCAGGGAAAAAGATAGATCACTCTACTTTCATCTGTAACTGTAAAGGTACCTTTGGAAAGAGAAACTAAACCAATTAGTTGTGTTGTTTTCAGAAAAACGATAGTCCACTCGGAATGATTTCACAGTGCTAAGTATCTAGAAAGCTAATTGACTTATTTTCAATTGTAGGAGCTACCCAGCATGGGATATCAGAGATAAGAAACTATAAGCTGTTTCTAATTTAGTGTTCATCCATGTAGTATTACATGTCTTAGAGGCAAGAATAAAACATATTCTGTATCATTAACAAAAAAATTATAATATATCTGCATACTGCAGATCAGAGAAGATCTAAAAAGGTTGAACTTAATGGACTAAAATCTATTTTCAACCTCAATTGCTATGTAATTATGATCTCTAGCATTAACAAAAAAAATAATTAGATGTGATCAATCAGAGAACTAACTAACCTTAATAGGTTAGTTCATATAGATATGATAACGTTGATCATCAGGCCAGCTTTTGCACTTTCTTGTTTCACTATCAAAAGGCTCTTTGGTTCCTCCTCACTTTCAGCCATCAGTATTATCATTAGTGTATCTGAGGTTGTTGATCTTTCTCCCAGCAATATTAATTCTGATTTTGGATTTGTCCAGTCTTGCTTTACCCATGACAAATTCCATGTACAAGTTGGATAAATAGGGTGACACCCTTGTCTGCTTTGACAATTTTGAACCCTTTTTATAGTTCCGTATTTGATTCTAACCGTGGCTTCTTGGCCCATATACAGATTTCCCAGGAGGCTGCCACATTTTGTTGTGATACACTCTGTCAAAGACTTTAGATCAGAATATGAAGCAGAGGTAAATGTTTTTCTGGAACTCTCTTGCTTTCTCTATTATCAATTGGACATTGGTAATTTAATCTTTTGTACCTCTGCCTCTGCAAAACCTGGCTTGCACATCTGGTAGTTCTCGGTCCATATATTGTTGGAGGGTCTTAAGCATTACCTTGCTGGCATGTAAAATGAGTACAATTGACAATTGCTACTACTTGGAGCAGTCTTTGTCAATTCCTTTTATTAGGATTAATATATAGACTGACCTTTTCCAATCTACTGGCCATTGTTGAGTTTTCCAAATTTGTTGACATAGCAATACAACAATTTAACATGATCAACTTAACATGATCAATTTAACAAGGATTTTGAACAGTTCTGCTATGATTTCATTAACTCCTGCGGTATTGTTATCAGCAAGGCTTCTTGGACCAATTTCACTCCAGAATGTCTGGCTCCAGCTCATTGGACAAACTGTTGAGATTTCCAATGCTGTTAAGACGCCTTCTGTATAGATCCTCTATGTATACCTGCCACCTCTTCTTTATCTGATCATCTTCTGTGAAGTCCCTACCATTTTTGTGTTTTATCACACCAACTTTGGCATAAAAGGTTCCTTTGAGATCCCCACTTTTCTTGAAGAGAGCAACTTTCCCATTCTGTTATTTATTCTGTTTATATTCATTATACTGTCGAATGTCTCCTTATTTTTCTTTGCTATCCTCTGAAACTCTGCATTCAGTTAGACAAATCTTTTCCTATCTCCACTACCTTTTACTTTCCTTATTACCTGGGCTACTTTCAAAGCCTCATCAGCTAGCCGGTTTGCCTTCATAGAATTCTTTCTTCTGGGGATATACTTTGTTGCTGTTTTCTGGACAGTGTCATAAACTTCTGCCCAAAGTTCTTCAGGCATTCTATGTACCTTGTCTAGTCCTTTAAATCTATTTTTTTTAACCCCACTACTTATTCAATGGGGATGTTATTTATTACATATCTGCTTGGTCTGATAATTTAGTAAATTCTAATATTTGCAGTAAGGCATTGAAAATCCTTGAAGAATCTAACAAACTCAGTCTCTTCATCTTCCATGGTTGGAACACAGATTTGGATCACTGTGATGTTAAATGGCTTACCTTATTGATTGATTGATTATGAGAGCTAATCCATTTCTTCTGTGTGATTCTTGACCACAGTAGAATATCTGGTGGTTGTCTGATGTGAAGTGACCCATTCCGGTCCATTTGGGTTCATTGATTCCCAGGATATCAATGTTTTAATCTTGTCATCTCATGTTTGACCATGTACAGTTTACCTTGGTTCATAGTTCTAATGTTCCAGGTTCCTATACTGGGTCAATCTTTGCAGCCTTTCCTTTCTCCTCCAGTCATATCAACAGCAGGGTGCCCTCTTGACTTTGGCCCAAACACTTCATTATATCTGCTGCTACTTGTACTCATGCTTCTCTGTCTCAGTACTCTAGCTAACTGGCAGGCACCCTGCAAATTAAAGCAGGCTTGTCCGCCTCTCATCTGGTCATGCTCTTATTATTCAACTTGTTGAGTATCTATTGCGTTGGGTCTGTGTTTATGTCTGTATGTGTGTGTCTATGTGTGTGTGTGGATGTGTGTCTGGCTGACTGCCCACCTTCAGAAATATAGTACACACAAATAAATGTACAAACATTCTTATATGATGTATTGTAATGAAAGGTAGGCAGCTGGTGAGACACATCATAATCACACACTAAATGATCACTTATATTACAATGGCATTCAGTTTTTTCATTAAGGGCTCACTACATTTCAAGAAAAAAAACACTTGTTTTTCAAGTATGTGTAAGTCATGAACATAAATCATAAATCTTAATCTTTGTAAATCTTAATCTTTGTAGTATGTTTATGAGTATAGAAATCCTTTTTGGGTTTGTTATTGCACTTCATGAGAGCTGGATCATGAGGGTGTGTTTTTGTCTATTCTTGGATGGAGGGTTGAGGAAGGAGGGAACAGTAAATATTTCTTAATTGGAAAAGATTGAAACTGACACCACACCTCTTTCCCTCACTGGCCCAGAATAGACTTCATTCTTCAGAAAATGCAACCATATCTCTCAAAGAACGTTAACTCCCTTCTCACACACACAACTTCTACCTATGTATCATGTATTTCCCAAGGGCCCATCAGAGACATCTACATTTATTCTTTTCTAGCTGTATGACTTTTATCCTGGTTGCTTATGGTCTTAGCCAGACTAAATGTTTTCAGTGGCCCTTTAGCTCTCATAATTACTCAGTTTTAATGTGTGATACAAGTGATCGTGTTTGTGTAACATATGGTTTCTGCCCACTCATGGAAAAATGTAAATAGTTTTGCACATTATTATGGCCCACCATCAATGCATTTAATAAACAAGTAATTGCTCAGTGTGTGTATAAGTAGTTATGTTGTTAAAATGGCTCTTATGGGGAAATGTCTGTGATTTGCTCACACAGCATTTAAAGTCAGCAAAGAGAGTGATAAGCACACGCAAAAAAGAGAAAAATGGGCACATCTTGCGCATGCATTCGCAGGGGCTCCTCTGCTTCACTGCCTAGGTGCTCCAAAAAGGCCCTAGTTATAGGCACCTTTTGACCTGAGGGGCTCACCCTCTGGTGCCAGAGCTTTAAGTGTCTGGTTGTGCTTACCCCTAAAGTTATTTTGGCAAAGATACTGGAGTGGGTTGCCTGTTCCTTCTCTAGTGTGCAGCATTTTTTCTGACCTCTCTGCTATGTTCTGCCCATCTTGCATGACCCTACATGGCATAGCTCACAGCTTCATTGAAATACACAAGCCCCTACATTCAGTCTTGAAAATTTAAATAGGCCTCACCTGATACAATAAAATGACCCTGTACAATATATGAGCCTATCAAAACAACAGCTGAGCTTTTAGATTCAATATATCAAAAGTGGAATTTTCTGGCCAAGGGTACAAAAATTTCCAAACTTAAGTGACGCTAAACTCAAAGAAGGTATCTATGTTTGTTCAATGATTAGGAAGCTACAGAATGATAGTGAAGAAAAATGAATCTGAATGGAAATCATTCATGTCTATGGTCAAGTGTTTTCTGGGAACCATGAAGAGGAAAACTACCATCAGCTCATTCAAGATTTTCTCAAGAATTACTGAAATCTTGACTTCTTTGACGAGAGACTAGGAGCAATCATTGAAGATCAAAGATCAGGGAAAAGACTTCACAAGTATACCTGAATCATGGAGGATAGATACCAAGAGAAATGGGTTCAAGCCATGAGAAGTGACTACTGTTGGGTTTTCCATAAGGAAGACACCTTAACACATAAAATGTAAAGATGAACAGCTTGCAATGATTTAATGATTTTTATTTTAACTAGTTTTCTTGGTTACTATTGAAAACATATGGTACTTAACTTTTAAATAGTCTGTAAACATGATGTTTGTAAGAAAAAAATATGAAAATAATTTCTTGACAAGCATAATATGAATTTTTTTGGGATACCAATATTTTTTTAAAGAAAAGTAACAGAAAAAGGCCTATAATATAACAAATAGTAAGTCCTACGGGAATTTAATGGAAATATTTGTATTCAGCACCCCAAGATTAGTAAAAAAAAAAAACAGCCTATTTGACGTATATTATAAGAAAACTAGCGACTTGCCCGTCAAAAAATGACGGCAATGAGATGTGTATGTTTGGAAAGTTGTTTAATTATTAATATACGTATTTGACATTTCAGGAACCGTTTCTAAATCCTTTGTTTGCTTATTATCTTTTTTTGGTGTATCTTTAATTTTCGCAGCTTATAGTCTTTTGCTTGCAATTCTTTTGCGTTCTTTTTCTCGTCGAATTTCTTTCTCCTCTGGTGTCTGCTGGTTGGCCCATCTCCGTTGTCGTTCTCTAGCTTGCCGTCTTATCTTTTCTTGTTTGCTCTCGTTAGTAGCCATATTAATCTGTAAAAGAAAATAATGTATAATTAGTTTAGTTTGAGATGTTAAGTTTGTTTTTTACATTTTTTATTATCAACAGTTTGTTTATATGTGCTTGTAGTTCATTGTAGCAGGAGTTTTTTTGTATTGTTAAATAACTGTTTTTCTTATTTTGGATATGATCGCAATGGTTTTAGCATTATCCTGTTTTGTGCCTACCACTTTTGCTATGCTAATTTAGGCTTCTTTGTAAGCCTTATCGCTTCTTAAACAGTAAAGAAGAATATTAATTTACTTTGGTATGTGTTTGTGTGATTTTTGGTATAATCCTATTTTGTGTCTACCATATGTTGCATACTTTATTTGCTTAATAAGTCTTTTTTATGAAGGTTAAATGTTTTTGTACAGTGAAATTGAATTTTTTTGCTATTTTGGATATGATGGCAATTTTTTTAGCATTATCGTGTTTTGTGTCCACCACTTTTGGTATGCTTATTTAGGCTTCTTTGTAAGGCTTATATGTTCTTAAACAGTAAAGAAGAATATTATTTAACTTTTCTATGTGTTTGTGTGATTTTTGGTACAATCCTGTTTTGTGTCCACCATATGTTGCATACTTTATTTGCTTAATTAGTCTTTTTTATAAGGGTTAAATGTTTTTCTACAGTGAAAATAAATGTTTTTACTATTTTGTATCTGATGGCAATGTTTTTAGCATTATCCTATTTTGTGTCCACCACTTTTGGTATGCTTATTTAGGCTTCTTTGTAAGGCTTATAGATTCTTAAACATTAAAGAAGAATATTCATTTAGTTTGCTATGTGTTTGTATGATTTTTGGTACAATCCTGTTTTGTGTCTACCACTTTTGGTATGCTTATTTAGGCTTCTTTGTAAGGCTTATAGGTTCTTAAACATTAAAGAAGAATATTCATTTAGTTTGCTATGTGTTTGTGTGATTTTTGGTACAATCCTGTTTTGTGTCTACCACTTTTGGTATGCTTATTTAGGCTTCGTTGTAAGGCTTATAGGTTCTTAAACATTAAAGAAGAATAATAATTTAGTTTGCTATGTGTTTGTGTGATTTTTGGTACAATCTTGTTTTGTGTCTATTACTTTTGGTATGCTTATTTAGGCTTCTTTGTAAGGCTTATAGGTTCTTAAACATTAAAGAAGAATATTAATTTAGTTTGCTATTTGTTTGTGTGATTTTTGTACAATCCTATTTTGTGTCTACCATATGTTGCATTAATTAGTGTTTTTTTATGAAGCTTTAATGTTTTTCTACAGTGCAAATTAATGTTTTTTCTATTTTGGATATTATGGCAATGTTTTTATCATTATCCTATTTTGTGTTCACTACTTTTTGGGTGCTGCATTTGTTATATTGGTGGCCATTAAACATATATAGTTCCTTTATTTTTTGTACTTGTTATACTTTACCTTGATTGAAGTGTGGAATGACAGAGGGTCCCCTCCTGGCAATCTTAATCCGCCGGTCTTCTTGTAGTGTCTGTTTGAAAAAGAAAGTGAAATGGTTAATTGTATATTTCTTCTTTTTGATTTAGCAAAGCATGGTCTTTTTCAGCATGTAATGTATTTTTCTATCTTACCTTTTCTTCTTTGTTGGTGTTCTTTAAAAGGGATTGTGGTTCACAATGCACAGTGCAAATTCTTGAGTGATGCTGTTGATGCAGAGTCTGTTTGAATAGTAAAAAAAAGGAGAAAGATTGAGCTTTAGGTGATATATTGAATTACAATAAATTAATGTCATTTAAATATACTTCTTTAATTAGTTTCAATTAACATTAGTTTGTTTTTGGGCCTACACACATAAATGTGCGTGTGACGTGACTATACATGATACACATATATGTGCGTGTCACATATCTCTCTACATGAATCATATTTTAATAGTTAATTTTTTTTTTTTTTATGTCATTTAAATATAGTTGTTTAATTAGTTTGGGTTATGATTAGTTTGTTGTAGGGGCTATACACATAAATGTGCTTGCCACATGTCACTATACATGAATGACATTTTCATACTTAATCTTTTTTTTTTTGTCCTGTCTTGATAATAAAATGTAATATATTATAGCTTCCCTCTCTAATTTGCACAATGTAAAGTAGGAAATTAGGAAACAATTCTCTTCTCAAGTAAAAGCAGCAGTTAACTATCCAGTCACTCCGTTCATCACCTGAGTAGAAATGTAGAATTTTCTGGAAAGTAGGCAGTATTTATAAACTTTCAAGTGCCTCAGACCATTAGAACGCAATACGCATGCGCAATTTGCGTTCCAGCTTACAATTTGCGTTTCATCCGCCATTTTGTGCGTAGTAGTTTTCAAAATGGTGGCTAATATCAGTGTGGTATGTTCCGCATAGTATGTGTTTCAGTCTTGCGAGTCACTGTAGTATAGTTACGTCTGAAGCCTCGTTTTCGTTTTGTTCTGCGGCCATTTTTTCTCTCGCTTATGCGGACGTATTTTTTTTGCGAGGGACGCAGTTGGCTTCTACGTGTACGATGCAGTTGTTTTTTTTCTAAGTCGTGCGAGGCGCCTTTGAGTTTTTTGTTTGTTAAGTCTTGCGTGTGTGTGTGTAACCACGTGTGAGGCGCCTATGAGTTTTTTTTTGTTAAAGTCGTGCGTGTGTGTTGCCGACGTTGGACCTTCCACCACCGCAAATGTGTCCCTCTCTTTGCGAGGATCCGCATTTGCGGGGACGTTGAGATGCTCCACCACTGCAAATGCGGCCCCTCGCTTCGCGAGGGTCCGCATTTGCGGAAACACAGCCGACGTTGGAGCCTCCACCTCCGCAAATGCGGCCCCTTGCTTTGCGAGAATCCGCTTTTGCGGGGACGTTGGGATGCTCCACCACCGCAAATGCGGCCTCTCGCTTCGCGAGGACCCGCATTTGCGGGGAACTGCGTCCCTCGCTTTGTGAGGGACGAAGTTCTTGCGGGGTCGCTGCGCGAGCCTGCAAGTGTGAGCAGCGGCTCGTATGCTCACAACTATATATGTGATCGTTTACATTTGTTGGGCTGTGCATTTATTATATTCTTCTAATTTATATCTGATGACTAGATATTTTTCTAAATAATGTGCAATGTTATTTGCTATCCTATAGTGAAGTAGCAGAAATACTACTTGATAAACACTTTTTGAGGAAAATTCTTAAATCCATTTTTTTTTCTCTCCCACGTAGCTCTATTCTGTCTCCACAATTTACAATGACAGTCATCCATATGGCTTGCAGAAAAAATATGTTAAATACTGTAGCTCTCCAATAACATTAATTGGAGTGACAAGGCATTGATTTACTGTGGATTAATTACAATTTTCTCTCTCCTTCATTAAAAGCTACAGAGTATACTGACAAAAGTTTCAGCTTCAGAATGCTATTGAAAAAGTATAAATGTACTGCTCCATATTTAAAGGGTCACTGTAGCCAACATATTTCCATTGTGCATTTAATAAAATCAAATTTTAAACATTACAAAATATATATATTTTTGAATGAAAATAAGTGTTTGGTAGTGTATATAACTGAAACACAATTGTGATTGTTCTTTGCTCCTCTGCCCTGATATATTGCAGGAAAAAAAGGGACAGTGAGCGTTATGATTTTTTGGACTGCTCTTTGTGAGACTGCTTACAATTCATCTCTTTTTTATGTTTCTGTTATGCTTTGTGGATCATTTTCTCAAATTTGTATTACACACAAAACAAATTATTGGTAACTGACGTTATTTGAAATGTATCACATAAAGTTTACACTGCAATGGTCATTACATAGAACTGCAGATTAATAGCCTTGATTTGAGTTGTATAGATGTGAAGAGTGGCAGAGCTAGGGAATTGAGGGCCCCTGTGCAAAAAAAATCAAATCTATCGATCGATTGATCTATCTATCTATCTATTTATATAGAGGCAGTCTGGGTAGAGGGAGTCAGGGCAGGATGGGGTGGCGAGTGCAGAAAATGCAGGGAGGGGCACTAGGATTGCGAGTGGCCGCAAGGTAGGGAGGGCAGCGAGGGTACAGAGGGAGGTCATAAGGGTCAGGGGAGGAAGGACAGTAAGGAATTATATGTTCCCTTCCTCCTCTGGACCCTCACCCACTTCCTCTTCTGAGTCATCCCCATTACACTATGGTAAGAATTCAAACAGATATATATATATATATATATATATATATATATATATATATATATATATATATAAAAAGGATATTTAGTGGGGACAGTACCAGGTACCCTAGAGAAAAGGACTCCGGTGCAGTGCACCACTTGGTAGATCTGCTCATGGATGTAAGTATGATGATCATGATGTGCTAAACATTTGTCTATTTACCTATACTGACACAGGACTCTTGTGATATCTTTAGATCAAAGCTTGTGTAGTAATCTTAGTATGACGTAATAATAACAAATCTGAAAGGACCCAGGGCACCATAAACTGAAATTCACTTCTTATTAAACTAGCAAGTAGATAAAGGGCCATTGCAGGCTTTTTTCCGTTGCATCTGTAAGAAGACATTTGATAATGTTGAACTGTGTGTTTCCTTTTGAAAATGAAGCTCCTGGAGCAGAATATACTGCTTTGAATGTATAACTGTCTTTGAGGGGCTGCCCCTGTCAGCTAATGGGAAGCAATATAGCTGCATGTGTCATAAGTGTCTGCCAGTGAGATCCAGAGTCATGCATACTCTCTGCTCACACAATGCAGGAGCAGAAGTGAATGGATGACCCTGGTGCAAAGTAATTTGGGGTATCTCCTTGCAACTTCTGTATACTAGGTAAGTGACTGCAGGGACAGATAAAAATGCCAAACATTTATATATGTGGTTACATCTCCTCTAGGGTGATCAGATCAGGTTTCTATAAAAATAGTTATCTGCCCCCCTCCCACAATAAATTAAGGGATCTATCCTGTTATGTGCACGCACGGCACAGGAAGCCTTACACCACTTACCGACCCTAACCCCAAGCCCCTAACCCCCTACACACCTTGCCTGCCCTAACCCTAACCCCCTAACCCTCTAAACCTAACCCGAAAACCTCTTACCGGCCACTTAGAGACAGCTTCCTGTGCGTGCACATAACAAGATAGGTCCAAATTAAGGGACCCTATAGAAGGTAGCAGAGTGCCCTTGCCTTTTTGTGTCCCTTAGTGCTTTGCACCTGCATCACCAGCATTAGCTTGACCACTGACATAGAGATTTGTCCCGTGGCATGTCCTGATAGTTTCCAAGAAGTTTAAACAAATCTTACTAAATACTTTTATACAAAAATTTTTTTTTAATGTTTTAAACATACTCTTTTAAATGATTGATAGAACATTTGGAATTCCATATCCATTTAAGACATTGGACTTGCAACATGGATAGAGTACCCGATGCCTAATACCATTTTATTATATGGGGCGATAACAGGAAAAGACTAGTTTTAATTGGCATATAAAAATAACAAGCACAGGGTTTATAAATAAAGATTTACCCTTTTAAATCCTTGCACATGTCTCCAGTGACTTATGCTTATAATTCACAACATAATATGGGTCTAGTCACTCTCTAATATAACACACACAAATTCTTTTTCACTTCATCTGAAATTACATCAGTAAATCTAAGCTAATTTTGTGGTTTTCACTGTTGAATAACGATGTTCTAATTTCTGTGTTCTCCAGTTTGTAATCAGCTTGAGTTTTACTGATATTACAATTAGCAGTCTAATTAATGTTATAATAAATATTTATACCATTTTACTTTCAATTATTTATATATGTGTTAATGAGTGTGAATTAACTTGTCAGTCAATGAACATCAGGAGCACTGAAATCAGAAATGGCATTTAATTGTTCCAGTGAATTGTGTTACAGTGATTCCTGTTATGTCTTTTAGATTTTGAAGGGTCAGTAAGACTGAGGTTGTATTAAATGACGACTGTAGTTAAATAAAAAAGGCTTTTGTTTGTGAAGCATATAACAGACTAAGCATGAGCCCCATGCTAATCCCTGAAAAAGCAATTACAAATGCTGTAGTGGCACAAATAATTCTACCTAGCTATGCTAATCACCCATCCCTAAAATATTGCGAGATAGCTGCCACAAGTCTCTGCTCCCAGTGAACTTCACGACAATGCTGAAAAGCAATGAAAAAATTCTCCATTGATTCTTGAGCTGACAATAAATTACGAGTTGCTGTTAGACTTGAAACCCAAACCCCCTGTTAATAAGATTTTATGGATCACTCGCAAATCAGGGCACTGCTGTAAATGCAAACAGCAGAATAAAGATTTACCTTTACCTCAGAACTGCTTTTCAAACCCTTGCCGAGTCCCCCAGAAGACTATAAAGTGACAGTATAGCACAAAAAGCACTATGAAATGATGACATTTCAACATTATTTGACACTTAACAATCCAATATGAACATATGCGATATGTTAGTACTAAGCCGGTTTTATGCTACAAAATCCAAGGTAACGCACAACCAATTACTCAAGGGGTTAATACATGTCACAAAACCACGTTCCACAAGAAAAGACACTCTTGTATAAATATATCATATTTTAACACAAAATAAACACATCTTTATTTATTGAAGCTATAAATACAATTGTTACATCTTTTTAATGTCAAAACATTAATACATTAAAAAATGTATATATATATATATATATATATATATATATATATATATATATATATATATATATATACTGTTTCCTTGCAGCAGCCTTGTTAAGGCACTTCCCACTCATTATAATATTAAGGACATTCGCATTTCCTATTGACTCCTACAGCCATGTCTCATCCGTAAAGCTTGGTTTATCTACTCCCTATACAGAAATCTGTTGCGGCTGAGGCAGGATTTACAGCTGTGGGCTGAGTGCCCTAACATTAGTGTAGAAGTTAGGGAAAAAAAGGTACAACGGCTGATTTACGACAGTGCCCTAACTTAGATCAACTGATTAACATAGGGCTCCATGTTAGCAGCTGTGTAAGCCATGGACAGAAACACTTTTTTAAGAAAATCTAAATTTTTGAAGTCTATGTTTATGGGTACAGGTATCCATTTAGGATATGTTTATAAATAAGTATATATTTGAATTCTAAAAATAAACAAATACAAGCCACTCGAAAACCAATAGGAAAAAACATATTGACGGAGAAACAAAAAATGATGGAAGTGCCATAATCAAAATAAAACCTTTTTTCATTTATTTTACCTTTTAAACACACGTTGACATTTATTTAAACTTGCTGTACAAATTGGCTTTTCTACCTCCATTTAATAATCAATATCTCATTACCTGGAATGATTGTAATCTGATAGTTTTCTTTGAAAATATACAACAAAGAATACTTATTTTGAAACTGCCGTGAGCAGATATCTTAGAAGATTTTTTGGCTCCTATTCACTTCCTATTTTTAAAATAGTGTGGTAAGTTTCTATTCCGATACTAAAGGGGCATGGAAACCACACACTTTATAGCATTAGTTAAATTATTAATTGTTTTTGCATAATTGATCTAATGTGTTGAAAATGTTGACACACTAACGCTCCACCCTCATTCAGGCTTGACAAACCGGCTTTATATTGTCCAGCCAACCAGGACCCATACAGCTGTATTTTATGCATTGATTATAATTGTGTGAAGAAAAACATGCTTCCTTAATGAGAACGGAGAAATGCTTGTGCAGACAATAATAATTAAGATTTTGAAATGACACACTTTAACATAACATTTTAAACATTGCAGTCATCCTAGGTAACCTAACACAATAAATATTGTTCAGTTGTTTGTCGTGGTTATGTTCCATTTCAATAGAAAGCCTAATATAAAGATTACTTAGAGATATCTGTAGATATGTACAAGTGGTGTTTCCACTGGAAAATGTGTTTGTTTATTTGTCTGTTTGCTTTGATAGAATGAAGTGTAGTTGCATTCAATAAACATTTCTGTGTTTCCGTCTCCATGATGTTGTACAAGGTGGAGATTGAAGTGTTGCCTCAGGAGAGAAGTGTTCTCATTGTATTTAGTGATAGGTTTTAGTGGGTAGCTGTTAATAGAGCTTTGAAAACCTGGAGAAATCTAATTTGGGAATACCAAGATCATTTAATTTTTGTGGTTCTGTCACCATACAATGTTGTCATTCAGTTAGAACCCCTCCCCACTCCTTTCAAGTGATATGAGCAGCAATTTAAAATACTAAGCCACACATTGGCTAACAAAACAATGCAATTTTTCTCAGGAATTATTTACTGTAGATAAAAAAGACTAATACAAGTAATTGTCAGTTTCTTTGCTCTTTAAGATGAAACCAAATACCTTTTGTGGTGACAGCTCCTTCCATTATTATTATTTGTATCTCTCTCCCTATATCCCTCTCCTTTGTCATTATCTCATGTTCTCCCTTCTTCTTTTGACCCACTCATCATCCCCTTTTTCTCTTTACATAATTTGCTGTTTGCTTCCTTCTCCCCCATGCTTAATATTCTCTATCGTCGCTCTCTTTCCATAGATTATTTCTCAGCCTGCTTTTCTTCCTTGCTTCTTCCTTTCTTCATTACTTCATACCTTCTTGTCTTCCTCTCCATTCTTTCTTTTTTCTTCTTCCTTCTGTGCTTCCCACCACTTTTCCTTTTTGGTTGTGTCCATCTCTTTCCCCCACCTCAATTTCTCTTTCCTTTAGTTAGCCTCAAAGTTTCTCTCGTTCTTTTTTTCCTTGCAAAAAAAAATCTGATTTAGTGCGGAAGCTGCATGTAAATTAGGTGTTTTTTTCTGCAGCTATCTCTCTCTTTTTTTTTTTGCACATTACTGTATATATAAAAAAATCATAAATGTAGTGGAATTTCTCAAGTTTTACCTTATAATCATAATAATGTAATTCAGTTGGATAAGGTAGAGTCCAACAAATCATATTTTTCCTCACATAACGACAACAATTTCTCAAAGTATGTGGACTTCTACCTGTACGAGTTTGTATTAAAATATATCTACTTAATCTGTGCAGGAAACTGAGATTCTTGTGGGGTTTTTGAAGTAAAGAACAAAAATATTCACATGACTGAAATGGCGTTTTCCATTGTCACACGCTTCTATTTGAAAGTTTCTGCTTTGTATATGATGCACAGTATGAATGTATTTTCAAGACCTGAGAGACATGCGAGTAGTGATATATTTTTAAATGTTCATGTCTATAGAGCTTTAAAATATGTATTTTGAAATTCTAAGGAATTCCATTATTCTCTGACCCAGTGGCGGAACTAGTGAAAGGAGGGCCCTGGTTCAAAAAAACAATTTTGGGACCCCCTAATTTTTGTTGTTGTTGATCCCCGGGTCCCCTTATGATGCCATATATAATAATGGTTATAAGTATTATCACATATAATATTTGTGTATATACGGGCCGTTGGTCATGCAATGTTAAATATTGCGGGCCTGCAATGAGCATCGAAGGCGCTCATTGCAGGGCCTGCGATGAGTGCCATAGGCGCTCATCACAAATGCCGCACGACTTGAATGACTGAACCACGGAATTTGGAAGCCCAGCACAAATATGCCTCAAATTAACTGACACACTCCCACACAGCACATGGGGAGAGCCAGGGAGCCTGTGAGTGAGGTTGCAAGTGAATTTGAGGCATATTTGGGTTTTTTTCACGATCGAAAAACGCCTACGCGAGAAAAAAATGGCGGCCAAAAAAACATAACAGGACGAAAACGAGACCGAAGGCAGTAAAAAGATCCTGAAGGCAGTAACACTTAATATAAGCCAGTAACACTTAACCCAAGGCAGTAACACTCATCGCAAGGCCCCTAAACTTCACGGGGGAGGGGGGGAGAGAGGCTTGCAATGAGCCCCGAAGGTGATCATAACGAAGCACGAAAGTTGTGGCTTGCAAAGCCCTGCAATGAGAGGCGAAGCCGCTCATTGTGGGGCTCACGATGAGCACCAAAGGCACTCATTGCGAGGCCCTTAGGTAGTTAATATATAATATTACATTATATATATTAAAATATATGTATATTAAATAAATATATATATATATATATATATATATATATTAAAGTTTAGGAATATATATTATTAAATTATATGTATATTAAATTATATATATAAATAAATAAAGATTATATATATATATATATATATATATATATATAAAACTGAATATACATATAATTTAATAATATATATTTATATGTATATATAAATATTATAGATTAAAAAAAATATATATATTATTCATTTATATATATTAAAGTATACAGTATGTATATTCAATTTATGTATATACAATGTGAGACTTTTCCTCCTCTGAGCACCTTCAGAGCTCATAGCGAGCCCAGCGCTTAGCACCTTCGGCGCTCATTGCGAGTCTCTCCACCCATGTACTTCAACTTTCCTTGCAATGATCACCCTCAATGGTCATCGCAAGCTCCACAATGAGCGCCTTCGGAGCGCATCAGCGACTTTGGAGCTCATTGCAAGCCTCTACCGCTCCCAGTGCTCATTGTGAGCCTTTCCTCTCGCCTGCGCTCATTGCAAGCCTCTCCCACTCGCAGTGCTCACCTTGAGCCCTGCGTTGAGCCCCTTTGGCGCTCATTGCGTGCCTTTCCTCTCGCCTACTGTACGGCCGTTCATTGCAGGGTTCATTAAACTGCAAGTTTTGTGCTTGGGGATGCCATGTGTCTCTTTCCACCATCTCCCCCTGTCCCTTCCCTGTGTCTTTCTCCTCTGTGTGTCTGCTGAATGTTTGCGTGTTATGCACTGAATGCCGTTTGTTTTATTTTAGCTATTTTATTAGTAAGTCCTGCGTGCCTGGCGTTGTTCGTGTAGGGGTTACTGTCTTTGCCTTCGTGTCTTTTCTAAGTTCCGCATTTGCTCAGCCTCGTTTTCATCCTGTTTTTACGTTTTTCATACCCCATTTGTTTCCTTGCATAGCCAATTTCAATTGCCGAAAAACAGCAAATATGGGTCAAATTCAGTTTCCTGGCTTGTGTGTGAGTGTGTTTTAATGTTTTTTTATTATTTTGCTTGTTTTTAGAGTTTCTTGAGTTACGCACTTGAACTAAGTTTGGCCGTTAAATTTCAAAACTGCGCTCATCCTGGTCAGCGGCAAAGTGCTAGGTTTTTCGGCGGCGTCCCGCATGCCTAAGTCCTGCGCTGCTGGCGATGAGCCTTTCCCACACCATAAGCCTCCCCACACCAGGATCCCCCCTTCTCTCTTAGTTTGATTAGTAGTAGTTCATTTAGATGCTCATTCTGCGCCTCCCCTACCGCAGCTAGCTGCTGAGGCAGGGAGTCCGGAATAATGTCAAGTGACTCCCTGCCTCAGTAGATGGAATGATTGCAAATTTTAGAAAAAAAAAGTGTGTTTTAAAACATAGGGTGCTTTCTACAGATGCCATTTTGTGATGGTATAAAATATTTTATATACAGCATTAGTGATGTCCCGAACAGTTCGCCGGCGGACTATTCGCGGGGATTTTTGCATGTTCGCGTTCGCAGCGAACGGCGAACACATGCGCTTTTGGGTTTGCCCCCTATTCTTTATCATTGAGGAAACTTTGACCCTGCACCTCACAGTCAGCAGACACATTCCAGCCAATCAGCAGCATACACTCCCTTCCAGAGCCTTCCATCTGAAGGACAGCAACCCAAAAAGCCCTTTTTAGGGCTAGAACATCATTTATTTTATTTTATAATTTGTTTCTGTGTAATCTAATTGCATATGTCTGCCAGCTTGTGTGTGTGACAGGCTAACACCTAACAGGTTATATTGTGCTCAGTGAAATAAAACACTTTTTTGACTGTAATAGATTGAATATCAGTTGCCTGCCTACAGGCGTGTGTGTGAAGCCTATTGCATCTACTCTGCCAACTTTTGCCAGTGCACAGTGATACGCCATATCTGGTGCAACCGTAGTGTACAGTGACATAAAACAACACTTTTTTGACTGTAATAGATTGAATAGCAACTGCCTGCCTACAGGCGTGTGTGTGAAGCCTATTGCATCTACTCTGCCAACTTTTGCCAGTGCACAGTGATACGTCATATCTGGTGCAACCGTAGTGTACAGTGACATAAAACAACACTTTTTTGACTGTAATAGATTGAATAGCAATTGCCTGCCTACAGGCGTGTGTGTGAAGCCTATTGCATCTACTCTGCCAACTTTTGCCAGTGCACAGTGACACTCATATCTGGTGGCACCTTAGATTGCATGCGCAGTGCCCCAAATTTGAAGTGGGAGGACAGACCAAGCATCTTTTTCCATCTTCCGCTTCCAAAAATCCATGCCATATACACGTCCCCTGATAGTGGACGTAACAGGGATTAAACCGATAGGAATAGTACTACTTAACAGTACACACCTTATAATAACGCAGACAGAGGCAACGTGTATAATCTAAAAACTCTGACCTGTGTATAATATTCCATGCTGTGCAGTGGAAGCCCCCAGACTCTGACCTGTGTATAATATTCCATGCTGTGCAGTGGAAGCCCCCAGACTCTGACCTGTGTATAATATTCCATGCTGTGCAGTGGAAGCCCCAAGACTCTGACCTCTGTATAATATTCCATGCTGGGCAGTGGAAGCCCCCAGACTCTGACCTGTGTATAATATTCCATGCTGGGCAGTGGAAGCCCCCAGAAGGTGGCTTTGAGGAGGTGGAAGAGCAAACACAGCAGGCGTCCCAGGGGGTTTGTTGTCACCTTTCAGGGACCCTTGGTGGCTGGGTGGAGGAAGAGACCTTCAATGACATCAGTGAGGACAAGGAACGGGACATGGCTAGATTGGTATCCAACCTTGTGCAAATGGGGAGTTTGCGGTTGTGCAAATGGACTGCGGTTGTTTGCGGTGCGTTAAACGGAGAGTTTGGTCTGTCACTGTGAAGCGGGCCTAACCCTTACACTACCTGATCGATACAACATCATACCTGATGTTTTAAAGCATGTTATTCCAAACAATTTAGGAATGTTAGGTGATTTATGCCCTTTATGGCTTAAAACCAGACTCTGCATCAACTATGTAATTTTCCGTGGAAGTTTTGCCATGGATCCCCCTCCGGCATGCCACAGTCCAGGTGTTAGTCCCCTTGAAACAACTTTCCCATCACTATTGTGGCCAGAAAGAGTCCCTGTGGGTTTTGAAATTCGCCTGCCCATTGAAGTCTATGGCGGTTCGCCGATGTTCGCCCGTTCACGAACATTTGATGAAGTTCGCGTTCGCTGTTCGAGAACCCAAAATTTGATGTTTGCAACATCACTATACAGCATTTGTTAACCTACCTGTAAAAAAAGAGCTTTATAAATGGCAGTGTTAAGGAACCACTGAAATCATTTTTTTAAAGAAATTTCCTTGAAATTAGGCACTGTTTTTTATTCGTTATAGATTAGGAAAAACGTATTGTGTTTTTTAAGTATGTAATAAACGAACAACATCAGAGTGAAAACTCTGAGTCTGACTAGGACACAATTAAGTAGGGAAAACTTCATAAAATTAATTTTTAATTAGAAAAAAATACCAATCAGAAGTGTAGAACCACAGTAGAATATGATGTGGGAGCAGCAAGATTTGTTGATTAAGACTGAGGGTCTTCAATCAAGCAGGAAGAGGCCTTTTCCATGAATGGCTTTAGAGAGAAATGATGGCTTCACATTGGATATTCCCATTTACCCATGGCTGAAGAATGAGGAGCTGAACATTGCTGAACGTTCAGGGTTATATATTAATTAATCCCTTTTTCTTTCTTCTTTCTTCTTTTAAATAATGTTTTTTTTTATTTTATTTAAATGTAATTCAGTTTATTAGTTTAATAGTAATTCTATTTTTTATTTTCTGTGTTTTTTAATAGCAGGTAAGTTGGGGAATATTAGGTTAAATTTTAGTTTATAAGAACTCCTGTTGTAGGAATTAGGATTCCTTGTGGTATAAGGTTGCCATACTGTGGGGACTGATAGGGACCCTAATGGTATTAGGTTAGGAGTTAATTTAGATGCCATGGGGGTCCATATAGACCAACATGGTAATAGGTTAGTATAGGTTAGGAACTTCCATGGTAAAGGGTTAATATTAGGTGCCATGGAGGTCCAGACGGACGCCAACGGAAATATCAATAGGGCCGCTGGGGTCCATAGGGATACCCATGGTGTTAGGGACTATTTGGGTCCATTGGGTGCCCATGGGACAGTCATAGTATAGTTTATATGGTGTTAGGGTAGGTGGCTATGGGCCAATGGAGCCCTAACCACAGGGTTGGAGACCAATGGCTTTGTGTGTGTGTGTGTAGATGTGGTCCCAGGGGATACTCCAGCTCATTATTAATATTATTACCAATGTATCCCTGTTATTATTTTTGGGAAGATAAAAATTATTTCTAGCAATATTTCAATCCCTTACAAATGTTTGCTGTATCTAGCTTGGTTCTCCACAACTTACCCGCATATGGCTTGCATAATTTGCTAAGAACTCTTCCTTCTGACATGTCCTAAGTCTTTATTGTCTTTTAATTTTTCTCTCTTCTTTCGCTCTCTCATTCCTCTCGCCCCCTGTTCTATCCATCCCGCCTTCTATTTCTGACCCTTAAACTATTCCATTCTTCTTTTAGTGCCAATTGAAATCAGAATACAAGACTCCTCTGCTCTGGGATAACTCTGAGAAATTCTGAGAGCAGGTTCCTCCCTCCCTCCCGGCCCCTAACCCGCCCCTATTCAGATTCAACTCATAGAGGTATGGAAAACACCTGACTTTCCCATTTGCATATTATATTATCTGACCACTAGGGAAAGATAACATACTACATACTAGAGCCTTTAACCTCAAACAACTTTCAGATCCCTTCCCTCTCCCACTAAATGAAAACATTTCTAACTTTTCATTCCTTTCTACCCAAGTATACTTTCATTTTATTTCTGACCCTTGTTATTCCTTACCTGCCACTCCTCCCCAGGTCTCTGACAATTCCCTTTAGATTGTAAGTAGCAAGTTTCCAGTCTTCTAGGGTGCTTTTGAAAAAGCACTTTCTGCAAAGACTCTAAGCTCAACAGACGGCCCGCCATCATTTTCTGCACTTTGTAAATATTGTTTTTTTTCTTGTTCTTATCCCCTGTACAGTGCTATGGAATATGTTGGTGGGTTACAAGTTACAAGATAATAATAATAATAATAATAATAATAATAATAATAATAATAATAATAATACTTATTGTTAATTAGGGCATAGCGTGCTTGGTTGTATTTATTTTGACTCCTCTTACATTGGAGGAGATAGATAGATAGATAGATAGATATGGATGGTAAGTTGTTAGGGCTAGTGTAGTGTGTTAATATATGATATTGGGCAGCATTGTGTAGAGTTGCTATCAACATTACTCACTTTTAAACTATGTGTCTCCTACAGCTAAATGTCTGTCAGGTTGTGAGACCACGTTAGAGCTAGAGAACAAAGGGCAATACTCCTGCTCTCCAAAGTGCTTGCAAAACGTCCTGTAAGCCCAATTTCTATGGACATGTAATCAAGCCCTCAATCTCTTTCTTGACCTTAGATGCAAATAAGAAAACCACTCCAGTCACCATTGAAATTGATGCTACTCTAGGATTAAATGCAAGAATAGTACACTATATAGAATCACCATTCCATGTGGCAAATCATGTTTGCAAATAAAGCCCATTCACACTAAAAGATAACTATATACTTAATAAATTAAAGATTGTGTTTTTTATGTGCCTACAGATTTTATCATTATGAAGACAAGTTCTTTATAAGAGCATGCAGTAAATGTGGTGCTTTTGTCATGCTTTAATAGAATGGGGGCTCACCACTTGCAAATTCCATTTATAAAATGGATACAGCGGTCAAGGGATTTTTGCACTTAAGTCAATATTTAGGCACAAATAGGCAAACGTGCAGAATTACAATACTTCAGGGATTTGAATGCATTCTTTAATTACGGCTGGTAAACTTAGATTTTTCTTTACTTCTCCACTTCGGAAGGCGATGACTCATGCAAAAATATCAGTGTTCAGAACCCTTCTGCAAAACATGTTTTTCAAATGAATAGAAGACTAAGTACAGTTGAAAATAAATGTCAGCATTACAAAATGATACATATTTTGTACATTGCAAAGGCAGGGTGATTGGAAAATATATTTGCATAAAATTTCACTTACGATATGATCTTCTTTTATAGAAGGGTGATTTAACATTTCTACGACATCCAGAGAAAAAATTGCTTTGCAAATTCCTTCCTATTAAGTTCAATTAAATAAGCTCTTAGGCATCTCTGAGTAGAAGTGTTTTGTCAGGAAGGCTTAAATTTAATTCTTGCTCCGTTCTTTTTAGCAAACACAAACACCTATTCTTTAGTTATGTTAGCTATTTAGTGGCAGTAACATTTTCATATTTTTTAGCATGAATTTAATTTTACACATCTTTTTATGCACTGAAAATGTGTAATATTTAGCATACAAACTTAAAATATTGTCCTGGATCTAATGTATGTCAGACTTGAGCAAAAAAGGCTCTGCCTTCCTATGTTTTTATAAAGGGGTGTGTCACAGTCTCCTGCTTGGTTGGGCTTAGAAAGATCCTAGAGCAATCTTACCCAATAGAATGACAATATCTAATCCTAGGGTAATATTACTCAGCAGTATGAGCAGATTAAACCATATTTACTCCTAGGGAATCATTACCTAGCAGATAATAGAATTGCACCCATATTAATCCTCTCTATGGCTGCTGCAATCCTGAGGTCCAAGTGGCCACATATCAATCAAAATAGGATACTAAAAGTTACATATAGTTACATAGTAATTGAAGTTGAAAAAATAAGTTTTAGTCCATCAGGTTCCACCTTTTTAGATCTCCTCTGATCTGCAATATGCAGATTAATTGTTAATTGATCCAGAGGAAGGAAAACAGAAAAAAAAACCAGTGAAACTTTGCCAATTGTGTCAAAAGGGGAAAAAAATATAAAATTCCTTCCTTACCCCAGATACTGACAAACAGACTCCTCCCTTGATCAATACTCCCTCTCTAATTATCCAGGATAACCCTGAATGTCCTTTTTATTTAAGAATATATCCAATCTCTTTTTAAAGTTATCTATCGAATCTGCTGTCACCACCCCCTTTGGCAGAGAATTCCCCAGATTAACTACCCTTACTGTGAAGAACCCTTTTCTTTCTTTAAGGTAGAATTGTTTTACTTCTAACCTCAAAGGATGTCCTCTTGTCAGTTGAAAACCTTTTGGCACAAAAAGCTCACTTGACAAAGCTTTATACTGACCCTGAATGAATTTATATAATGTAATCATATCTCTTCTTAGACGCCTTTTTTCTAGAGAAAATACGTTTAATTTTTCTTCTTAGTTTTTTATGAAGTGATGCCCAAAATTGTACTCCATATTCCAAATGAGGGCGCACTAGGGATTTGTATAGTGGAATAATTATATTTGCTTCCCTTGCTTCTATACCCTTCTTAATACATGCTAATATTTTATTTGCCTTTGCAGCTGCTGCTTAGCATTGAGCACTGTTACCTAGGTGGTTGTCCAAGTACTCCCAAATGCCTTTCATTTCATACTCCTAGATTTGCTCTATTAAGATTATAAATTGCATAGTTATTCCAAGATGCATAAATAACCAGGTGTTAACCTGGGAGTTGTGGGAGGGAACTTCTCTCCTCCCCTATACAAAACCCCTCCCTTAACCTACATCCTCACCTGAAAATATTCACTTTTCAGGTTGCACGCCTTCCGTTTGCAACCGCCGGCTCCCCTGCTGTTCCTCTGCTTCTCGCAGGTTCGTCCCATGCCTGCCGTTTCTCCCTTCCCTTTTTGGGCTCCCCCGTCTCCCCGGCCGGCCTCCTTCCATGCTGCTTCCCTAGCCGTTCGTGAACTCTCCTGCATCTCCTGCATCTCTCCTGTTCCTCCTCACTCCTGCCCTGCTGCCTGTTTCTCCCCTCCTCCTAGCCCCTGCCCTGTCTTACCTCTGCGTCCCGATGGCCCCCTCCTGTTGCTCCGCAGTCTCCGGTCTCATCCTGCGTCCCGCCGCGCTGTTTTCGGGCGTCCCGACGTGCCCCTCTCCCGGCCCGGCTCCTCCTCCTTGCTCCGCCGCTTCCCATGCCTCCTCCGCTGCTGCCCGGCTCCCCTCCTCCAGACACCTCCGCTGCAGCTCGCGGCATGCCCCTCTTTCGGTGGCCCCGCCTCTCTTTGTCCGGGTTCGCTGCTGGCGCTTGCGCCGGGCCCCTCCTTCGGCGGCCCCGCCCTTATTTTTGTTCCGTCTTTCCTCCGTCCCATGCCGTGGCTCCTTTTTCCTTTCTCCCCTTCCTGCCCTCCCCTGGCCTGGCTCATTTGCCTCGGGCGCCCTGCTGGCGCTTATGCCACGCCCCCCTCTTATCGACTCCGCCTCCTCCTGCCTCCTTCCCTGGCTTGGCTTTTTGCCTCCGGCGCCCCGGTGACACGCGCGGTTCGTCCTTCTCTTGCCGGCTCCGCCTTCTCCTGCGCGCTCCTTTCATCGGCGCTCACGTCACCCCCTCTTCCGGCAGCCCCACCGCCTTTTCGTTGTACCTTCCCTCGCTCTGCGCTTCCTCTTCTCTTGCGCCCCCTGTTCGCCCAGCGCGCCCTGCTTCTCCTCTCTTGGCCAGTTGTTCCCCCTATCATTGCCTTTTTTGGGCCTCTACTCTATTCTCACACTCAGATCACGCTAGCACCAAACACTGCCATGTTCTCGTGCTGGCAGACTCAAATCAATCCTTTTAGTTACCAGCCATACACCTATCGTATCACTAAACGTACACCATACACCATTCAGTAATTAAAATCTACATGTGCAAATCAGACCTGCCAGAGCACATCTCCTTCATGCACCCGTCTCAGTCAGTCCAATTTACCCCTTTTTTACCTGAGACCAAGTCTCTAGCTGAATCTAATCACAGGCTCACCTTCATATAGCATTACAATCTAGTAAATACATAACTACTATACTTCACAAACAACTTTTTCGTTTACCATGCACCCACAGTTACGCTTCGAACAGTCTCTTCCCTACGTCATACGCATCATTGCCATCACACATTCACCTCAGTACCATACGCCCAAATGGACCGCCCTATTTCAAACCGACAAATCAATCATATCATCGCCTCAAATCAAATAATTTCTCAGAGGCCTACAGCACAGAGCACCCCCCTCCAAACTACAACGTCATCCCATAGATGGCGCACTTTTCAAAAGGTTGACCACCCTGCTTTCCACAAACCCATTCGGCCCGACACATCCAGGACGATCCAAGGGGCCATCATGCTTGCTTTCTATGGCTTCCTGCGTCCAGGTGAGTTTACCACTTCGCAAAACAACCCTCACTATCTGACCAAGCAGGACATAACTTTACATCCAGATCACTTCACGCTCACACTCCAGCGCACCAAAACAAGTCGCAAACCCATACTCATAACATACTACCCATCACACAACGACTGGTGTCCAGTCTGCACTATTAAATCCCATTTAAATTCAATATCTTCCAAACCAACCACTCACCCTCTCCTGAGCTTATCAAGCCAACCCTTGTCCACCACCTCCTTCATACACTACATTAGACTGCTGTTACTCAAACTCGGCCTAGACCCTTACAGCTATTCAGGACACTCGCCTCCAAAGCCAACATTCCCACGCACATTATTCAATCCATTCGTCGATGGAAGTCAAATTGCTAAACCCGCTACATACCTTTTCCCATTGCAGAAACTAAACAGGCTTTTCAAACCATCACTCATTAACCTTCTCCCTAAAATTCTGCTCACTTTTTGGCCTCTAAGCAGACTAAAATGGGTCTAGTAGCAATTGCCACACACCAGCTACTACCCAAGAGAAGGTCACGACCACAAATAACCAGGTGTTAACCTGGGAGTTGTGGGAGGGAACTTCTCTCCTCCCCTATATAAACCCCTCCCTTAACCTACATCCTCACCTGAAAATATTCACTTTTCCCTCCCACCTCACCCCAATTTAGGCCTTCTCCTCTACCCCTAAGCCCTCCAAGCAGACTAAAATGGGTCTAGTAGCAATTGCCACACACCAGCTAGTATCCAAGAGAAGGTCACGACACCAACTTTACATTTATTCATTTTAAATCTCATCTGCCATTTAGATGCCCATTCCCCTAACTTATGTAAATCCCTTTGGAGGTAAAGTACATCATTATCTGATTTAATTTCCTTGCACAATTTTTTGTCATCAGCAAAAATGCAGACACTACTTTCCCATCCCACTTCTAAGTAAATAATAAATATGTTAAAAAGGAGAGGACCTAATACTGAACCCAGAGGAACCCCACTTACCACATTAGTCCAGTCGGAGTATGTTCCATTTACAACAACCCTTTGCTTCCTGTCTTTTAGCCAGCTCTCAATCCATGAGCAGATATTTACTGCAACTCCTGTATCTCTTTGTTTGCACAATAGTCTCCCATGTGGCACTGTATCAAAAGCCTTTGCAAAATCCAAAAAGACGACATCCACTGAGTTGCCTTGATCCAGGTTCCTACTAACCTCCTCATAGAAACTAATTAGATTAGTTTGACATGACCTATCCCTCATAAATGCATGTTGACTCCTACTTATAATCCTGTTCAAATAGACATATTCTTGTATATTATCCCTTACTAACCCTTCTAAAAGCTTCCCCGCTACAGAAGTGAGGCTCACTGGTCTATAATTCCCTGGATTTGCGCTTGCTCCCTTTTTAAATATAGGTATCACATCAGCTTTTCTCCAGTCATCTGGTAGAGACCCTGTGTTGAGTGAATCTTGAAAAATTAAATATAATGGTTTGGCTATTACCGGACCCGGGGCTTTATTAACATTTATTTTTGCCAACCTCTTTTGGATTACTTCCTGCGTTAACCAATTATTTGGCAAAGGTAGTGTAGCCCCATTATGTTGCCGTGTCCCAACCACTGGTATCTCCCTTGTGTATACCGAAGAAAAGATTCAAAGAAGCAATCCCTGCTTCCCTTAGATTTCACAATAATCTTCCATGTGGCACTGTATCAAAAGCCTTTGCAAAATCCAAAAAGACTACATCCTCTGAGTTGCCTTGATCCAGGTTCCTATTAACCTCCTCATAGAAACTAGATAGATTTGTTTGACATTACCTATCCCTCATAAATCCATGTTGACTCCTTTTTATAATCCTGTTTAAATAGACATATTATTGTATATTATCCCTTATTACCCTTCTAAAAGCTTTCCCACTACAGAATTGAGGCTCACTGGTCTATTATTCCCTTCTTAAATATAGGTATCACCTCTGCTTTTCTCCAGTCATCTGGTAGTGACCCTGCGTTGAGTGAATCTTGAAAAATTAAATAGAATGTTTTGGCTACTACAGAACCCAGTTCCCTCAGTACCCTTGGATCTATTCCATCAGGACCTGGGGCTTTATTAACATTTTGTTTTCCAACCTCTTTTGGATTCCTTCCTGCATTATGCAGTGTTACTTACATTAGACACAAGTATCTGTTCTCATACTATAATTGCGGAGAGGATGACATCCTTCACTAGTGCATATATTCATTCTTACTTTGATTAACATGACATTGCAAGACTTAGCAGGTCCACCACCATAGCTTTATTTGTCTAAATATAAGCTATCAACAATCTTGTCTTATAAATCGGGATATATGATTGAATTGATATAGTCTTAGCAACAGTTTAGGAGAGGCTGTCATTAAATTAATTTCTATCTGAGAGCCACTGTGAATATATTACATTTACTTCATATTTTAAACTATACTTGCAGATGAAGACGATGCCATTATCGACCTGAATTGTGCCTACAAATCAAAATAAAACATACATTTACAACTGAATAAGGGCTTAAAAAAGGTCTGTAGAGCACACAATAATTACGAGATTGAATTGTAACTGCGGACCCGATGTGTTCAAGCCCAATAACAACTTGCAGTGGTGGGAAGGGTTTACAGTTTTAGGCTTTAGCCCCATAATTCCGGCCTTGAGTCAATTGGATACAGCCGGAATTGTAACAAATTTCTAACCCGCAGACATGTGGCCTGTATGAAGGTAATTATGGGCTTGCAATTGAATAGGGGCCTAAGTATATATACTGTTGCCATTTTTGTTAATGTCTCCATAAAATCTGATATTCTGTACATTAAATGATGTATTAAGAAAATAGATTATATGTAAATAATGAGACATTCTGAGAATCAGTGATATCATAGACCAATCTGCTTCCGAGCTTCAGAGCTGGCCACACCCCCAGAAAGATAGAGAAAGAGTTGAGACTTGAGGAGAAAACAGACCATTTAAAAAGTTAGAAAAAATATTAACTGTTTTTTTTAATTTTGTGAACAATAAACAAACAAATGTGTTTTATTTTTTAATGTACTACAGTAGTCATATTTAGCTCTTTCTATATAGGGGGGGGGGGGGGGGGCATCATAAATTAAACCCACCCCAAAATAGCAGCAAGTATGAGAAGGGGGTGGGATATTAAAGGACAATCAGCAAAATGTTTTAGACACTTTCAAATAGTTATAGGTTTTAATTTGTAACTAATGTATTTTGATTTAATAATTATAGACATCTTCTTTTTTAACACTATTAGACATCTGGGAGAGATGGGAAACAACTTGTATTCAGATTACATCTCTATTCCATTCTGTTGAAAGGTTGCCTCTATGATTAGCTACTTAACATTAAGATTTATTATATGAGCAAGTCTTAGTAGGATAACTTCCCTCTTTGGTCAAATATCAAAGTAACAGTCAAAGATGGAAGCTTCCATGACATGAAAGTTCATTTTTATGATTTTCTTTAAGATGTTTCACTGTTTAGTCATTTCCGACTCTCTGTGACCGCATGGACTGTAACGCACCAGGCACATCATTATATCCATGGTCATGCTGATATACTGGAGTGGGATACAGCTCCTTGTATTCCTAATTGGTCTTCCATACAAGTACTGACTAGGCCCAGCCCTGCATGGCTTCAGGGTGGTGTGACCTGTTGGTTCCCCGACTGGAATCGAATCCTAACCACTGGACCACCAGGGAACCCTAATTACTTGCATAGCTGATAATGTTGTATATTTGTTACATACTTCACAACATATGAAGTTTTCCCTAAATTGCAGTGGTATTTTACAAAAGAAATCAAGTTCAGTTGGGGGTCATGAAAGAGATGGAGGGTTGAGCATTAGATAGAGAAAAATAAAGAAGTGGGTGGTGAAGGGCAGTTAAGAACAAGAAACAGTGGGATCAAGATATAAAGCAGCTTGGGATGAGGAGCGAAAGAAAGAGATTAGATGGATCCCTAACTAGTGGAGAAGGGTAATTTATACAAAAGGTTATGTTTTGGCTCTACTAAACTGGGGCAGCCAAAATCAAAACCCACACATCTTATAATTGCACATTCTATCAAACAATTTTGATCTGTATTGATTTTTCCTCATCGATTGAGCACTCGTCGGCAGCTCCTCTCTCAGTGCACCAATAATGCAGTTTCTCCGGCTCTCACAAAGCACAGAATTAGGTCAGAGTTCTTGCATTCATAGCCCCGTGGCACACATTACACTTCCAAATTATATTAAAAATACATTAAGAAAATCATCTTTGAAATGGAAACTGGCAGTTGGGGTTTCATATTCTGAATGTAAATGTTTCAGTAATTATTTTATAATGTCTCTTCATTTTTTTTCCCCACTGCTGCACGCTATGGCAGCAATGCAAATATATATCTATATATGGATACAGCAAATTCAGAAAAAACATATGCGCATATATATACATGTTCTGGGGATCTGTTTATGAAATGCCCTATTTAGAAGAAAACAAACTGTTTTATTAAAGCACCAATGGACAATGAATATATATATGTTTAAAAAAATGTAAGTCTTATGAAAATGCCCTGCCTAATTATGCTCTTAAGTGAAACTTTTAATTAGAACAAATAATATGATGCCTCTTCTAGACCCTGGAGGCATCCATATTAGTTTGATGAAGTTTGCATGTATAAAAGGAGTGGGTGTGCAGTTATTGTTGCAATCTACATTATTTTGAGCATAGGGGAATAGCTGTAAAAGGTCCATTGATTTAACAAATCCGTATTCCCTATCCCTCATAATAAATATACATAATATATATATAAAGCCAACTGAAACAGTACTATAAACCTGTAGAGAAGGCAGATGGTAGTTAATATTGAGAACAGTTTAACCCCTTGCCGGCAACATTGTGCATGAGAGAGGGCATCCCAAGATTCATTGTTGTGCTAACCCTTCTCTGTCTTGCAAGGCATTATTCACCATTCACCAAGACCATGATATTTTTCCTGTTTAAATGACGCTTAAAATGTTTATTCTTGCTGGTGTTTTGATTTGGACAAATATTTAGAGGACAGTAAGGCACATTTTTCACCTTCTTGTATATATTTTGTATATATTGTGGCAAATTGCCGTTCTCTTCTCTAGTCGTAGCTGTATTTCTGACACTTATTGTAGAACACACAGGAGGCTACATTTTTACTAATTCTTCTTAGAGTGTCACAAGTATTGATAAAATAGACCATGAATTAAAAAGGCCTAATTCCCAAGGAATACTACTGTTTCTTCTAATTAGATCCCTCTTTAACAGTGCTTACATCCAAATAAATTTGGATGGAACAAAAACAACATAATCAGTCCAATACTTAACAAGTCACTGGCCTGTGTGTTCCAAAAGTCGGACTTTGTTTTTCCTCAAGGATTGGCTTATCAGCATCCACGCTGCAGTCTTCTTGACTTTACTTTACTCTATTGCTTGCTCATCACCATCCATGTTGCAGTCTCCTTGACTTTCCTTTACATAGCGGTTTGCTTATCAGTATCCATGCTGGAGTTTAATTGTCTCTTTAGCTAAATACAAAACAATATTTATTTTCTCAGCTGCTAGCTTATCAGCTTCAATGCTGAAACACTCTCTCTGGGCTGCAACACTCTCTCTAGCCCTGCTGCAGTACCCTCTCTGGGCTTTGATACTCTCTCTGGCCCAGCTGCAATACTCTCTCTGGGTTCCTGCACTCTCTCTGGCGCAGCTGCATCTGACTCTTCAACAGACTGTCCCAGCCTTTTCACAGCTGCAGACCCAATGTGATGTAAAATAACTTTTAATTCCTGCCGTACTGGGCAAATGTCTCTGTCCAGCCTCAGGATCACACACCTATCCTCTAGGACTCATTCACATGTCTGTACGGCCTTGTTACATTGTATACAGTTTATATATATATATAAGTTCTTGTGTGAGGTACAATCCCAAGGCACCTATGTAGGTGGAGTGTCCTAGCCAATGAGCTGTGAAGAGCTGTTTCCTAGCAAATCAGTTGTCAGTATCATGAATGCCTCCCAAGCAGTTTTGTTTCAGGCAGTAAGAGGGAAACATATGCAATAACTAATAATGAATCTTGTGCTCATGTCTGAAAGTGTATTAATGTTAATTTGGGATTTTTCATGAAAAAAATGTTTTCATACACTATTGATTATCCTCTATCAGATGCATTCATAATCCATGTAAATTAGTACCGACACCAAAAGGGGACAGTGGTGACTTTTATTTGCATCTCAAAGCATTTATAAGTAAGAAACTTTTGTGGTACACTGGGCATATGCAATCATTTGTAAATGATCATTAATAATACCTAATACATAATTTCTGAAAACACCCCATTTGCCTGATTATAACAGATACCTAAGCTTATATCACTTTATTGTTTCTGTACCTTATATAACGATCATGCCATTACTGTTTGTTTTAGTAATTTATATTCAAATTCTGGAGAGTCATGTTATGATCAAATAAAATATATAGCACTCAAAAATATCTGGTGTTGTAGTTCCACTCTAGTATACTGTGACAACCTGTTTTGTGCTAGATGGGATTCAAAACACTAAGGAATGTCCAAAGGCTGGGGCACACAACGTATGAGAATGAACAGGCCTTCTTGTAGGTCTGCTAGGTCAACCAGTTGTATGATGAGTGTAATATCCAAGTTGGTGAGGGACGAGAACAGTAAGACAGAGATTTGACTCTTCAGATACAAAAAGTATAGGCATTCCAGAACATTGTTTTCACCACTGCAACCTGGGTTACATTGCAGTCAGGGAACTAATAGGTCACACCACCCTGAAACAGACCAAGGTTGGCCCACTGGCAACCCACTCCAGTATCTCTGCCATGAATACCAAGTGGATCAGCATGGCCAAGGACATAAAGATGGTCCATGAGGTTACAACACAAACTAAAAAATACAATCAGGGAACAAAGTGTTTTAAAAGACCACTGTAGCTCAAGATAAAAGGCACTTGTTTGTGAAGCTTATAACAATCTAACAGCATGAACAGCTATGTACGCCATGGAAAAAATATATATTTTTAGGGGAAAATCAGGATTTGTTCATACTCCGTTTTGAGTAAAAATAAAATCAATTGTGTGCCTGATTTATTACTTTCTCTGAGCTGAATAATTATGTATTTATGTATATGTCAGGAGGGAATGGGAAGAGGCCAGAAGACTTTGTTAGATAATCGAATCTGACTGATATCAATACAACACCCCTTCCCCATCATTGGTCTACAGAAATGTAAAGCCTCCAGGGTCTACTAAAGGTGTCACAATTACTTTTTTAACTAGCTTAATGGCTTTTACCCTGCTTTATTATGCCCTTAGTCAGACTCAAAGTTTTCAAACAAATGAATATAGTTTTCAATGTACATTGGTGCTTTCATTTGATGGCAGCAACAGAAGTTGAAAGGGACTTAGTAGTCATTCTATCTGCTGATTTAAAATTAAGCATGAATGCAATAAAACTACAGGAAAAACCAATTGAACATTTGGTTGTATCAGAGAGATACTAATGCCAATACCTATATCCCTAGATAGATCTCAACTATAATACTGCATCCAGTTCTGGATACTGTCTCTCCAAAAGGATATTAACAAATCTGAAAAAAATCAAAGGAAGGTGGCTCCAATATTGCATGGTCTAAAGGTTAAAACATAAAAAAAGGCTTTATGGGCATAATATGTTTAGCTTAGAGTCCTGCAGACCAAGTGAAAAAGGAGAAAAAAAACCTAGACGCATGGAGCATTATAATATAAAATTAGCATTTTTATTAATGTAAACACGCAGTTCCACTAGTGAGTAATACATATTTTGTGTTTAATTTTTAGCATAACCACTTTTGCTCAATGTTTTTGTTCATACAACATCACAGAATAGAGTGGAAATCAAATATCCACCTCCCCATGGACCACACAATACATACATGACAAAATTATTTGTTTAATAAAATAATTTGTATTAGAAGGTATGGATAAGTATAATAGTTGTTAACATGTACATTTTAAACTGGTGTTATGTTGGGAAAAAAAACAATAATTAAAAATCTTAGTGAAATCTTTAGATAAAATGTAGCTGCTCTAAAATAAAAAAACAAACTCCACCCTCACATGCTTGTATATAGGACAGTGTAATTGGTTGTAGAATATTGATTTGGTCATGTTGAATATTACAACAATCCAGTGTAGACATAGGGCCTTATTAAATTGTTAAAATCAAAATTACCAAAGTCCGTAATGTAGCCTGCAAAAGTTACTGATATTTAATTGGCCTCCTCTAGCTACCCTCAACCTTTTTGCAAGATCCAGGCAGAAAATTCCTACAGGTTGTAAAAAACGGCACTCCGACCCATCTAACCCTTTGATCTTTCAAGCCTCTTTCAATCGTTAAAATCGCAAATCGAAATTTAATTGCAACAATTCCACAAGGCCGCAATTGCCTTCAAACCCGTAAGTGGCAAATGTAGCAAAAAAATTCTACTAGTACCATAAAATAAAAGAAAGATCACTCTGAAGAATATACCGTGGTCATGAAACATGTAGGGACAGGGATTCAGAGTTAAGGCTGTTTTTTATCTTTTTGGGGAATATCAAAATATGCCTTATTAAAAAGTTAAATGCCTTTCTTTGAATAAACTGTCCAGGTTGCATTATGTGAGCTTTGAGTGTTTCTCATTCCTTTTTTTAATATAGAAGACCCCTTAATTTCATTACCTAGTCAGGGCATATAATTTGTTCCATCCAAGATTAGCCAAAGCACTCAAAAAGTGAATTAAAGCCACAAAGGGGTAAAGAGGCTAATTACATTGTAATTCTTCCAGTATATTTCTATCTATACAGATTGTTCCCTCCTTCGGCTTATTGAATCCTATGTTGTATTCGAATAGTGTATCATCTCCTCCCCTGCTCTCTTCTTCCAAAATACAAAACTGTATTTTATACTTTAATAGATTTTGTTCTATTTTTCCCTGTGTCTAAATCCTGAATAAACTGCAGCTCACACTAGAGAAACTCCAGTCTCTGGATGAAAACACTTAATTGATGCGATTTATAATAACAACAAACAGCCGGAACCCTAATTAAAAACAAAGACAATCTGTTCTGCGTTTCTTCCAGTAGGAATTAGAAAAGCATAATTAGTTTTGTAATTTTGTTTTTTTGTGTATTTTTTGACGGTCGACTTATGGCCAGTGGGAGAAATAAACTAGGTGCATCGCTGTGATGTCATGGCTGTGATTTCATAGATGTTATATCGTATTGCAAGTGTCATGGGACTAATTCCATGCCTATGATGTCATGGCTATGATGTCTTAATGCAGATGGCTGTTCTGTTATGTCTTTATGCAGGTTTTCTTTGTCTGTTTAGTTTTCTAAAATTAAAATCACTGATATACCATGCAAATACCTTATGTAGTGTATAATGGGTCTCTTGAGGCAGTTTTTTTATGTTATATAAATGTTAATGTGAAAGGTGATGTATGCTGTTGAGTGATGTATACAGGGGGAAAGAGGACAGTTCCAGAAATGTAAAGTTTATACATTTTATTTGATAATTACATTCACGGAGAGGGGCAGTAGATAATCTTTGTTAGAACATTTATATAAAACAAAAATAATTCCTGTAAATCAATGTTTTCATGAAATATTTTTGTATGCCCCTTCAAGTGCTTTGTTCCATGGGATATGGAACACATCAAGAGTATGTCAAGAGTTGTCCATCAAAATGACGCAGCACATAAGGGCAGTCTAGCACCAAAAAGGCTAAGAACATATTGTGACTGATGAATTAATTAATGACTGATTAACAGTTCTGCCTCAATGGGCTTGATCTCCCTGGGCACATTGTGTAAGGGTCATCTTGAGTGACTATTCTTTAATGGGAAACTCCAGTGAGTTCAACAAACAAAAGCCAACAAGAGTATGAAACCCTCAACCAAGAATGAACAAGCCTTTGTAGGTTTTCTGCTGGCATTCATCACAATGCTCTGTCTTAATTATGTGCATTTTGGATATATCAATGGGACATATTGAATTCCAGATAAATTACGCTAACATCACAGCAAAGGTGTAAATTAGAGTATTTGTACATTTCAATATTTTTTATGTGTTAGGTTTAAAATTCACATTTCATGTTCTCTACACTGGTCACATGGTTTTGCTTTATAATAAAATTCCACTCACACCAAGCCTATTGACAATGTCTATGGCAAACTGACAATCCCTGTTAGAAGCAGTTGTCGATGGGTTTGTTCCCTCATACATTTTAACCACATTTGAGTGTGACTCTTCATTTACTTGTGAAAATCTATACAATTTGCCCAAAATAATAACTAAGCTCCCCAATAAATATTTTAAGCCATTAAAGAAACACAGACATTATTAATGCTACTGTGCACCCTCAAATATAGCACTGAAAGTCAAGTAAAAAGGACAAAAAATCCTGATCAGTTTAATACTGTTAGCAAGCAGACAGTGACATCTGTGGCAGAGCTGGTTAGGAGGGTACCCGTGGGCCAATATTTTATTCTTGTGTTGACCCTCCCTGTGTGTATATATATATATATATATATATATATATATATATATATATATATATAAATATATATATATGTATATATATTAGCCCTATATATTTTTTTTTAACTTTTTTATTAAGTTTTAAAACATACAAAACTTACAAAATACAATAAATACATTAATATGTGGGTTAATACATTAAATAAAGACACACCTAAACAATCGACAGCCCTATATTTTTTAAACCCAATATTAATCACATTAGTCACATGCCTGTATATTCATCCAATAATCCAATATTAGTCACATTTAATTTGAGAAAACAGACAGACACATTATTCCAGTTTTAGTTATTTCCTAAATTTCTATATTCATTCGATTCAGTATCTGTTTTTCCCTCAGGAACCAATTAATGACTAATATAGAGGTTCCACTCTATTTAAATATATATAATATAGATGAATAATCACAACATTGCAGCATTTATTGATACCGGGGAGATATATATATATATATATATATATATATATATATATATACTGTATATATACAGTATATAAAGAGTGAGTTAGTCGTGAATTTCCTGTAATCCAGTTGAATAATCAGAGTGTTGCAGTGAATAGTGATACGTTTTTTATTGGACAAACGTATTCATAATAAAGCGACGAGCTTTCGAGAGATAATGCCTCTCTTTATCAAGTAAAAAAGCGATACTGATACAAGTATGAACTAAAAATAGTGAACAAAAAGAGATGGGGGAAAAGAAATTGGAAAAGCAAGAAAAAGAAAATCCATTGGCCAGAATTAAGTGATTTATAGACCAGCATCGTGAATAATGTCCTGATAGGTCAGTAATTAAGTCTGTAGATCAGGTTGTAGATAAGAACACAGCAGAGTAAAATAAAGAGTAATACATTTTAGCATAGCATGTAGCTTACAAAAACAGTAATAGAAGGCTTCAAAATGTATTGCAATCATTTTTGACGGGCAATTTCCTAGTCTATATATAATTATAGAATGCGTGGCAAAAGTATTCACCCCCTTGGCATTTTTCATGTTTTGTTGCCTCACAACCTGGTATTAACTGTTTTGATACAAAACTGTTTTGATATATTAAATGTAACCAATTCTGCTATAAAACCCCTAATCCAATACCCAAATACAAAGGTTATTTAGCTTGCCATTTAGATACATTATAACCTAAGTAGTTATATTGCTTCAGTATATACAGTGCCTTGCAAAAGTATTCACCCCCCTTGGCATTTTTCGGGTTTTCTTGTCTTAAAACCTGGAATTAACATGGATTGTTTGAGGATTTGCATAATTTAATTTACAAAACATTCCCACAACTTTGAAGATGATTTTTTGTTATTGTAAAGCTAACAAAAAATAGGACAAAATAACAGAAAAAATCAATGTGCATAACTATTCACCCCCTAAAGTCAATACCTTTTGCAGCAATCACAGCTCCAAGTCGATTTGGATAAGTCTCTATGAGCTTGCCACTGGGATTTTTGTCCATTCCTCCTTGCAAGACTGCTCCAGCTCCTTCACGTTGGGTGGTTTGCGCTTGTGAACAGCAATCTTTAAGTCTGACCACAGATTTTCCATTGGATTGAGGCCTGGGCTTTGACTACGCCATTCCAACACATTTACATGTTTCCCTTTAAACCACTGAAGTGTTGCTTTAGCAGTGTGTTTGGGGTTGTCCTGCTGGAAGGTGAACCTCTGTCCTAGCCTCAAATCATGCACAGAGTGGTACAAGTTTTACTCAAGAATATCCCTGTATTTAGCACCATCTATCTTTCCCTCAACTCTGACCAGTTTCACAGTCCCGGCTTCTGAAAAACATCTCCACAGCATGATGCTGTCACCAGCATGTGTGTTCTTTGGGTGATGTGTTGGGTTTGTGCCAGACAAAGCTTTTCTTTCATGGCCGAAAAGTTCAATGTTAGTCTCATTAGACCAGAGCACCTTCCTCCATACATTTTGGGAGTCTCCCACATGCCTTTTCGCAAATGTGCCATTTTGTTTTTTGCTGAAAGTAATGGATTTCTTCTGGCCACTCTGCCATAAAGCCCAACTCTATGGAACGTACGGCTTATTGTCGTCCTATGTACAGATACTTCAGTCTCTGCTGTGGAACTCTGCAGCTCCTCCAGGGTTACCTTAGGTCTCTGTGATGCCTCTCTGATTAATGTCCTCCTTGCCCGGTTTGTGAATTTTGGTGGGCTGCCGTCTCTTGGCAGGTTTGCTGTTGTGCCATATTCTTTCCATTTGGTTATGATAGATTTGATGGTGCTCCTGGGGATCATCAAAGATTTGGATATTTATTTACAACCTAACCCTGACTTGTACTTCTCAACAACATTTTCACTTACTTGTTTGGAGAGTTCCTTGGTCTTCATAGCAGTGTTTGGTTAGTGGTGCCTCTTGCTTAGGTGTAGTAGCCTCTGGGGCCTTTCAAAAAAGGTGTGTATATGTAATGATAGATCATGTGACAGATTGCACACAGGTGGACATCATTTCACTAATTATGTGACTCCTGAAGGTAATTGGTTGCACCAGAGCTTTTTATGGGCTTCATAACAAAGGAGGTAAATACATATGCACATGCCAATTTTCTGTTTTCTATTTCTAAAAAATAGTTTTATGTATATATTTTTCTTATTTCACTTCACCAACGTAGACTATTGTGTTCTGATCCATCATTATAAAATGTAGTTTAACAAAACATTGAACTTAATGCTGTAATGTAACAAAATAGGTAAAAAGTCAAGTGGGTGAATACTTTTGCAAGGCACTGTATATATTAAAGTATATGTATATTAAATTATGTTATATATGTATATAATATAGATTAGCACTATAATAGTTGTGGATCTCTGGGGCTGTCCAGAATGCTTATGGTGTTGATCACGCTTTGCGAGCCTCACAAAGCGAGGTGAGTCATTGACCGCGAGCCTGCGGGATTTAGGCTGCAATGTGCGCCGTCCTCTCTCATCCCCCTCTGCCTCTCTCTCATCTCCCTCTCTGCCACTGTTACGGGTCTCAACAGCGAAGCCTGCGGGACTTAGGCCTCTCTCATCCCCCTCCCTAACTAATTATGCTTGCTAATGCCAGAAGCTTGCCAGGAAAAATGGGAGAGTTAGAAATATTAGCAATTAATGCAAAATAAGATTTAATAGGCATTACCGAAAAGTGGTGGGATGAATCTCATGACTGGACTGTTAATCTGGATGGTTATAACCTATTTAGGAAAGATAGAGGCAATGGTAAACGAGGAGGAGGGATTTGTCTGTATGTTAAGCCTGAATTTAAGCCCATAGTCAGAGAAGATATTTATGGTGGACCTAGTGATAAAGTTGAATGTTTGTGGGTAGAGTTAAATAGCGGAGCAGCAAATTCCAAAAGAAAATTAGTAGGAGTATGCTATAAAACCCCAAATATAGCTGAAAGTGAGGAAATACAATTATTGTTACAGATTGGAAATGCAGCTAAGCATAGGCAAGTTTCTAATAATGGGAGCTTTTAATTACCCTGAAATAAACTGGATAACTGAGACCAACAGTTCATCTAAGGGGAGCAGGTTCTTGAGTACACTCAGGGATCATTATCTGGCCCAGGTTATACAAGAGCCTACTAGAAATGAAGCTATCTTAGATTTAGTCATCACAAATAATATTGATATAGTATCAAATGTTGGAATAGGGCAACCTTTGGAAAACAGTGATCACATTTAAGATTGAATTAAAAAAACAACATTTTAAGGGGCCAACAAAAACTCTAAATTTTAAATGGGCAGATTTTAACGGTCTAAGGGCAGCAATACAAAGTATAGACTGGGACAGAGAACTGATAGGAAAAAACACTGAACATAAATGGACATCAATTAATTCCTTACTAAATACACATACACATCGGCATATACCGACATATACTGTTCCCTTTAATAAGGAATATAACTCACCAAATTTGATGTACCATCAGATAGAGTATTGAAAGTCAGGTGTGAAAGCAGCTCAAATGGTAAAGGACCACTGTACAATACATATAAATATATAAATAAATATATTTGATTTTTCAAGTTTTAAGGCTCAGCCTGATACTGGGGGCATCATGATACTTACTCCCACTGTTTCAAATGGTCAATGAGGGACACTTTTGTGTGTACATATATAACTTGTAAAGTGTATATATATATATACAGTGGATATAAAAAGTCTACACACCCCTGTTAAAATGTCAGGTTTCTGTGCTGTAAAAAAATGAGACAAAGATAAATCATTTCAGAACTTTTTCCACCTTTAATGTGACCTATAAACTGTACAACTCAATTGAAAAACAAACTGAAATCTTTTAGGTAGAGGGAAGAAAAAATATACAGAAATTCTTTTGTACCCTATTCCTGACTGATACCTTTTAACAATGATATCCCTCTGATGCTTTGGAAGCTCTCTGTGGACCATGGCTATTGCTGTGGGATTCAACTAAGAACATTTCAGGAAAGACCAACTAGAGCAGCTGAACTTTATTTGGGGTTAATCAGAGGCATTCTAAATGATGTCAGGTGAATGCTGACTCCTATTTAACACGATTTGGAATGTGATTGCTTAATTCTGAACACAGCTACATGCCCAGTTATAAGAGGGTGTGCAGACTTATGAAACCACATTATTTTTATTTTTTATTTTTCTTCCCTCCACCTAAAAGATTTCAGTTTGTTTTTCAATTGAGTTGTACAGTTTATAGGTCACATTAAAGGTAGAAAAAGTTTTTAAAGGATTTATCTTTGTCTCATTTTTTTACAGCACAGAAACCTGACATTTTATTAGGGGTGTGTAGACTTTTTATATCCACTGTATATATATATATATATAATACAAAAGGTATCAAATTATATTGCAATACTCATTATTAATCTATATTTATATGGATTAATAAATACTAAATTACTATATATATATATATATATATATATATATATATATATATATATATATATAGTATCCATAAATACCCAGTAACCCAGATTTATAATCAGAGTATTGCAGTAAACAGTGATATCTTAATTACTAGACACACATCACACATTTTCTTTAGTGGGTCAAGCTTTTGAGAGGTTTGATCTCCTTTATCAAGTCTAAAGTAATACTGACATTACATGAATAATATTGATATAGTACCACAAATAATATTGATATAGTATCAAATGTTGGAATAGGGCAACCTTTGGGAAACAGTGATCACAACACAGTCTCGTTTGAGACTTAATTAAAAAAAACTAATTTTAAGGGGCCAATGAAAACTCTTAGTTTTAAAAGGGCAGATTTTAACGGTCTAAGGGCAGTAATACAAAGTATAGACTGGGACAGAGAACTGGCAGGTAAAAATACTGAACATAAATGGACAACATTTAAATCCTTACTAAATATACATACACATCGGCATATACCATGTGGGAATAAAAGTAAAAGGAGTAAATCCCATCCAATGTGGCTTAACACTGATTTAAAGATCAAGATACGGAGTAAAAAACAGGCATTTAAATTATACAAACAAGAGGGGACAGAGACTGCTTTACGGGAATACAAGGAAATTAACAAGGTTTGCAAAAGCGCTATTAGACTGGCTAAAATAGAAAATGAAAAATGAATTGCAAAAGAGAGTAAGACTAACCCTAAAATATTTTTTAAGTATATTAATGGGAAGAAGGCGAGGATGGAAGCTATACGAACATTAGAATGTGAAACAGGCCATCTGAAAATTAGTGACCAGGAAAAGGCAGGTGAGCTAAATAGGTTCTCTTCTTCAGTATACACAAGGGAGGTACCAGTGGTTTTTCAAGATTCACTCAACACAGGGTCTCTACCAAATGACTGGAGAAAAGCATATGTTATACCTATATTTAAAAAGGGAGCAAGAGCAAATCCGGGAAATTATAGACCAGTGAGCCTCACTTCTGTAGTGGGGAAGCTTTTAGAAGGGTTAATAAGGGATAATATACAAGAATATATCTATCTGAACAGGATTATAAGTAGGAGTCAACATGGATTTATGAGGGATAGGTCATGTCAAACAAATCTAATTAGTTTCTATGAGGAGGTTAGTAGGAACCTGGATCAAGGCAACTCAGTGGATGTAGTCTTTTTGGATTTTGCAAAGGCTTTTGATACAGTGCCACATGGGAGACTATTGTGCAATTTAAGGAAAGCAGGAATTGCAGTAAATATCTGCTCATGGACCGAGAGCTGGCTAAAAGACAGGAAGCAAAGGGTTGTTGTAAATGGAACATACTCCAAATGGACTAATGTGGTTAGTGGGGTTCCTCTGGTTTCAGTATTAGGTCCTTTCCTTTTTAACATATTTATTATTTACTTAGAAGTGAGACGGGAATAGTGTCTGCATTTTTGCTGATGACAAAAAATTGTGCAAAGAAATTAAATCAGATAATGATGTACTTTCCCTCCAAAGGGATTTACATAAGTTAGGATAATGGGCATCTAAATGCCAGATGAGATTTAATATGAATAAATGTAAAGTTATGCATCTTGGAAAAACTATGCAATTTATAATCTTAATGGAGCAAATCTAGGGGTATCAGATATTGAAAGGGATTTGGGAGTGCTTGTGGACAACCACCTAGGTAACAGTGCTCAAAGCCAAGCAGCAGCTGCAAAGGCAAATAGAATATTAGCACGTATTAAGAAGGGTATAGAAGCAAGGGAAGCAAATATAATTCTGCCACTATACAAATTTCTAGTACGCCCTCATTTGGAATATGTAGTACAATTTTGGGCACCACTTCATAAAACTGACATTTTAGAGCTGGGAAAGGTACACAGGAGAGCAACAAAACTAATAAGGGGAATGGAGGGGCTATGAAGAAATGAAGTTATGAAGAAATACTAACCAAATTAAACTTATTTTCTCTAGAAAAAAGGCATCTAAGAGGATATATGATTACCTTATATAAATACATCCAGGGTCAGTATAAAGATTTGTCAAGGGAGCTTTTTGTGTCAAGAGATTTTCAACTGACAAGAGGACATCCCTTGAGGTTAGAAGTAAAAAGATTTCACCTTAAAGAAAGAAAAGGGTTCTTCACAGTAAGGGTGGTTAATCTGTGGAATTCTCTATCAGAGGAGGTGGTGACAGCGGATTCGATAGATAACTTTAAAAGAGGACTGGATTTATTTCTAATCAAAAAGGGAATTCAGGGTTATCATGGATAATTAGAGAGACAGTACTGATCCAGGGAGAAATCCTAACACCAGTATCTGGGGTCAGGAAGGAATTAATTTAAAAAAAAAAAGTTTTTTCCCTGTGAGACTCGCTTGTTTTTTTTTTTTCTGTTTGCCTTCCTCTGGATTAATTAATAATAAAAAAAAAAATTAAAAAAAATTAAATAATTGATTAATAATTAACAACTAATTAACTAATAGTTAATCCGCATGTTGCAGATCAGAGTAGATCTTTAAGGGTTGAACTTGATGGACTGAAAGTCTTTTTTCAACCTTAAATACTATGTTACTATGTAACTATATAACTATGTAACTATATAACCCCCTTGGCCCCTCTCCAAAAACCTCCTTATCCTCTTTCATCACTCTTCTTACCTTGATCCGCTTAGCTCCTGCTTCTGCCTGTTTCCAGAACCGGCAGTATATAAACCACATTGCAGGATGTGCATGTATATGACACTTTGATGTTACAAGTCTTGTTGTTATGCTTGGCTGTGTCATAATTACAAATGTGTTGACATAACTTACAGGTACATAACTTACAAGGTTTAGTTTCATTTTCTATTCTTAGTTCTGCTGGCAAGTTTTTGTTTTAAGTTTGGTGGTTGTTTTCATGCAAGGATGGGAGGTTTGGGGAATATATGTTTTAATTTAAACTGGATGGTATATGGTCACTAGAGGTATACATTAAGTTGTTTCTTTTGTTTTGTATTTTAATATGTGTTTACGTGGTATTTTGATGGCAGTGTTTATTTTCTGGGTAATAATACAGGGTTTGTAACCCTTCTTTTTAAAAGATTCAGACAGTATTTTAAAATTGTTGACCCGGTCTCCAGTGTTGGAGCATATGCGATGGTATCTAATAGCTTGTCTATGGATGATGACTTGTTTAATGGGGGAGGGATGAAAACTGGAGCTGTGTAAGTAGCTGCATGTATGGGGTTCCTCAATACAGATGAGTGAAGTGTGCCATTGGTGATGGATATGGTAGTGTTTAGAAAGTTTTCCTGTTCTGTAGAGAAATCCATTTGACATTTTATAGATTGATGGAAAGTGTTGAATGAACTGTGAAAGTCTCTGAGTTTACTTTCTCTTTCTGTCCATATTATTATTATTATTATTATCGTTTATTTGTAACGCGCCAACATATTCCGTAGCGCTATACATAAGTTAAGTTACAGGCAATGACAAGTTAAAGATTCATACATTGCAAAGAGTGTATGGCCCTGTCTTTGAGCTTGGAATCCAGTGTCCATAGCGCTTTCCCTAAAGCACTGCGCAGGATTGAAACTCGCAGACTTACAATCTAAAGGATATGATGAACAGATCATCTATGTAATGGTAGCATCTATATGGTCTGTAAATGGATATAGATAAATGTATATTTCAACTTTTTTCTGTAGCATAGTGGACCCCCCCACCCTACACTAAGTGACATGTTGTGTGTCTTCTGCAGCAGTATTATGCTTGTAGTGTAAAGAGCCTCACATATGTGGGTGCATTGAGAGAGCACAGAAATACAGGAAGATCACAGAAGATGAGAATTAGACACTTTGGTGGTTTGTAATATGTAAGTGAAGTGTCAATACAATATCACAATTGCACTAGAGAGGATAAAAATAATGAACATAGTTAAAACATTATACAAATATTATTTCCTTTAATAAGGTTGTGAGTATAGATGTTTGCAGTGTATATAACTGCTACAATAGGTGGGCAGTAGTGGTATGGTAGTTGTATAGGCAATGTAGAGATATGAGAACAAATCATTGAGGTTATCATTAATGTTAGTAATGAATAAGTAGGAGTTGTAATGTCAATTTAATGTCCTACTGCAAAAGTTCATTTGAACATCAGTGAAAATGACTGCAATTTATACAATATGCTCTTTATAAAATTGACATATCATGCATTTTGTAAATACCAATTAACACTGACTTTAAGCTTCAAGTGTGTGCATATTTTAATGATTTTAGTATGAATAATCTGTAGAAAAGGTAAGGTAGTAGTAATATGAGTAGTACCAAAGGTATGTTTAGGGTTACATGTAGGGTTATACCACAATTCCACATCAAAACATTAGTTTATATCTTGACATGACACATCTCATCAGTTGAGGTTAACCTGGGTCCCAGATCTAAATGTAAATATTAATGTGCTTACATATGTTTACACAATCCACTATATATATATATATATATATATATATATATATATATATATATATATATATATATATATATATATGTGTGTGTGTGTATGCTTAAACAGGGCCATGTTTAAAATGGTATTGGATTAGAGAGTGTAACCTTTGTGGGCACATTTACATGTCCCTGCTCAGGTTCCCAGTGTAATAAATGTATTTTCTTTGGATTCTGAGTAAGAAATATTTTTTTTTAACTTAGACATTCAAATGTTAACACAAATGTACTATTTATTTACTGTACTACTGTATGGTGGAGGCTTCTATCGCTTTTTTGCCCACCATATGCTAAATGGTGAAGTGGTTAATAGCTTTTCCACAAAATCTATAGCAGGAGTTAGGTACCAGCCATTTAAGCGGGAAACAGGTGTCTGTGTGTAGGTCTCCTAACTCCTGTATAATCCATCCTATACGATGCTTTAAAACGGTTTACTACAGCAGGCATTTGCTTAAAAGAAGCCATGTTTAAATTGGTATTGGATTAAAGAGTGAAACCTTTGTGGGCTCATTTGCATGTCCCTGCCTAGGTTCCCAGAATGTAGTGTAATAACTTTTTAACTTACTTTAGATGTTCAAAAGAAAAAAACAAATTTACTATTTATTTACTAGGTGCTCATTGAGAAGAGGCTACAAACGGCTCCGAGTTACAGGCTTCAAGTTGCTAGTATATATATATATATATATATATATATATATATATATATATATATATATAAAGCATTTGTACTGAGGCACTGGAGACAGCATGGGAGAGGGGGCTTTTTACTGAGCTAGTGCAGTGGAGTAATTGAATAGCTTGATTTGGGGGGGGGGGTTCAGATTAATAGAAGTGAAGTTTCTAACTCCTATCAGTTACCCAGGAAGGAGCACATGCTCAACATGAGGAGCACATGTGAACATACAGGATCACATGTGCCTGCATCCTTATCCTTCTAGCTATGCTGCTCCCCTGTGCTGTGAGGCTGTCTCCTCTGCTCCACTCAACCCTCTATGCTGGGATTAATCCTGGTGGTTGAGGGCCTACCAATTTATAGATGGTGATGAACCTGCAGGTACTTCAGTTTAAATAGGGCTCCATTTTGTTATGCTAAGGGGCCATTTATGTATTATGTAGCTGAAGCTCTGATGTAGATGCACCTGCAACTGGGGAGCTGAGCTTTAGTAATTGAAGGGATGCAGGTGGGGAACAACTTGCAAGATATGACAGTGAGAGGGCACAAATGGTACATTCATTATTTTATTACTGCTAATATCTGCATACAGTAGAAAGGAGTGATGAACATTGTAACAGAAGGCACAGTCCACTTCCTAATGCATCAAGAGATAGACAGGATGACCATACCCATAGGAGGCACCGTCCACTGCCTAATGCATCAAGAGATAGACAGGATGACCATACCCATAGGAGGCACAGTCCACTGCCAGGCTTCAGTCTACAGCTGGTAGGAAGGATGACCGACAGTATACATCCGGTAGGAGTGATGAACATTGTAACATCCTTTTCAACAGGATACGCAGAACATGCAGTGTTTGTTCAAGGAGTCACCATAGCATTAGTTTTTCAGCTGTTAAGGGACATCACCCCTCACCATCACCCCCCACATTCACCATGCCTGGACATTTCTATGGCCTCTCATCATAGACAGAGGGCCAGTTACAATAGAAACAGATCATCATATAATAGAGACGTTCAAATTCCCCAACGGACAGGATATGCTAAGCTTCCTCATCAAGTGCATACACACATAGACCTTCCAGCCCAATGAGACCAAGAGGTGATGGAAGAAAGAGACCGATTTAGTGGGGCGGGGAAATCTGTCACTCTCATTCTAGGTATTCCAAGAAAGCAGTTGAAGGACATTCATCTTCTCTGGACCTCAGTCACCCTAACTGGGTTATAAGTGATCAACGTAGTGATGTAATCTTGGCAGGACATACATCTTACTTGCTCACTTTATTGGGGAGCCCTTATATGGTGTTTGCTGCCTGTTGGTTGCAGTGTTTCAGTTCTCCTGGGCACAGGGTTCCAGGAGGCTGGTGGGCGGTGTTTCAGTTCTCTGGGGCACGGAGTTCCAGGAGGCTGCGGACCGGGTTTCAGTTCTCCTGGGCATGCGGTTCTATGAGGTGCTGTATTATATTTCAGACATGGCTCTTAAAAGACCATTGTTGTGTGCTTCTCCATCTGGACTACAATCATCCTGACCGGTTTATAAGTGATCAGCGTAATTATGTAGCCTTGACAGGACATATGGCCTTAGTCATGACCTCAGTGGTGAGGCCTTCAGGTAAGCAGACATGCACATCAGCATCTGTGTCAGTTCAGGTTTTATCGGAGGGTTTGAAGGAGGGTTTGAAGGAGATTCTATCTATGTTTTAAGATAGTTGCGAGGGTACTTGCTCACTTTTATGAGGAAGGCTGGTGGGTGGTGTTTCAGTTTTCCTGGGCATGGGTGTTTCCAGGAGGCTGGTGGTGGGCTCCCATGGGTTGTGAGCAAGTGCCCCTATTGTGTGGTCTTTCAGACATAGCTCTTAAAAGACCATTCATAAAGGTGAGCATGTCACTTAGGAATTAAAAGAAAAAAATGGAGAGGAGAGCTCTTCGAGATATTTTCTTTGCTTCCTCCGGATAATTTATTGAGCCTAAACATGATGATAAAAAGAGGATTCTTGGAAACAGGAAGCGGAACATAAGTGAGACATAGAAAATCCTTAAATATGTTCTAATTTTGTTCCCGGACCATGTTATTTTGGCCCTTTATTATTGATGAGAAGCATACAGAGTGCTGATCTTCACTTTTTCGCTACCTGTTTGAAATAGACGGTATTCATAGAACATTAGACATGCAATGGGAGGATAGAAATAGGGGTACCTGGTTAAAGATAGTTGCCCCTTTGCCCCCAATAAATGCAGGTGCTTTAGAAGCAAGTATGGCTACTTCAGGAAAAGGATTTTGTTTTGCATATGTAGCTTATCATGCTTCATGAGCGCAAAGTCCCAAAAGTCAGATATTTCAACTCCAAAGGGGGACAATACAACAAACGTACTGAAATAATGTTTAAACAATATTAAAATATAAATAATTGTTTTAATCAGGTTAAAATGTATGAATTCAAATGGTAGATTGTATACACGTTTATATACAAATTATTAGTTTGTAAATGTGATTGGTATTTTTCTATCAGAGAATATTACCTTTTTGTATTTGTGATTTTGCAAAAAATAAAATAAAAAGGGGAGGACACCAGTACTAGTGTAAACAAATAAAAATAAATTGCTGCCATGGTTAAGAACGTATGTTCACTTATATCAATCTGAAACTCCTCCCCCAAATCTAGCTATCCAATTACTCACTTGCACTAGCTCGGTCAAAAGCCCCCTCCCCATGCTATCTGCATAGCAGTACATTTTATATTTAAATAAAAATATATAGCAGTGTATGTTGTATAAAGATGGATGAACATTGGTTATATAATTTTATTTAAATATGTGCTAATGCAGGGTTGAAACACACAATGATGTAAATCAGCATCGTGGGTTGTAAAAAGCAGGAGTGGAGGATTTAGTAAATTCAGAGTAGATGAGTTTTCACGGTAGATTCAGGTTACACACCCCTAAGGTGTCAGTCATACACCCCATTCACAATAACTCGCAAAGAGTCACCATAAGCTAATTATAACCCAGTAAATGGTCCTTTAATAAATCTCTCGACATGAGCTGAAAAGCTGGATTGCCATTAATTCATGCTATTGCATGCTCATTAGCTCATTAGTGATTTGTAAATCATATATAAGGGTTTGAAACTTTGATTTCCATCTACATACTTAACTTATCAACAAGGATAACGTATTTGGTTGTTATCTGCAAATAATTTAAGAATAAAGCTAGATCTACATGCATTTATTCAAATCAGAAAACGTGTTTCCAACTCAAAATCCAAAGAAATATAATGTTTCTTTGGCATATGTCACCCAGAATGCACTGCGAGCATTGTTTATCTTACATAGTTACATAGTAATTGAGGTTGAAAAAATAATTTTAGTCCATCAAGTTCAACCTTTTTAGATCTCCTCTGGTCTACAATATGTGGATTAATTGTTAATTGATCCAGAGGAAGGCAAACAGAAAAAATAACAAGTGAAACTTTGCCAATTGTCTCAAAAGGGGGACCCCAGATACTGGCGATCGGACTCCTCCCTGGATCAATACTCCCTCTCTAATTATTCAGAAAAACCCTGAATGCCCTTTTTATTTATTTTTCTTTCTTTAAGGTGCCATTTTTTTACTTCTAATCTCAAAGGATGTCCTCATGTCAGTTGAAAACCTCTTGGCACAAAAATCTCACTTGACAAAGCCTTGTATTGACCCTGGATATATTTATATAAGGTAATCATATCCCCTCTAAGTCTAATTTGGCTAGTCTTTCTTTATAACTTATACTCTCCATTCCCCTTATTAGTTTTGTTGCCTTTCTCTGTACTTTTTCCAGCTCTGTGGTGACCAAAATTGTACTCCATATTGCAAATGAGGGCGTACTAGGAATTTGTACAGTGACAGAATTATATCTGCTTCCCTTCCTTCTATACCCTTCTTAATACATGATAATATTTTACTTGCCTTTGCAGATGCTGCTTGGCATTGAGCACTGTTAGCTAGTTGGTTGTCCACAAGTCCTCCCAGATGCATAACTTTACATTTATTCGTATTAAATCTCATCTTCCATTTAGTCGCCCATTTCTCTAATTTATGCAAATCCCTTTGGAGGGAAAGCACATCATTATCTGATTTAATTACCTTGCACAACATAGTGTCATCTACAAAAATGGAGACAATACTTTTCACTCTTACTTCTAAGTCATTAATAAATATGTTAAAAAGGAGAGGACCTAATGCTAAACCCTGAGGAACCCCACTTACCACATTAGTCCAATCCGAGTATGTTCCATTTGCAAAAACCCTTTGATTCCTGTCTTTTAGCCAGCTCTCAATCCATGAGCAGATATTTACTGCAATTCCTGCATACCTTAATTTGCTCAATAGTCTCCCATGTGGCACTGTATCAAAAGCATTTGCAAAATCCAAAAAGACTACATCCACTGAGTTGCCTTGATCTCAGTTCCTACTAACTTCTTAATAGAAACTAATTAGATTTGTTTGACATGACCTATCCCTCGTAAATCTGTGTTGATTCCTACTTATAATCTTGTATAAATATACATATTCTTGTATACAATCCCTTATTAACCGTTCTAAAAGCTTTCCCACTACAGAACAGAGACTTACATGTTTTAAATGACTGGATGTGTTCTTGCTCCCTTCTTAAATATAGGTATCACCTCTGCTTTTCTCCAGTCATCTTGTAGAGACCCTGTGTTGAGTGAATCTTGAAAAAATTGAAATAATGGTTTGGCTATTACAGAGCCTAGTTCTCTCAGTACCCTTGGATGTATTCCATTAGGACCTGGGACTTTACTAACATTTATTTTTTCCAACCTCTTTTGGATAACCAACTATTTGGTGAAGGTAGTGTAGCCCCATTTTGTTGCAGTGTCCAAATCACTGGTACCTCCCTTGTGTATAACAAAGAAAATAACCTATTTAGCTCATCTGCCTTTTCCTGGTCACTAATTGTCAGATGGCCTGATTCACATTTAATGTTCCTATAGCTTCCTTCCTGGCCTTCTTCCCATTAATATATAAAAAAAATATTTTAGGGTTAGTCTTAGTCTACTTTGCAACTAACTTTTCATTTTTTTATTTTAGCCAGTCTAAAAGCCCTTTTGCAAGCCTTGTTGACTTTTTTGTATAATTTGAATGCCTGTTTTCTACTACGCATCTTAATCTTTAAGTCATTGTTAAGCCACACGGGTTGTGATTTACCCTTCTACTTTTATTTCCACATGGTATATGGTGATAAGTATGTATATTTAGTAAGGATTTGAATGTTGGCCATTTATGTTCAGTATTTTTACCTGTCAGTTCTCTATTCCAGTCTATACTTTGTATTGCTGCCCTTAGACCGTTAAAATCTGCCCTTTTAAAATGAAGAGATTTGTTGGCTGCTTACAGTTTTGTTTTTTTAATTCAATCTTACTTGAGACTGTGTTGTGATCACTCTTTCCAAAAGGTTGCCGTATTTCAACATTTGATACTATAAGAAAAATGGGAGAGTTAGAATTATTAGCAATGAATGAAAAATGGGATTTAATAGGCATCACTGAAACGTGGTGGGATGAATTTCATGACTGGACTGTTAATCTGGATGGTTATAACCTATTTAGGAAAGATAGAGGCAATGGTAAACGAGGAGGAGGGATTTGTCTGTATGTTAAGCCTGAATTTAAGCCTATAGTCAGAGAAGATATTTATGGTGGACCTAGTGATAAAGCTGAATGTTTGTGGGTAGAGTTAAATAGCGGAGCAGCAAATTCCAAAAGAATATTAGTAGGAGTATGCTATAAACCCCCAAATATAGCTGAAAGTGAGGAAATACAATTATTGTTACAGATTGAAAATGCAGCTAAGCATGGTCAAGTTCTAATAATGGGAGATTTTAATTACCCTGAAATAAACTGGATAAATGAGACCAGCAGTTCATCTAAGGGGAGCAGGTTCTTGAGTACACTCAGGGATCATTATCTGGCCCAGGTTGTACAAGAGCCTACTAGAAATGAAGCTATCTTAGATTTACTCATCACAAATAATATTGATATAGTATCAAATGTTGGAATCCAGTGAATTATACACCAGTGAGCCTCACTTCTGTAGTGGGAAAGCTTTTCCAAGGGTTAATAAGGGATAATATAAAAGAATACTGTATGTCTATTTGAACAGGATTATAAGTAGGAGTTGTAACGGAGTTGGAACACGAATCCAATATCTCCGCTGGTATACAGTAAAATACCCAAGAAGCACTACAGTTTCACCATCCCGACCTCCCATATTGGACGACACGCAATTGGGAGTGAAATGAATACTGACTTTATTTTTTTTGTGCAGAAATATTTATACACCTCTCTTCCCACAGGCAATACACATCCCCCATAGTTGGCCACACAATACACATAGAGGGACAATAGGTGGGTCACACCTCTCTGAGGCTACCTGGCAACTTTGATACAATCAGACATTGATTAGATCATGCTTCTTTGTTCTTATGTCTGAGAATGAAAACACTTTATACAATAGACTTCCTTATCTTATGAGGAGTCTCTGTAATAGGATTATCTATTATGCCAAGGTCTGCAATAGTCTGGGCTAATATTCTGCAGAGCATAAACCAACATACATACAGTATAACAGTAGGATCATATTTTAACCAAGAATTAAATAACCATAAAACAGGGTAAAACAGTGATGGGTTCCGTTACACACCTCCCCCGTGAACATAAGCCGGCATACACGGTCTGATCCCAACGGATCGGCCTGGGGATGTCCGGACAAAAGTATTTGTTGGTCAATTCTCTAGTTTGACAACCCGTCAGCATTACTGCAATTGACATTTACTCACATTTCACATATCCCCAGATAGCTGGGATCTGAGCGCACAAAACTACCGAATAGCGCTCAGATCCTATTCACACAGTTCAATTGCCATGTAGCTAAAATCTTTCCCATAGTCTTTCATTATATGAATGGGCTCCATGGCATAGCTATCTGGGGTATCACCGCTCCCACAGGGCAAGTACCGAATGACCCCCCTGTATGTGAAGGGCCAGAATGAGTGACATACACTCTGGTATGGCCGAATACTGTGTTTAAAGGGCAATATGTCCCAGGGCCATAGTCGCAGGGCAGGAGGCTGGCAATAAGTCCTCTCCAGGACAAAGTGGCGATGGGCACTTCGTCACACATCTCCCCTTTGGGGGGAATTCTAACCAGGCACCTGGATATTTCGCTGTGGTGATGGGGCAACACGCTGAGGGGACTTGAGGGGCAGAGGCCAGCGGCACTCTGCCCTGATGCCAGCTCTTCTGCTGGTATAACCTGCAGGACATCCTGCTCTGTACACGGGACAAAGGGGGGGCAGAGGCCGACTGCACTCTGCCCCGCTGTCAGCTCTTCTGCTGGGGTACTTGGGACATATTCCGGCTCAGTAGCCAAGGAAAGGTGGGGGTCAGTGGGGGTTAACATTTCCTCTGTTAACCCTGGGGCCACATTAGGAGTTAGCTGGGGAGGGTAATTTGTACTTACCCCCTCCTCCGGTTGTCCCAGTGAGGGTAGTTGGGGATCTGGACAGGCTGTCCAGCATCCCGGTAGGTCAGGCACAGAGACCATGGTCCCATCTGCGCAGTCTGGGAGATTGGTGTCTCCCCTTGTTAGTGTAAGCTGTCGCTGGGGGGAGAGGGCGACACCTTCAGCTCCCTGGGGTTCACACTGCCGCTGGGGGGGAAGGACGACACCTTCGGCCGCCTGGGGTACACACTGCCGCTGGGGAGGAAGGATGACACCTTCAGCTCCCTGGGGTACACACTGCTGCTGGGGGGGAAGGACAACACCTTCGGCCCCCTGGGGTACACACTGCCGCTGGGGAGGAAGGACGGCACCTTCTGCTCCCTGGAGTACACACTGTCGCTGGGGAGGAAGGGCGGCCCCTTCTGCTCCCTGGGGTACACACTGCCGCTGGGAGCAAAGGACGACACCTTCGGCTCCCTGGGGTACACACTGCCGCTGGGGCTGAAGGACGACACCTTCGGCCCCCTGGGGTACACACTGCCGCTGGGGAGGAAGGACGTCACCTTCTGCTCCCTGGGGTACACACTGTCTCTGGGGAGGAAGGATGGCACGTTCTGCTCCCTGGGGTACACACTGCCGCTGGGGGGAAAGGACGACACCTTCGGCCCCCTGGGGTACACACTGCCGCTGTGGAGGAAGGACGTCACCTTCTGCTCCCTGGGGTACACACTGCCGCTGGGGGGGAAGGACGACACCTTCGGCCCCCTGTGGTACACACTGCCGCTGGGGAGGAAGGATGGCCCCTTCTGCTCCCTGGGGTACACACTGCAGCTGGGGGGGGAAGGACAACACCTTCAGCCCCCTGGGGTACACACTGCCGCTGGGGAGGAAGGACGTCACCTTCTGCTCCCTGGGGTACACACTGTCGCTTGGGAGGAAGGACGGCACCTTCTGCTCCCTGGGGTACACACTGCCACTGGGGGGGAAGGACGACACCTTCTGCTCCCTGGGGTACACACTGTCACTGGGGAGGAAGGACGGTACCTTCTGCTCCCTGGGGTACACCCTGTCACTGGGGAGGGGAATTAGTTGGAGTATTCCACGTGGAGTGGTTTCTGTTTCTGGGACAGTCTCTCTGCATGTGGCCCAGCTGGTTACACGTGTGGTACCTGATGTACCGTGGAGGGGTTTGGTAGTTCTCACCACCCGGACGCAGTGCTGGGGGGGGTTAACGGTGGGAGGTGGGTTAGCAGCTCCCAAGATGGACCGCTCCCGTGCCCGCTGCTTTTCCATTATGTATTTGTGGACATCTGTCATTAACCATTCCAAGGTTCTTATGGGAAGCGAACCTGGGAAAAAGGCCAGTCTGCTTTGGAGTTCTCTTCCAAACTCAGTCTGTGTGCTGTCCGTAAGAGGTACTGTAACCGCTGCCCGGTCTCCCTCCTCCTCATCATGGAACGCTGTCCGAAAACTAGCCGGTTCCATCCTGCTGTAGCCAGGGGCGCTGTACGGATACTAGCGTTGCCCTCAATTTGTACACCACGGAATGGTGTCTCCTGTAGCTGTCCTTCTGACCGTGGGAACAATCCCACCACTGCCACCAAATGTAACGGAGTTGGTACACGAATCCAATATCTCCGCTGGTATAAGGTAAAATACCCAAGAAGCACTACAGTTTCACCATCCCCGACCTCCCATATTGGACGACACGCAATTGGGAGTCAAATGAATACTGACTTTATTTTTGTTGTGCAGAAATATTTATACACATCTCTTCCCACAGGCAATACACATCCCCCATAGTTGGCCACACAATACACATAGAGGGACAATAGGTGGGTCACACCTCCCTGAGGCTACCTGGCAACTTTGATACAATCAGACATTGATTAGATCATGCTTCTTTGTTCTTATGTCTGAGAATGAAAACACTTTATACAATAGACTTCCTTATCTTATGAGGAGTCTCTGTAATAGGATTATCTATTATGCCAAGGTCTGCAATAGTCTGGGCTAATATTCTGCAGAGCATAAACCAACATACATACAGTATAACAGTAGGATCATATTTTAACCAAGAATTAAATAACCATAAAACAGGGTAAAACAGTGATGGGTTCCGTTACACACCTCCCCCGTGACCATAAGCCGGCATACACGGTCTGATCCCAACGGATCGGCCTGGGGATGTCCGGACAAAAGTATTTGTTGGTCAATTCTCTAGTTTGACAACCCGTCAGCATTACTGCAATTGACATTTACTCACATTTCACATATCCCCAGATAGCTGGGATCTGAGCGCACAAAACTACCGAATAGCGCTCAGATCCTATTCACACAGTTCAATTGCCATGTAGCTAAAATCTTTCCCATAGTCTTTCATTATATGAATGGGCTCCATGGCATAGCTATCTGGGGTATCACCGCTCCCACAGGGCAAGTACCGAATGACCCCCCTGTATGTGAAGGGCCAGAATGAGTGACATACACTCTGGTATGGCCGAATACTGTGTTTAAAGGGCAATATGTCCCAGGGCCATAGTCGCAGGGCAGGAGGCTGGCAATAAGTCCTCTCCAGGACAAAGTGGCGATGGGCACTTCGTCACACATCTCCCCTTTGGGGGGAAGTCTAACCAGGCACCTGGATATTTCGCTGTGGTGATGGGGCAACACGCTGAGGGGACTTGAGGGGCAGAGGCCAGCGGCACTCTGCCCTGATGCCAGCTCTTCTGCTGGTATAACCTGCAGGACATCCTGCTCTGTACACGGGACAAAGGGGGGGCAGAGGCCGACTGCACTCTGCCCCGCTGTCAGCTCTTCTGCTGGGGTACTTGGGACATATTCCGGCTCAGTAGCCAAGGAAAGGTGGGGGTCAGTGGGGGTTAACATTTCCTCTGTTAACCCTGGGGCCACATTAGGAGTTAGCCGGGGAGGGTAATTTGTACTTACCCCCTCCTCCGGTTGTCCCAGTGAGGGTAGTTGGGGATCTGGACAGGCTGTCCAGCATCCCGGTAGGTCAGGCACAGAGACCATGGTCCCATCTGCGCAGTCTGGGAGATTGGTGTCTCCCCTTGTTAGAGTAAGCTGTCGCTGGGGGGAGAGGGCGACACCTTCAGCTCCCTGGGGTTCACACTGCCGCTGGGGGGGAAGGACGACACCTTCGGCCGCCTGGGGTACACACTGCCGCTGGGGAGGAAGGATGACACCTTCAGCTCCCTGGGGTACACACTGCTGCTGGGGGGGAAGGACGACACCTTCGGCCCCCTGGGGTACACACTGCCGCTGGGGAGGAAGGACGGCACCTTCTGCTCCCTGGAGTACACACTGTCGCTGGGGAGGAAGGGCGGCCCCTTCTGCTCCCTGGGGTACACACTGCCGCTGGGAGCAAAGGACGACACCTTCGGCTCCCTGGGGTACACACTGCCGCTGGGGCTGAAGGACGACACCTTCGGCCCCCTGGGGTACACACTGCCGCTGGGGAGGAAGGACGTCACCTTCTGCTCCCTGGGGTACACACTGTCTCTGGGGAGGAAGGATGGCACGTTCTGCTCCCTGGGGTACACACTGCCGCTGGGGGGAAAGGACGACACCTTCGGCCCCCTGGGGTACACACTGCCGCTGTGGAGGAAGGACGGCACCTTCTGCTCCCTGGGGTACACACTGCCGCTGGGGGGGAAGGACGACACCTTCGGCCCCCTGTGGTACACACTGCCGCTGGGGAGGAAGGATGGCCCCTTCTGCTCCCTGGGGTACACACTGCAGCTGGGGGGGGGAAGACAACACCTTCAGCCCCCTGGGGTACACACTGCCGCTGGGGAGGAAGGACGTCACCTTCTGCTCCCTGGGGTACACACTGTCGCGTGGGAGGAAGGACGGCACCTTCTGCTCCCTGGGGTACACACTGCCACTGGGGGGGAAGGACGACACCTTCTGCTCCCTGGGGTACACACTGTCACTGGGGAGGAAGGACGGTACCTTCTGCTCCCTGGGGTACACCCTGTCACTGGGGAGGGGAATTAGTTGGAGTATTCCACGTGGAGTGGTTTCTGTTTCTGGGACAGTCTCTCTGCATGTGGCCCAGCTGGTTACACGTGTGGTACCTGATGTACCGTGGAGGGGTTTGGTAGTTCTCACCACCCGGACGCAGTGCTGGGGGGGGTTAACGGTGGGAGGTGGGTTAGCAGCTCCCAAGATGGACCGCTCCCGTGCCCGCTGCTTTTCCATTATGTATTTGTGGACATCTGTCATTAACCATTCCAAGGTTCTTATGGGAAGCGAACCTGGGAAAAAGGCCAGTCTGCTTTGGAGTTCTCTTCCAAACTCAGCCTATGTGCTGTCCGTAAGAGGTACTGTAACCGCTGCCCGGTCTCCCTCCTCCTCATCATGGAACGCTGTCCGAAAACTAGCCGGTTCCATCCTGCTGTAGCCAGGGGCGCTGTACGGATACTAGCGTTGCCCTTAATTTGTACACCACGGAATGGTGTCTCCTGTAGCTGTCCTTCTGACAGTGGGAACAATCCCACCACTGCCACCAAATGTAACGGAGTTGGTACACAAATCCAATATCTCCGCTGGTATAAGGTAAAATACCCAAGAAGCACTACAGTTTCACCATCCCCGACCTCCCATATTGGACGACACGCAATTGGGAGTCAAATGAATACTGACTATTTTTGTTGTGCAGAAATATTTATACACATCTCTTCCCACAGGCAATACACATCCCCCATAGTTGGCCACACAATACACATAGAGGGACAATAGGTGGGTCACACCTCCCTGAGGCTACCTGGCAACTTTGATACAATCAGACATTGATTAGATCATGCTTCTTTGTTCTTATGTCTGAGAATGAAAACACTTTATACAATAGACTTCCTTATCTTATGAGGAGTCTCTGTAATAGGATTATCTATTATGCCAAGGTCTGCAATAGTCTGGGCTAATATTCTGCAGAGCATAAACCAACATACATACAGTATAACAGTAGGATCATATTTTAACCAAGAATGGAGGTTAGTAGGAACCTGGATCAAGGCAACTCAGTGGATGTAGTCTTTTTGGATTTTGCAAAGGCTTTTGATATAGTGCCACATGGGAGACTAAGTGCAAACTAAGAGATACAGGAGTTGCAGTAAATATCTGCTCATGGATTGAAAGCTGGCTAAAAGACAGGAAGCAAAGGGTTGTTATAAATGGAACATACTCCGATTGGACTAATGTGGTAAGTGGGGTTCCTCAGGGTTCAGTATTAGGTCCTCTCCTTTTTAACATATTTATTAATGACTTAGAGGTAGGATTGGAGTGTGGTGTCTCCATTTTCGCTGATGACATGAAGTTGTGCAAAGTAATTAAATCAGATAGTGATGTGCTTTCCCTCCAAAGGGATTTACATAAAATTGAGGAATGGGCATCTAAATGGCAGATGAGATTTAGTATGAATAAATGTAAAGTTATGCATCTGGGAAGGAAAAATAGCCATGCAATTTATAATCTTAATGGAGCAAATCTAGGGGTATCAGATATTGAAAGGGATTTGGGAGTGCTTGTGGACAACCACCTAGGTAACAGTGCTCAAAGCCAAGCAGCAGCTGCAAAGGAAAATAAAATATTAACATGTATTAAGAAGGGTATAGAAGCCAGGGAAGCAAATATAATTCTGCCACTATACAAATCTCTAGTACGCCCTCATTTGGAATATGGAGTACAATTTTGGGCACCACTTCATAAAAAGGACATTTTACAGCTGGAAAAGGTACCAAGGAGGGCAACAACACTAATAAGGGTAATGGAGGGGCTAAGTTATGAAGAAAGACTAACCAAATTAAACTTATTTTCTCTAGAAAAAATGCGTCTAAGAGGAGATATGATTACCTTATATAAATACATCCAGGGTCAGTATAAAGATACTGTCAAGGGAGCTTTTTGTGCCAAGAGGTTTTCAACTGACAAGAGGACATCCCTTGAGGTTAGAAGTAAAAAGATTCCACCTTAAAGAAAGAAAAGGGTTCTTCACAGTAAGGGTGGTTAATCTGTGGAATCCTCTACCAAAGGAGGTGGTGACAGCGTATTCAATAGATAACTTTAAAAGGGGACTGGATTTATTTCTAATTAAAAAGGGTATTCAGGGTTATCATGGATAATTAGAGAGGCAGTATTGATCCAGGGAGAAGTCCGGTCACCGGTGTCTGGGATCAGGAGGGAATTTTTTTTTTTTTTTTAATACAACTAATTAATTAATAGTTAATCCGCATATTGCAGATCAGATGAGATCTTAAAAGGTTGAACTTGATGGACTGAAAGTCTTTTTTCAACCTTAAATACTATGGGCCTCATTCTATTATCGGCCGTAAAATGGCCGCAAAGCTGCGATTCCTTGGGGCTATCTTCCGGCCCCGTGTAGAGCTACTGCTACCTTGCTATTCAAATGGACGGCGCTGCAAGGATATACCCCTTACGGCCGGCCGTACATCATGCAAACGGCCCCAAGCGTTTTTCCTGCACCCGTAAATCTTGTTTTCCGGCCGCAAAGTCTAAAAACTGTAAGTGCAAATATAAATTCAAGATGGCAATGTAAAGCTCCATAAATGCTAGGCATCATAATGGGGGACATGAGGATTAATAGCAACACCCTTTCAAGCTTGCACATCGCCCAAATCCGATATATCATTTACGGTTTACTTTCCGTCCCGTAGTCCTGCGGGCTCGTCCTTGTTAAAACCTGTACGGGTTCGGAGGTGGAGGGCCGCAAACAAAGCATTGTAGAAGCCAATATATATTCAATCCAGCACTGCAAAGCACTGTAAAATGAGGGGGACCATAATGGGGGGGCATGAGGATTAATAGCAAAACATTCTCAAGCTTGCACATCGCCAAATTGTACTTTGATTTTAAAATCTGTACAAGTCCCACGGACTTCAATGATCAAGTCCGTAGCTCCTTATTCAAGCCCGTGCGGGCTTGCATGATAGATGAAGTTAAATATCTTTATTTGCGGATTTGAGAGTAGGGGAATGTTGCGCTATTAATTCTAAAACCAAACATCACTTTCACTTCTAATAAAAGTACACGATGGCTTTTCTATGCTACGACTTATAAGTAAGCCCTTACGACCCGTAGGTCTATTTTACCTATTTACGGACTTGACGGAGGCTAATCCTGCAGCCTTTGCGGGTCTGAGGTGCTCCAAGCCCTTGGGACTTTGTCCACGGACATTTGACATGAATTTAACTAAAAATGATTTTCAGATTTGAGTGTAGGGGAATGTTGTGCTATGAATGCTAACACTTCCAATCACTTTATCGTCTCATCAAAGTGCAGGATGGCTTTATTATGGCTTTATTATGTGCTTAATTGTGTGCTTGCGGGACCTTTTTGGTGCAAGTAAGCTGCAGGTCGGTTTTAGCCTTGCTGAGAGCGTTCCCGTAGCAATTGAATAGCAACCGGGGCTTTCTTGCCGCCAAAACTCTTGCAAAGGGATAACTGGGCGCCGGCCGCAAGCCTGCCGGAGCCCTCGGCCGGAAGGGAATAGAATAGGCAAATAGCCTGCGGCCGGTCCTTGTAGCCACGCATCTCTTACGGCCGTTAATAGAATGAGGCCCTATGTAAATATGCAACTATCAATATTATTTGTGATGTCTAAATCCAAGATAGCCTTATTTCTAGTAGTTTCTTGTACAACCTGGGCCAGATAATGATCCCTGAGTGTACTCAAGAACCTGCTCCACTTAGCTGAACTCCTGGTCTCATTTATACAGTTTATTTCAGGGTAATTAAAATCTCCCATTATTAGAACTTGCCCATGCTTAGCTGCATTTCCAATCTTACATAGTTACATAGTTACATAGTTACATAGTTACATAGTTACATAGTAATTAAGGTTGAAAAAAGACTTTCAGTCCATCAAGTTCAACCTGTTAAGATCTCCTCTGATCTGCAATATGCGGATTAGTTATTAATTAAATTATTGATTAAATAATTATTAATAGTATAGTATTGGAGAATGAATAAAGAGTTAGTCCATCAAGTTCAACCTTTTTAGATCTCTATTGATCTTTTTAATTTGGACTATTTATTATTATTGTTAATTGTTAATTATTGTTAATTGATCCAGAGGAAGGCAAACATAAAAAAAAAACCCCATTGAAACTTTGCCAATTGTCTCATAAGGGGAAAAAAAAGCAAAATTCCTTCCTGACCCCAGAAACTGGCGATCAAATTTCTCCCTGGATCAATATTCCTTGTTAGTTATCTAGGATAGCCTTGAATGCCCTCTTTATTCAGAAATATATCTAACCCCTTTTTGAAGTTGTCTATCGAATTCGCTGTCACCACCTACTTTGGTAGAGAATTCCACAGTTTAACCACCCTAACTGTGAAGAACCCTTTTCTTTGTTTAAGGTGAAATCTTTTTTCCTCTAACCTCAACGGATGTCCTCTTGTCAGTTGAAAATCTCTTGCTACAAAAAGTTCACTTGACAAAGCCTTATATTGACCCTGGATGTATTTAAATAACGTAATCATATCTCCTCTTAGACGCCTTTTTTCTAGCGAAAATAAGTTTAATTTTGCTAGTCTTTCTTCATAACTTAGCCCCTCCATTCCCCTTATTAGTTTTGTAGCCCTTCTCTGTACTTTTTCCAGTTCTAAAATGTCTTTTTTGTGAGGTGGTGCCCAAAATTGTACTCCATATTCCAAATGAGGGCGTACTAGAGATTTGTATAGTGGCAGAATTATATCTTCTTCCCTGGCTTCTATACCCTTCCTAATACATGCTAATATTTTATTTGCCTTTGCAGCCGCTGCTTGGCTTTGAGCGCTGTTACCTAGGTGGTTGTCCACTAGTACTCCCAAATCCCTTTCAATATCTGATACCCCTAGATTTGCTCCATTAAGATTATAGATTGCTTGGCTATTGTTCCTTCCCAAATGCATAACCTTACATTTATTTGTATTAAATCTCATCTGCCATTTAGCCGCCCATTTCTCTAATTTATGCAAATCCTTTTGTAGGGAAAGTACATCATTATCTGATTTTATTACCTTGCACAACTTAGTGTCATCAGCAAAAATGGAGACACTACATTCGAGTCCTACTTCAATGTCATTAATAAATATGTTAAAAAGGAGAGGACCCAATACTGAGCCCTGAGGAACCCCACTTATCACATTAGACCAATCGGAGTATGTTCCATTTACAACAACCCTTTGCTTCCTGTCTTTTAGCCAGCTCTCGATCCATGAGCAGATATTTACTGCAATTCCTGTATCCCTTAGTTTGCTCACTAGTCTTCCATGTGGCACTGTATCAAATGCCTTTGAAAAATCTAAAAAGACTACATCCACTGAGTTGCCCTGATCCAAGTTCCTACTAACCTCCTCATAAAAACTAATTAGATTGGTCTGACACAACCTTTCCTTCATAAATCCATGTTGACTGCTACCTATGATCCTGTTCAAATAGACATATTCTTGTATTCTGTCCCTTATTAACCCTTCTAAAAGCTTCCCAACTACAGAAGTGAGGCTCACTGGTCTATAATTCCCCGGATTTGCTCTAGATCCCTTCTTAAATATAGGTATCACCTCTGCTTTTCTCCAGTCATCTGGTAGAGACCCTGTAGTGAGCGAGTCTTTAAAGATTAGATATAATGGTTTGGCTATTACAGAACCCAGCTCCCTCAGTACCCTTGGATGTATTCCATCAGGACCTGGGGCTTTATTAACATTTATTTTCTCCAACCTCTTTTGTATTTCTTCCTGCGTTAACCAATTATTTAGTGAAGGTAGTGTAGCCCCATTATGTTGCAGTGTCCCAACCACTGGTACCTCCCTTGTGTAAACCGACGAAAAGAACCTATTTAGCTCATCTGCCTTTTCCTGGTCACTAATTATCAGATGGCCTGTGTCACATTGTAATGGTCCTATCGATTCCTTCCTGGCCTTCTTCCCATTAATATACTTATAAAATATTTTAGGGTTAGTCTTACTTTCCATTGCAACTGACTTCTCATTTTCTATTTTAGCCAGTCTAATAGCCATTTTGCAAGCCTTGTTGATTTCCTTATAATCACATAAAGATGCCTCTGTTCCCTCCTCCTTGTATAATTTAAATGCATATTTCTTTTTCCTCATCATGATCTTTAAGTCATTGTTAAGCCACATGGGATGTGATTTACTCCTATTTATTTTATTTCCACATGGTACATGCTGATGAGTATGTTTATTTAGTAAGGATTTGAATGTTGTCCATTTATTTTCAGTATTCTTCCCTGTAAGTTCTTTGTCCCAGTCTATATGTTGTATTGCTGCCCGTAGCCCATTAAAGTTAGCCCTTTTAAAATTTAGAGTTTTTGTTGGCCCCTTACATCTCTGTTTTTTGTATTCAATCTCAAATGAGACTGTGTTGTGATCACTGTTCCCCAAGGGTTCCCCTATTTTTACATTTGATATTATATCAATATTACTTGTGATGACTAAATCTAAGATGGCCCCATTTCTAGTAGGTTCTTGTATTACCTGGGCTAGATAATGATCCCTGAGTGTACTCAAGAACCTGCTCCCCTTAGCTGAGCTGCTGGTCTCGTTTATCCAGTTTATATCAGGGTAATTAAAGTCTCCCATTATTAGAACTTGCCCATGCTTAGCTGCATTTCCAATCTGTAACAATAATTGTATTTCCTCACTTTGAGCTATATTTGGGGGTTTATAGCATACTCCCACCAATATGCATTTAGAATTAGCTCCTCCACTATTTAGCTCAACCCACAAGGATTCAATGATGCCGTTAGTGCCAGCATAAATATCTTCTCTAACTATAGGCTTAAATTCAGGCTTAACATAAAGACAGATCCCTCCTCCTCTTTTACCATTTCCCCCATCTTTCCTAAATAGGTTATAACCATCCAGATTAACAGTCCAGTCATGAGATTCATCCCACCATGTTTCCGTAATGCCTATTAAGCCCCATTTTTCTTGTACTGCTAATATTTCTAGCTCATCCATTTTCCCAGGCAAACTTCTTGCGTTTGCAATCATACACTTTATGTTGCTATGGCTCTGCTGATGTGAAGTGCCTGCCACTGTATTTGAGGCCCCTATTAATATCTCCCTACTTTCTATTGTAACCCTCCCCCCTTCTCCTCCCCCATGGGTAAATAATTCATCCCTTTCCCTCTCTACCCTATTTACCCCAATACTTCTATATAGTCCCTCCCTCCCACCTACAAGTTTAAAAACTCCCCCAGCCGTTCTACCATCCTATTCCCTAGCACAAAAGCGCCCTCATCATTAAGGTGCAATCCATCCCTGCTATAGAGATTGTACCCAAGTGAGAAGTCAGCCCAGTGCTCTAAAAACCCAAAACCCTCTGCACTGCACCACTTTTTTAGCCACGCATTAAACTCCCTAAGCTCCTTCTGCCTCCCTGGGCTAGCACGTGGCACTGGTAGTATCTCAGAAAATACTACCTTGGAGGTCCTTGCTTTAAGCTTATTCCCTAATTCTCTAAAATCATTCTTTAGGACGCTCCATCTTCCACTAACTTTGTCATTGGTACCAATGTGTACCAAGACCGCCGGTTCATTACCAGCCCCTCCCAATAATTTATTATCTGTAACAACAATTGCAGTTACTCACTTTCAATTATATTTGGGTGTTTATAGGATACTCCAACCAATATTCTTTTAGAATTTGCTCCTCTGCTGTTTAACTCTACCCACAAACATTCAACATTATCGCTAGTTCCAACATAAATATCTTCTCATGTCAGTTGATAGGCTTAAATTCAGGTTTAACATATAGACAAATCCCTCCTCCTCTTTTACCATTTTCCCTATCTTTCCTAAATTGGTTATAACCATCCAGATTGACAGTCCAGTCATGAGATTTACCCCACCATGTTTCAGTAATGCCTATTAAATCCCATTTCTCATTAACTGCTAAGAATTCTAACTCCCCCATTTTTCCTGTCAATCTTCTGGCATTAACAAGCAAAATCTTGTGATTTTTTTTTTTTTTTTTTGCTGCATATGTGTGTTTGTAGGCTTTTTCCAGTATTTTTGTATTTTTTGTTTATTCCCTATGCATCCCTAAAAAAACATGTAATCATTTTCTCAACCATAGCTAGTTATTTGATTTTAAGATTGCACAATATATTTGTTTTATCATCTTTAATTGCAATTCTTCCATGCTGTGTTTTCTTTGCTGTAACATATTAAAATCAATGAAGATAATGCAATAAATATTGAAAGAAAACAGCAATTTCAGCCCTATCATTATTTAACTTTCTAGAGTCTTTATGAGTTTAATGAAATAAAAGCATATACAGAGATACTACGCTTAACACTACCAATTTTAGCTCTGATTCGCTATAGCACTCTTTTTGCTGTAATTCCCTGCTTTGCACTAAATTCCACTAGAGCACTGTTTTTTGGCCTTCTGCCCTCCTTGAATGCAATGCCCTGCTATTACAATGTGTTTTTCTCACAGACCTAGATTTACAGTAGGAATGACGCAAAACACAAAAGCTTAAAACGAGACACAGCAGCAGGAAAGAGCAAAGAGGAGAGGAAAAGTGCCAACCTAGTTAAAGAAAGAGCCACAAAAGAACACCAATTCCTTCCTCAACCAACCAGAGAGAAGGTACAAAATATGTTTAATTTTCCCTTGTTTCTTATCATGGTATTGTTAAATGTCTTATTAAAACCTACATATGTTGTATTTTTTCTACTGATTTACAGACAATGAGTGAGTGCAAAGGAGATCAGGCCAACTTGAAGCTCCAAATCATTCCTCTGGATGCGAAGATGCAGGTGCTGGTCCACTTGGAAAAGGGAAAATTCTAAGTGTACATTGGAGGGGATTTAAAGTTACCAACCTCCACAATCTGCACCATCCTGAAAAATAAGGAGAAGATCAAATCTTCCGCAACCACCAGCATTACATCTTCTGTTATGATGCAGCTTTCATATGCATTGATGACGAAATAGAATACTGCATGCCAGGCCATCATCAAGGAGAAGGCCAGAAGCATCTATGGTCATATCCAAAGCCAAACACCAGATGTGACCAAAAGCTACTTAGCCAGCAGAGGTTGGGTTTCACTGCTTTAAGAAGAAAAATAACCAGTACAACATCAAAATCACAGGAGAAGCCACAAGGGATGACACCAAAGCTGCTGCAGCCTTTCCAGCCACTTTGAAAGACATAATAGAAAGAAGCAATTTTCCTCCAGAATGAATGCTAAGCCGGACCTTCATTTCACGTGAGCAGAAGTGAGTACCAGGGTTCAAAGCAGTCTAACCCTTCTTCTGGGTGGGAACACCAGTAATGATTTCAAGGTCAAGCCATTGCTGGTATACCACTCAAAAAGAGCCATGAAGGGGATTCATAAATCCCCTTTGCCGGTCATTTGGCAATTCAACCGTAAAGCTTGGATCACCATTGACATCTTCAAAAACTGGTTCACACCACCCTACCAAATGGTCTGAACTTCATTGCTGCATCCCAGTGGAAGTAGTTTTCCTGCCACCCAGCACTACTTCACTCATCCAGCCTATGGGTCAGGGGGTCATTGCAACCAGCTCATTGATCAAACAGACAGCAAGTATAAAGAATCCATGATGGATTTTTGGAAAAAGTATACCATCAAAGCACATTACAAGATTAAAAACTTGCAAACTTATCTGCTTTGTCTGATGATTTTCCCTTTTTTCCTCAGTTTAGTTCTGAACTTTGCAATCAGAAGCTCATGATCTGAGCCGCATTCAGCTCCAGGTCTCATTTTTGCTAACTGGATAGATCTCCTCCACAAAGTACATAGTCAATCTGATTTCAATATTGTCCATATGGTAATGTCCATGTGTAGAGACATGTCTGAGGCCATTGGAAGATGGTGTTTACTATGACCATAGAATTATCTAGCCATAATTCTTCTTATCTCTCCTTCATTTTGTACTCCAAGGCCAAACTTGCCCGTTATTCCAGGTATCTTTTGGTTCCCTGCTTTATCATTCTAATCTCCTATGATGAGTAACATCTTTTCTTGGTGTTTTATCTAGGATGTATTGAATATCCTTGTAGTACTCAACAACATCAGCCTCTTCAATATCCATGGTTGGGGCACAGACTTGGATCACTGTAAAATGAAATGACTTGCCTTATATTCTAATTTTTGGGGGGCATTGTAGCCACACATTTCTTTGAAAAACCTTTAATTGCTTATAAGGGCTACCCCATTTCTTCCGTCTTGACCACAATAGAAGATCTGGTGGTTGCCTGATATGTCCCATTCCAGTCCATTCATAGTTACATAGTACATAGTTACATAGTTACATAATATTTAAGGTTGAAAAAAGACTTTCAGTCCATCAAGTTCAACCTTTTAAGATCTCTTCTGATCTGCAATATGTGGATTAATTATTAATCAATCAATTATTTATTTTTTATTTTATTTTGAATTATTAATTAATCCAGAGGAAGGCAAACAGAAACAAAAACTACAAGCGAGACTTAGCTAATGGTCAAAGGAAAAAATAAAAAAATAATTCCTTCCTGACCCCAGATACTGGCGATCGGATTTCTCCCTGGATCAATACTGTCTCTCTAATTATCCATGATAACCCTGAATTCCCTTTTTAATTAAAATAAATCCAGTCCCGTTTTAAAGTTATCTTTCACATTAACCACCCTTACTGTGAAGAACCCTTTTCTTTCTTTAAGGTGGAATCTTTTTACTTCTAACCTCAAGGGATGTCCTTGTGTCAGTTGAAAACCTCTTGGCACAAAAAGCTCCCTTGACAAATCTTTATACTGACCCTGGATGTATTTATATAAGGTAATCATATCTCCTCTTAGACACCTTTTTTCTAGAGAAAATAAATGTAATTTCATAACTTATCCCCTCCATTCCCCTTATTAGTTTTGTTGCCTTCCTCTGTACCTTTTCCAGCTCTAAAATGTCCTTTTTATGAAGTGGTGCCCAAAATTGTACTCCATATTCCAAATGAGGGCGTACCAGAGATTTGTATAGTGGCAGAATTATATTTGCTTCCCTTGGCTCTATACCCTTCTTAATACATGCTAATATTTTATTTGCCTTTGCAGCTGCTGCTTGGCTTTGAGCACTGTTACCTAGGTGCTTGTCCACAAGCACTCCCAAATCCCTTTCAATATCTGATACACCTAGATTTGCTGTATTAAGATTATAAATTGCATGGCTATTTTTCCTTCCCAGATGCATAACTTTACATTTATTTGTATTAAATCTCATCTGCCATTTAGATGTCCATTCCTCAATTTTATGTAGATCCCTATGGAGGGAAAGCACATCACTATCTGATTTAATTACCTTGCACAACTTCGTGTCATCAGCGAAAATGGAGACACCACACTCCAATCCAACCTCTAAGTCATTAATAAATATGTTAAAAAGGAGAGGACTAATACTGAACCCTGAGGAACCCCACTTACCACATTAGTCCAATTGGAGTGTGTTCCATTTACAACAACCCTTTGCTTCCTGTCTTTTAGCCAGCTCTCAATCCATGAGCAGATATTTACTGCAATTCCTGTATCTCTTAGTTTGCACAATAGTCTCCCATGTGGCACTGTATCAAAAGCCTTTGCAAAATCCAAAAAGACTACATCCACTGAGTTGCCTTGATCCAGGTTCCTACTAACCTCCAGATCCAGATTCGAGTTCACAAATTCCAAGGATATAAATGTTTAACCTTGTCATTCCAGGTTTCTATGCGAAATTGTTCTGTGCAGCAGTAGACTTTAAATTCTCCTCCAGGCACATCCACAGCAGGGCACCCTCTAGGTTTTGGTCCAACCACTTAATTAGATCTGGTGCTACTTGTACTAGCCCTTTGCTACCCCAGTGGTAGGCATCTTTTGACCTGAGGAACTCATATTCTGGTGCCATATTGTTATGTCTCTGGTTGTGCTTATCCATGTGGTTTTCTTTGCAAATATACTGGAGTGGATTGAGATTTGTCTGACCTCTCCTCTATCACCTAACCATTTTAGGTGACTCTACAGACCCATGGTAAATAAATCAGCTTCACCGATATACACAAGCTCCTTCAAAAACTTCCATAATGGGTGCTGATCCACACCAAGCGCTCAAATTGACACATACTTAGGTAAAATAGGTAAGATCTGGTTAATACATAGGAAGTCATACTACAAATAATAAGTTCTAAACCCTAAGTTAGAATTATTTTTTGATCCAAAAACACTGCTTAAATATGACACTGAAGTGCCATACTTACAGAACGCTCTAATAAAGAATTTGATAACGGGAAAAGTTAATATCTTGGAAAGCTAAAAATTTAAGTACAGTCTTATTTGTTTGATTATTATAATTATTTATGATTTAATGATAGGAGGCTTTTTTTCTACTAATAGGATTAGTCACCTGGTAGTAACCTTGAATGCAGATCTCTATTAAGTTCTGTTGAAAGGTTGCACAACATGTGTAATAGTTTGTTTTCTCTTTTTTTTTAAAAAAGGCCTCAGAACACAAAACCTTGTTATGACAACTCTTGGATTGAGAGCCTTTAACTTTGTTTTTTGTCTGTGATGATTTGTGGGATTTAGGCTCCCTAAGGGTAATAGGGGGCACCAGTCCACAGGGAGCCACATGATATAGGGTATACATTTAGATCCCAAGGGGGACCATATGGATCCCCATGGTACAGAAGTTTATATTAGGTGCTATGGGAATCCATAGGGACTATACTGACCCCTTGGTTATACTTTAGATTAGTATGGGGGTCCATAGGGACCACCATGGCAATAGATTAATTTTAGGAGCCATTGTTGTTTACAGGGAGCCCCATGGTCATGGTTAGAGGCCCACATGAGTCTATAGGAACCCCCAAGGGGTTAATGGACCTACTACCTCACAGTACTGGTTATTGAGTGAGGAATCCCAGGGATACCTGGGCTCGTAGGGTATAGCAGGAATTGAGGAAAAATTATGGGAGATACCCAGGCTCACAGTCAAGCAGTGATCATATAGAGCTAGCAAGCTACAGGCAAACCCCCTGGGTGCAAGATAATTTTACAGGATCCTTTTTTTTTTGCAGTAAACATGGAATAGCTTTGCAAATTTGCTTTTAAAATCTCCCATAGTTTTGAATCAGCCTTCCGTGAATACTTATGGGAACCATTGAGTAGAACCCTTAGAGCCAGCAGTAAATACTAATTGTTTATAATAGTGAAAATGTAAAAGATGATTTATTTTTAATATTCTAACACTTTGGCCATTATCAAGCTTAAATTAAAAAAAACACACAGATAACGTTTGACCACAGTGGTCCTTTCAAATGTGTTAATAAGACATGTTCTATAACAGACTGTATATCTACTTTTCTTAGAGAAACCATGGATGTAACCATGGCTGTTTGACCAAACAAACTGATACCCTATGGAGCTTTAAAAAGTACAGGTAAGGGCAAAAAAACTAATAAAGGGGATGGAGGGACAAAGCTATTAAGAAAGACTAACCAAATCAATCTCTTCACCTTTCTATAAACATCTGGTCTGGCCCACTCATATCTCTACCACTCCAATTACCTTCTAGGCGGTCATAAGAGCAGGACCCTCATCTCATCCTGTATCAATGGATATATACTAATGTGCCACCTGGTCTTATTTTACTGTTTTTAAAAGTATGACACATTTTATCCATGTGTTTATTGTTCCCCTAGCCTATGGAACCTCCAGCACTCCTCAAATAAAATATAATAATAAAATACCTTTGTTATATTAAAAATACTTATTCTTATTTTCTGACTAGCGACTTGCCCGTCAAAAAATGACGGCAATGTGATGTATATGTTTGTCAAGTTGTTTAGTTATTAACATATATTTTTGACACTTGTAAGTATTTTAATATGAACGTGTATTTTTGTAAAATGTTGATGTAATGGTTTTTTAAAATTTAATTTGTATCTGAAGAATTGTTAACTTTAATATACATTGAATGAATAGGAAAGCAAAAAGTAAAAAGCCTTCTTGAAACGTTGCGAATTTTAACATGAAGTTTAAAATATATGTAAGCAATAACCTTCAAAGTATATATTTTGAAACTTGAACTTTATTTTGTATGTAAGTTTAGAAGTTGACAAAACATTTGTATAATTTTGAACATTATAAACATGAACATAGTGAATACATTTTGTAACCTAATTTTTTATTAAAAGTATTAACATTTGAATGTAAAAACAATTGACCTTTAAATTATTCAGTATTAACATGCAATTTCTATCACAATAATTGTTAACTTGAATATACATTGAATGTATAGGAAGGCATACAGTAAAAGTCTGCTTAAAACGTACGTAATTAAAGTAATTCATTACTGAGCACATAAACTGGCGATAAACAATAATGTAGTTAGTAATCTTAAGATAACAGACAATATTTACATTGTGACTTAAAAGGTGCTTGACCTCTTAACATCCACTTTGTAATCTGTTGAATGAAATAACTTTAAAATATTTATTTAAAACTTGTAACATTAGAAACATTAACATAGTGACTTAACATTTTAACATAATTTTTACTAAAAATGCAAGGCAAGTATTTTGTGAGGCGAATCATTCATAAACAGTACTTTCATTAATTATGACTGAATTAAACAACCAATTGTTATGTATTTTGGAATGCTTTTAAAAAATGTTGGCATCTTTAATTTGTATCCTGCAAAGTTATAGTACTTCATAGTAGACAATGTTTTTAGTAAAAATACGTCCATCTTCTAATAAATCACCTTGACTTTCATTGTTTTCAATGTAAACTTTAATAGCCTGTGGATTTTTGCACCGTGACAACGCAACATACAATTGACCATGTGCAAAAACTGGTTCTTCCAAGTAAATACCCACAGATTTGAAAGTTTGACCTTGTGATTTATTAATGGTCATGGCAAATGCCATAATAATGGGAAATTGTCTTCTTTGAAGTATAAAAGGGAGACTACTTTCACTTGGTGCTAAATCTATTCTTGGTATGAAAACTCTCTCTCCTTTATGGGTCCCAGTTAAAATTTCAGCATCTATAAAATGGTCCTTTAATTGTTGAACAATTAATCTTGTGCCATTGCATAGGCCTTTTTTTGGGTTCATATTTCGCAGTAACATGATAATTGCACCTTTCTTTAGCTGCAAAATATGTGGTGGCATTCCAGAAGGAGTTAAAGAGTTAATGAATTCAGTTGAAAAGTTTGCCTGACTTTCATTGTCATCAGCAAGTACAGAATCAGCACTGTGATAATTTTTTTGTGGTGCATTAATTTTTTTTAAGATTTCATTATTGAGTATTAATGCATCTTTATTTTTACACGTCAGTATAACTTGGTTGGCAAGCTCAGAATATTCTTCGTTATTTATGCTCCCTTCAAATATAGCCGATATAATATCTTGTTGACAAATCATATGAGGTGGTATCTCTACAGTGTCGTCAGGTAAATGTAGTATTTTTTCTGTTCTTCCTTCTCCAATTTTAATAAGCCAATCATTGAAATCAGTTTGGCCTTCTGATCTCATATTTTGTTGCAGTTGAAGATGGGTAAAATGTTTCCATACTGTACTTGACTTTATACATGTTTCAATAATGTCTGTTCGATTTCCATGTACAACGACAGGTAATGTTTGTCTAAAATCGCCACCCAACAAAATTACCTTTCCACCAAATGGAAAAATATTATCCATGACTTCACGAAGCAAACGGTCAATACATTGGAGGGCATAGCATGACATCATTGTGGCCTCATCTATTATAATTAATTTACATTTCTTCAATTTCTTTGCTTGTAAGGATGTCATGCGAATATCTGACACTGAATTTTCCAAAATAGGCACTGGCAGTTTGAATCCACTATGAACAGTTCTTCCACCTTCTAATAAAAGTGCAGCAATTCCAGTAGTGGCAAACGCCATTGCTATTTGTCCTTGTGCTCGTAGTGAACTCATTAATAAATTGTACAAATATGTTTTCCCTGATCCGCCAGGTCCATCAAGATAGAAATAACGCTCTGTCACCATGTCATCATCTATAGCATTTTTAATGGCATGAAATGCTTGCAATTGTAGTGTATTTAAAGTTGCAAGTCTTTCTTCTGTTCTTTCTGCTTGTAGTTGAATGTCATAGTCTTCAAAGTTAATGTCATCTATTAGACCTGGATCAGGCAAATTAAAACTTGCACAACTTAATCCATGAGTTAAAAAGACTTCTTGAATTTCCATTAAGGCTTTTAATTGTGCAATGGGTTCATTGTATTGTCGCATAAAGTCTTCAGCCATATTACTTTTAAAAGTCTCCCACAAAGCTAATGCATTTGGAGCATTTGAGAAGATACAAATAAAAGCAAATTGTTCTCTCATCTGTCGTGGCATTTGACATTGTGCTGCTTCTTCTAAACATCTTTCCCACTCTGTATCATCAGCGAGTAAGTTTCTATTTCTTGCAGCTAAATGGAAGGATTCATATACAATGTCATTAACAGTTCTTAATTGTTCAAAACTTTGTGCTCCTGGAACATTTAAAAGTAATATCCGTAAGCAAAATCGTTCAACATCTCTTGGACTGACTGTGTAAATTTGTGGAATTATTTTATTGCCTCTGGTTTTTCTTGCTCTCCATAATCCATTCACAAAAACATAGTGATATGGAATTTCAATATATAAGTATTGTGTTGCTTGAGCATCAGTGGAATTTAATGCAAACCATGCAGTTAGTGTAGTGTGACGATCTTCACTTTGGGCCAATGCATTCATTTCATTTCCAGAATGGAAATAGACTAAATGTCGTTGTGGCAAATGTACTGCTAACCTATATACTGCATGTGATCTATCATGCATTTCAAATTTTAAAAGCCGCCACATAGCTTCTGGCGCACTGACATAGCGAGCATCTACATGAGATGCAAGTTCATCATGTACTAACTCACTACTTTCAGGGTTGTCTGCACTTTTGACAACTACAGTAGCTGCATCGTAACCGTTGTAAATATATTTGTAGACATATTTAATGGATTTGATGGAAGTGCAGGCTTCTACGTTGATGTGGGCATTGTACTTCATGAGTAAATGTGGATTGTAGGGTACTACATATCTATTGTCCACTTTTTTTCCACGAATAATGGCACTATCTCCTTCTCTTCTTTTATAAAGTGGATATCCATCACAATTTGCATATGTTTTGTCTCTATAATCTTTTGGAAAATCTTTTGAACATTGATTATTTTCCATACATGGTGATTGTGGATTAAGGTCTCCACAGGGTCCATGAATCATGCGATGAGTAACAATCTCATATAGTCTACCATATAGTTCTGGATCCGGTAGTTCAGCAACTATGACTGCATCCACTTTGTCCGAAGTATCTAATTTATCTTTCTCTTGAAGTATTATGAGAAGATGTGCATGTGGAAGGCCTCTTTTTTGAAATTCAATGGTATATACATAAGCAAGACATTTGCCAAATAACTGATTGATAGTAAAGTCACGTATTAATTCATTTAATTTTATCTTAAAAACTCTGGCTACTAAATCTGGTCTATCTGAAGCACTTTGTCCAAGAAGTAGATTTTGAATAATTTCTGGCCATTGTGGATTACATGTAAATGTCACAAATAAATCTGGTTTTCCAAATTTTGTCACAATAGCCATAGCATCATTGTATCTTTCTCTCATATTTCGAGGAGATCCTTGAAAGGAAGATGGTAAAATGATGGCTTTGCCAGCTGTCATGTCTCTGCTTGTAGCCACGTCAGCAACATAGTCCATGAGTCCACAATATTGTTCTACACGTAGTTTATCTTGTTGATATTTTATAAAGTTTAAATTATTTGCCTCAACTTGCAAATATGAATCAATAATCCATTGTTGTGTTAGTTTCCCACCACATAAAATTGGATTAAATTCATCTCTAATGGCAATTTGAGCAACTTTAAATTCAAGCATAGAAACATTATTTCGGATTCTGGCTTTAGCATTTGGGTAACTGGGAAGGGTTAATTTTGGTTGCCAACCTGCTTCTCCGTGTGGGAAAAAGATGGGATATGTCATTGGATCTAAATTTGGACTTAAGATATTAATATTAATAAATGGTTGGTCCTCATTTCTGGGATATACTCTAATGTCTCTTTGAAATGGTGGTTCTCCTTCATCATTGTGAAAGACCATTGCAACCTCATTTGATGTTGGCAAGTTATAACGACGTTTATCAGTATGTCTGTCTCTTTTAAGCACCATATTAACCTTTGGCATGGGTAATTGATGTCTTTGTGCATGAAGTAGTTGTTCATTTTCTACTTCTGCCAATTTTTTGTAAGCTTTACTGTAGGGATTGTTGTCCATAATGTTATTTAGCTCTATAAAAACACTGGGTAAGCATTTTTTATTTTCTTCCATCTGCATACGTTGGTCAACAGCTTCCATTGTATCTAGGACATATAGTTGAGTGAATTTTCTTTGCTCTCCTTCCTCTGGATGTAAATGTGAAGTCCGATGATAAATTTGTACTTGGACTTTAAAACAGTAAGGACCATGTCCTGGTACATTAGCAGCCAATGTTGCCCCCATAGATGCAAATGATATGGCACTATTGTAGGATCTTATGTTTGTCTTAAAATTGTTGTAATTTGGAAAAGTAGGTTCAGTCATAATATTTAGTAAATAGGTTGGAAATTGTTTCCTTTGTGGAAGTTTGAACTTTCCTTTTTGACAACAACTAATAAATTGTCCATCTCGGGGTCTCTCCTGTTTAAAATAATAAGCCTCACAAAATTGACATTGAGTAGTCATGTCCCCACAACTATGAACCTCTACTGCTAAAGACTTCAGTAAAGGACAATTTGCAAAGCATATTGAATGTTGACTTTGATATTCATCAGATGAAAAGTCATGAAATGTTTCAACAACAGGTTCTAAATGTTTAGTTTTTTTTGTAGATTTTCTTGGTATATGTTGGACTTGTTCGGTTGAAATGTCCTGTAAGTTTTTAGTAAGAGTTTGTAAATGCTTTGTTTTTGTAGTTTTTTTTTTTGGTCTGTCTTGACTGGTATGTTGTAAAATGTCATCTGATGTTTTAGGAACAGTTTGTAAATGCTTTATTATTTTTTTATTTTTTTTGGTTGTATCTTTCATTTTTGCAGCTGATATTCTTTTATTTGCAAGTCTTTTGCGTTCTTTTTCTCTTCGAATTTCTTTCTCCTCCGGTGTCTGCTGGGCGGCCCATCTCTCTTGTCTTTCTCTAGTTTGACGTCTTTTCTTCTCTTCTTTGGTCTCGTTATCAGCCATATTAATCTGTAAACGGAAACAAATAAATGTAATTGTGTATATTTAAATTTGTAATTCCTGTTAAAGATTATTGTGCACAATTGGTGAAATAAAAGGCAAATCATGAATGTATCATTTATATTTAGTTAAATTTATAATTCCTGTCTTCACTGGCTCAGAATTTGGCCAATGGAATACTGCTGTAAATAAGCATGTAACATATTTATTTAAAATAATGGTTTTATTTATTAAAAACTTTGTTTGTGGATAGATATTTACCACTGTAAAACTTCTTTGCTGAAAAAAAAAGTGATGTGGTTATTGAGCTATGTATTGCATAGTAGCAATTTAAATAAAATAAGGGGGATAGTAAATTAATTATTTTATTTTTCTGTTGACACGGATGCAACTGAAAGCAGTTTCTTTAGTGTTATACTTTAGTACTTATTATAGTTTACCTTGGTTGAAGTGTGATTTAAATGCGAATGTTTGTTGGTCCTCGTTTCAAAATCGTTGTCCAATGGTGTGGTCCTCTGTTGGAAGTCCTCGTCCGATGGTGTGGTCCTGTGGCGATAGCCCCCGTCCGATATTGTGGTCCTGTGGCGATATCCCTCGTCCGATGTTGTGGTCCGTTGGTGAAAGTCCTCGTCCGATGGTCTGGTCCTTTGTTGAAATTCCTCGTCTGCTGGTCTGGTCCTGTGTTGAAATTCCTCGTCTGCTGGTCTGGTCCGAGTCCTCGTCCGATGGTCCGGTCCTGTGGAAAAAGTCCTCGTCCGATTGTCTTCACGCAGTATCTGTTGTAATGTAAAATAGAAAATGTTGTTTGAGTGAAATGTCTGTTAAATAAATAAAAAATGTATTAATTTGACTGTATTGTATGAGTTATGGTTATTTTTTTCTATCTTAGTTTTTTTTTACTTTCTGTACAATCCAACAACTTTTGTTATTCTTATTGAAGGTTCTTAGTAAGGCTTGTGGGTTGTGATATATTAAATAAGATGTGTTTATGTTATTTTTTGTACAATCCTGTTTTGTGCACACCACTTGTGGTATAGTTATTTAAGCTTTATTGTGATGGTTATAGTTAGTGAAACATGAAATAATATAATTAAGGTAGTTTGCTATGTGTTTGTGTTAGTTTTTGACAATCCTGTTTGGTGCGCATCACTTGTGCAAAACTTATTTCTTCTTGATTGTACAGGTTATAGGTTGTTAAACATTAAAGAAGAATGCTAATATAGTTTGCTATGAGTTTGTGTGCTTTTTTATACAATGCTATTAGGTGCACAACACTTTTGTTATTCTTATTTTTGCTTCTTTGTAAGGCTTATAGGTTGTTAAACATTGAATAAGAAATTCTGTTTTGTGTGTAGCAGTTTGTGTGTCATTGAATTGCGATTTGGCTAATTGAATTGTGCCCTAAATAAGCACATAGCATATTATTTTAAATAAGGTTTTAGTCATTTAAAAACTGTATTTTTGATATTTTTTTATTAACTAAAACCTTAGGGCCCTATTAAATTCTCCCTCGTAGTTCTCTCGGTGCTCGCAAAAGGCAGTTTTCCTGCTGTTTGCGAGAACCGAATCTCTCGCAGCCTGCTTTACGATATGACTGCGAGAAAATGGCCGAGAATAGGCTCCGAGAGAGCTACGTAGCCTTAAATCTATGCACGAGTCTCGCATATCGTAAGAATCCCTACGTGGACAAAAAGTCCACGCAAGGGATCCGAAAGCCTCTACGTGCTGCCTCGGAACAGCCCGAGACAGCAGTGTGAGGCTCCCCCCTGCACCCTATACACATCCCCATGCTGCAGGGGTCTCTATCGGGACCCCTGCAGCACCCCCACATTAACCCCTTGCAGCGGGGGTCCCCGATCTGCATAGATCAGGCCCCCCGCTGCATGTAAAACTTTTAAATTCCCCGCCGCGGCTCCTTAAAGGGGCCGTGGCACACTATTACCCAATCCCGGCCGCGGCACTTAAAATTAACCCCCCTCTATGCTGGGGGTCCCCATCGGGACCCCCGAAGTGTCCCCACATAAACCCATTGCAGGGGGGGTCCCCGATCTGCATAGATCAGGCCCCCCGCTGCATTTAAAACTTTTAAATTCCCCGCCGCGGCTCCTTAAAGGGGCCGCGGCACACTATTACCCAATCCCGGCCGCGGCACTTAAAATTAACCCCCCTCTATGCTGGGGGTCCCCATCGGGACCCCCGAAGTGTCCCCACATAAACCCCCTGCAGCGGGGGGCCCCGATCGGCACCGATCGTGACCCTGCTGCAATTCAATTTTAAATTTCCCGCCTCGCGGGTCCTCAAAGGACCGTAAAGGTCCTGAAAGGACTCGCACTAAAAATATTAACCCCAGGCAACTATAATTACCCCATTAACTCATGATGGTCAATCCAGACCACCATAAGGCCTAAATTAACCCATTAACTCATGATGGTCAATCCAGACCACCATAAGGCCTAAATTAACCCATTAACTCATGATGGTCAATACAGACCACCATAAGGCTCTAATTAACCCATTAACTCATGGTGGTCAATCCAGACCACCATAAGGCTCTAATTAACCCATTAACTCGTGGTGGTCAATACAGACCACCATAAGGCCTAAATTAACCCATTAACTCATGATGGTCAATCCAGACCACCATAAGGCTCTAATTAACCCATTAACTCATGGTGGTCAATCCAGACCACCATAAGGCTCTAATTAACCCATTAACTCGTGGTGGTCAATACAGACCACCATAAGGCCTAAATTAACCCATTAACTCATGATGGTCAATCCAGACCACCATAAGGCTCTATTTAACCCATTAACTCATGGTGGTCAATCCAGACCACCATAAGGCTCTATTTAACCCATTAACTCATGGTGGTCAATCCAGACCACCATAAGGCTCTATTTAACCCATTAACTCATGGTGGTCAATCCAGACCACCATAAGGCTCTAATTAACCCATTAACTCATGGTGGTCAATACAGACCACCATAAGGCCTAAATTAACCCATTAACTCATGATGGTCAATCCAGACCACCATAAGGCTCTATTTAACCCATTAACTCATGGTGGTCAATCCAGACCACCATAAGGCTCTATTTAACCCATTAACTCATGGTGGTCAATCCAGACCACCATAAGGCTCTAATTAACCCATTAACTCATGGTGGTCAATACAGACCACCATAAGGCTCTAATTAACCCATTAACTCATGGTGGTCAATACAGACCACCATAAGGCCTAAATTAACCCATTAACTCATGATGGTCAATCCAGACCACCATAAGGCTCTATTTAACCCATTAACTCATGATGGTCAATCCAGACCACCATAAGGCTCTATTTAACCCATTAACTCATGATGGTCAATCCAGACCACCATAAGGCTCTATTTAACCCATTAACTCATGATGGTCAATCCAGACCACCATAAGGCTCTATTTAACCCCATCAGTCCCATAAGGGTATATTATTACCATTATGGGCCTGTTACAACCCAACATTAACCACATAAGTGCCATGATGGTCCTCAAGGACCATCATGACACTAACTACAAACACTACACTATAACCCCCAATAAACCATTTAATCTAAACTAACCCCCCTCTACACTAATCTATTAACACTTACACTACCTACCTACACTACCTACCCCCTAATAAACCTTCCCACCACTCTAATTACAAAAAATAAAAAACCTACAGCACAGAAAACAAAAAACCTACAGTACAAAAAACAAAAAAACCTACAGTACAGAAAACAAAAAACAATTACAACCCCACCCCCCACTACAGAAAACAAAAAAATACATTACAACCCCACCCCCCACTACAGAAAATAAAAAAATTACACACCTGAAAAGGAAAGACAGATAAACACAATACAATACATACATATAATACATTACATACATTACATACAATACATGACATTACATATAATATATTAAATATAATATATTACATATAATATATTACATATAATACATTACATACATTACATACAATACATGACATTACATACATTACATATAATATATTAAATATAATATATTACATATAATATATTACATATAATATATTACATATAATACATTACATACATTACATACAATACATGACATTACATACATTACATATAATATATTAAATATAATATATTACATATAATATATTACATATAATATATTACATATAGTCCTAATCAAATACCCCCTATCTATCTAACATACAATCTATTTAATTTAAAATAAATCCTAACTATATCAAATACATCCCCCTATCTATCTAATATACAAAAAATCCTAACTACATACACAGACCCTAATTCTAAGCTAAAATCAATAAATTAAGACCACTTACCTTTAAGATGTTGCTTCAGATCACTAACCTATGGGTCAAACAAAAAATAAAAATTAGTACAAAACATTAACATCAAATAAATAAACATTCTATACATTCTAAATATTCAACTCACCTTTACAGCATGTCCAGTCACTGTTTAGCTCTTCCGGCGCGGCCCTGTTAAAAAAAAAACACAATACATGAATACATGAATACAATATATAAACAATAAATAAAATACACAAATAAACATCTAAATATACATTTAACTTACCTACCCGCGATGTCCCCGGCCTTCTCTCCTTCAGCCCCGGCTGGGCCGCGGAACCATTCGCGCTCTAAAAAAAAAAAAGAAAAAAAACTAACGGAGGTCTGCACTGGCAGACCTCCCCGACGCTACTGAACCTCCCGGAGTCGTTTCCGGGAGGAAATTGGCATTGGCGGCTTGTGATTGGCTGAAAAAGCTGTCTATCAATTTCAGCCAATCAAAAGTCGTCAATGTGTGAGCCAATCAGGATGGGATACACCCCAATATCCCACCCTGATTGGCTTAAACACTTGTCTATCTTTCTGGGAACCAATCACAACGCTCAGATGCCTTCAGCCAATCACTATGGGATACACCCCCACGGAGTGATTGGTAGAAGACATCTGCGCATCCTGATTGGCTCCTACATTGACGACTTTTGATTGGCTGACAGCTTTTTCAGCCAATCACAAGCCGACAATGCCAATTTCCTCCCGGAAACGACTCCGGGAGGTTCAGTAGCGTCGGGGAGGTCTGCCAGTGCAGACCTCCGTTAGTTTTTTTTTTTTTTTTTTTTTAGAGCGCGGATGGTTCCGCGGCCCAGCCGGGGCTGAAGGAGAGAAGGCCGGGGACATCGCGGGGAGGTAAGTTAAATGTATATTTAGATGTTTATTTGTGTATTTTATTTATTGTTTATATATTGTATTCATGTATTGTGTTTTTTTTTTTAACAGGGCCGCGCCGGAAGAGCTAAACAGTGACTGGACATGCTGTAAAGGTGAGTTGAATATTTAGAATGTATAGAATGTTTATTTATTTGATGTTAATGTTTTGTACTAATTTTTATTTTTTGTTTGACCCATAGGTTAGTGATCTGAAGCAACATCTTAAAGGTAAGTGGTCTTAATTTATTGATTTTAGCTTAGAATTAGGGTCTGTGTATGTAGTTAGGATTTTTTGTATATTAGATAGATAGGGGGATGTATTTGATATAGTTAGGATTTATTTTAAATTAAATAGATTGTATGTTAGATAGATAGGGGGTATTTGATTAGGACTATATGTAATATATTATATGTAATATATTATATGTAATATATTATATTTAATATATTATATGTAATGTATGTAATGTCATGTATTGTATGTAATGTATGTAATGTATTATATGTAATATATTATATGTAATATATTATATTTAATATATTATATTTAATGTATGTAATGTCATGTATTGTATGTAATGTATGTAATGTATTATATGTAATATATTATATGTAATATATTATATTTAATATATTATATTTAATGTATGTAATGTCATGTATTGTATTATATGTATGTAATGTATTGTGTTTATCTGTCTTTCCTTTTCAGGTGTGTAATTTTTTTATTTTCTGTAGTGGGGGGTGGGGTTGTAATGTATTTTTTTGTTTTCTGTAGTGGGGGGTGGGGTTGTAATTTTTATTTTTTCTGTACTGTAGTTTTTTTTGTTTTTTGTACTGTAGGTTTTTTGTTTTCTGTGCTGTAGGTTTATTGTTTTTTGTAATTAGAGTGTTGGGGAGGTTTATTAGGGGGTAGGTAGTGTAGGTAGGTAGTGTAAGTGTTAATAGATTAGTGTAGAGGGGGGTTAGTTTAGATTAAATGGTTTATTGGGGGTTATAGTGTAGTGTTTGTAGTTAGTGTCATGATGGTCCTTGAGGACCATCATGGCACTTATGTGGTTAATGTTGGGTTGTAACAGGCCCATAATGGTAATAATATACCCTTATGGGACTGATGGGGTTAAATAGAGCCTTATGGTGGTCTGTATTGACCACCATGAGTTAATGGGTTAATTAGAGCCTTATGGTGGTCTGTATTGACCACCATGAGTTAATGGGTTAATTTAGGCCTTATGGTGGTCTGTATTGACCACCATGAGTTAATGGGTTAATTAGAGCCTTATGGTGGTCTGTATTGACCACCATGAGTTAATGGGTTAATTAGAGCCTTATGGTGGTCTGTATTGACCACCATGAGTTAATGGGTTAATTAGAGCCTTATGGTGGTCTGTATTGACCACCATGAGTTAATGGGTTAATTAGAGCCTTATGGTGGTCTGTATTGACCACCATGAGTTAATGGGTTAATTTAGGCCTTATGGTGGTCTGTATTGACCACCATGAGTTAATGGGTTAATTAGAGCCTTATGGTGGTCTGTATTGACCACCATGAGTTAATGGGTTAATTTAGGCCTTATGGTGGTCTGGATTGACCACCATGAGTTAATGGGTTAATTAGAGCCTTATGGTGGTCTGGATTGACCACCATGAGTTAATGGGTTAATTAGAGCCTTATGGTGGTCTGTATTGACCAACATGAGTTAATGGGTTAATTAGAGCCTTATGGTGGTCTGTATTGACCATCATGAGTTAATGGGTTAATTAGAGCCTTATGGTGGTCTGTACTGACCACCATGAGTTAATGGGTTAATTAGAGCCTTATGGTGGTCTGTATTGACCACCATGAGTTAATGGGTTAATTTAGGCCTTATGGTGGTCTGTATTGACCACCATGAGTTAATGGGTTAATTAGAGCCTTATGGTGGTCTGTATTGACCACCATGAGTTAATGGGTTAATTTAGGCCTTATGGTGGTCTGGATTGACCACCATGAGTTAATGGGTTAATTAGAGCCTTATGGTGGTCTGTATTGACCACCATGAGTTAATGGGTTAATTAGAGCCTTATGGTGGTCTTTATTGACCACCATGAGTTAATGGGTTAATTAGAGCCTTATGGTGGTCTGTATTGACCACCATGAGTTAATGGGTTAATTTAGGCCTTATGGTGGTCTGGATTGACCATCATGAGTTAATGGGGTAATTATAGTTGCCTGGGGTTAATATTTTTAGTGCGAGTCCTTTCAGGACCTTTACGGTCCTTTGAGGACCCGCGAGGCGGGAAATTTAAAATTGAATTGCAGCAGGGTCACGATCGGTGCCGATCGGGGCCCCCCGCAGCAGGGGGTTTATATGGGGACACTTTGGGGGTCCCGATGGGGACCCCCAGCATAGAGGGGGGTTAATTTTAAGTGCCGCGGCCGGGATTGGGTAATAGTGTGCCGCGGTCCCTTTAAGGAGCCGCGGCGGGGAATTTAAAAGTTTTAAATGCAGCGGAGGGCCTGATCTATGCAGATCGGGGACCCCCCCTGCAATGGGTTTATGTGGGGACACTTCAGGGGTCCCGATGGGGACCCCCAGCATAGAGGGGGGTTAATTTTAAGTGCCGCGGCCGGGATTGGGTAATAGTGTGCCGCGGCCCCTTTAAGGAGCCGCGGCGGGGAATTTAAAAGTTTTAAATGCAGCGGGGGCCTGATCGGTGCCGATCGGGGACCCCCGCTGCAAGGGGTTAATGTGTGGGGGCTGCGGGGGTTCCTATGGACCCCTGCAGCAAGGTGTTCATGTGAGGACACTTCGGGGGTCCCGACAGGGACCCCCGCATTGAGGGGGGGGTTCATTTTAGGTGCCTAGGGGGGGGTTTGGAGTACCCCCCACGGCAGGGCTTATGTGGGGGACTGCCGCGGAGGTCCCTTTTAGGACCCCCGCAGCACTTGATGAGGAGTGGGAGCCTGCGATATCATCTCGCAGGCTGTCACTCCTCATGTACATTTACGCAGTGTAGATACGTACGGGCCTGCTGCGTAGCTCATACGTTGCTCGCAGCAGGGCTAATTTAATAGCATTGTAAGTTAGAGAAACTTTGCAGTACGTAGGGCTTAAGTAGAAGCCTCTTATTTACGAGGCTGGAATTTAATGAGGCCCTTAGTTTAAAGAAATTGTTATGTTGTTATTTAGAGCCCTATTCAATTGTGCAAATTGCAATTGAATGAGGTCCTTTGTGTGTACCATATGTTGCATAGTTTGGCCCTCATTCAATTGCATTTTTTACAATGTAATAGTACTCTAAGGCCGTAATTGAATTGCAATGTAGAAATTTGAATAGGGTTGTAAATAAGCACATCACATATATTTGTTAAAATAGACTAAGGGCCTAAAAGTTCTTATTTATAGCCATATTTAATTGTCCAAAATAGCAATTGAATGAGGGCCTTTGGTTACTGCATTTGTTATATTGTGAGCTCCTCATTCAATTGTGTTTTGGCCAATGGAATAGAGCTGAATATCAGCACAGAGCATATTTTTTTATGGAATTTTGTATTTAGTGAACTTGTATCCAAAAGCAACGTGTTCACAAAAGAAAAATTTCCTTTAAAAAATATGCTCTGTGCTTATATAGAGCGCTATTGAAATGGGCAAATCACATTTGAGTGAGGCCCTTGGCCATTAAAGACATATAGGTCCTCATTGAATTGCAATTTTGCCAATTGAAGAGGGCTCTATATAATCACATAACATATTTATTGAGCAAAGTTTTTAGTTATTGAAAACCCTGATTGTGGTTAGAAATTCAGTAACTAAAAAGTTCTGTCTAAAAAATATGTTATGTGCTTATATAGAGGCCTATTCAATTGAGGAAGTCACAATTGAATGAGGCTCATGGTTATTTCTTGTTTATACTTAATACTTTACCTTGATAGAAGTTTTGAATGACAACGGTCCCCTCCTGCCAATCTTAATCCGCCGGTCTTCTTGTAGTGTCTGTTTGAAAAAGAAAGTGAAATAGTTATTTGTATATTTATAATTTGTCATCTAGCAAAGCATGGCCTTTTGAGCATGTAATGTCTTGTTGTATCTTACCTCTTCTTCTTTGTTGGTGTTCTTTAAAAGGGATTGTGCTTCACAGTGCACGGTGCAAATTGTTGAGAGACGCTGCAAATTGTTGAGAGACGCTGTTGATGCAGAGTCTGTTTGAATATTAAAAGAAATAGAAAGATTCAGCTTTATATGATCTATTGAATTGTAGTAAATTAATTCAATTAACCTTATTTTTTGTTGGGGGCTACACACATATGTCACATACATGAAGCACATTACATAGTTTAATGTAATTATTTTGTGTACGTGTGACATATCAGTATACATGAGTCAAATTTAAATGGTTAAATTAACCTTATATTTTGTTTTTCCAACACACATAAATGTGTGTGTGTGAGATGTAACTATAGATGATGCACATATATGTGCGTGTGACATATCAGTATACATGACATATAATGTCATTTAAATGTAGTTGTTTACTGATTTTGTTGTAAGCTAATTTTGTTGCATTGGCAATACACATAAATGTGCGTGTCACATGTCACTATACATTATACACATATATGTCCGTGTCACATGTCACTATACATTATAGACATATATGTCCGTGTCAGATGTCACTATGAAGGGGCAATACACAGAAATGTGCGTGTCAGATGTCACTATACATTATAGACATATATGTGCGTGTCACATGTCACTATACATTATACACATATACGTGCGTGTCACATGTCACTATGAAGGGGCAATACACAGAAATGTGCGTGTCAGATGTCACTATACATTATAGACATATATGTGCGTGTCACATGTCACTATACATTATAGACATATATGTGCGTGTCAGATGTCACTATACATAAAGCTCTGTTTAATATTAAATTATGTTTTTTTGTTGTTTTGTTAAATGAAGCGTATTTTTTTTGCGAGCCTATACTCATAAATGTGACATACATGATGACTACATAAATCCTATTTTTTTGTTTTTATTTGTTTGACCTGTCCTGATAATAAAATGTAATATATTATAGCTTACCTCTCAGTTGTAATTTGCACAATGCAAAGTAGTAAATTAGTAAAGAATTGTCTTCTCAAGTAAAAGCATCAGTTATCTCAGAAGTCACTCCGTTGATCACCTGAGGAGAAATGTATTTTTTAGTTTGAAATAGGCAGTATTTATAAACTTGTAGAAAGTTCTGGAAAGTGAGACCGTTAGAACGCAATACGCATGCGCTATTTGCGTTCCAGCTTACAATTTGCGTTCCATCCGCCATTTTAGGCGTATTACTGTTCAAAATGGTGTTTAATCTGATTGTGATACGTTCCGCATAGTATGTGTTTCATTATTGCGAGTAAGTGTAGTGTAGTTACGTCTGAAGCCTCGTTTTCGTTTTGTTCGTCGGCCATTTTTTCTCTCGCTTAGCGATGGTATTAGTGTCTAAAGTGTTTATTTTGATTTAAATGTAGGTGTAACTTGTTTTTTTGAGGTGCTGGCTGGTTCCTCTTGCTGTAGGTAAGCTTTTTATGTGTTTGTTGTGTGTCTTTGTTAAGTTTTAAATGTTTGTATGTCGGCGTGTTGCGTCCGATGTTTGCGAAGTCGTAATGTGTGTTAACGTGTCTCGTATGGTGTTTGCGTGTGTAGCCTCGTTTTCGTTTTATTCGTCGGCCATTTTTTGTGTCGCTTAACAAACTATTTAGTGTCTAAACTCTTTTATTTTGAGTGCAATTAAGTTGTAAGTTGCATTTTTGAGGTCCTGGGTGCTTCCTGTTTGTGTAGGTAAGGTTTTTATGTATGTGCTGTGTGTATGTATTGTGTTTGTAATTTTGTAATGTTCGCGAGTTGCGTCCGAGTGTTGCGAGGCCGTAATGTGTGTGAACGTGTGTCGTATGTTGTTTGCGAGTGTCGTAATGTGTGTGAACGTGTGTCGTATGTTGTTTGCGAGTGTCGTAATGTGTTGCGACGTAAACTTTTTTTTGCAAGGGTCGCAGTTGCTGCAACTGAAGACCTCGCTTTGCGAGGTCCTCAGGTGCTGGCATGGAGCGCCTGCGGCGCTCCAAGCCAGCAACTGAGGCCCTCGCTTCGCGAGGGTCCTCAGTTGCTGGCAAGGAGCGCCTTTGGCGCTCCATGCCAGCAACTGAGAACCTGGCACAGTGCCCTCGCTTCGCGAGGCCCGCGACTCGCTGCGCGAGCCGCGGCCCTCTCTACGCGAGGCCCGCGACTCGCTACGCGAGTCGCGGCCCTCGCTTCGCGAGGCCCGCGTCTCGCTGCGCGAGCCCCGGCCCTCGCTTCGCGAGGGCCGCGGGCTCGCTACGCGAGCCCGCAGCGTTAGCAACAACTCGTACGCTCACAACTATATATGTGATGTCAGTTGTTATTTAATCAATGCTTTTTAGATGTATCAGATTTGAAATATAATTAGAGAATCAAGGAACATGTGTTTTTAGATTTGGCAGCAAAGGCCGACATACAACATTCTCTAGGAAAATGAGTAATATCATTTTAAGCCAATTTTTATAGGAGCATATGATTCAGAATCATTTTCCCATAATCAAATTTACATAATGCGTTATGCATTACTGTAGGACAGCTTCTATTGTTGCAGAAGGAGAATATGTTGCCAGACCACCTGCTGCTTTGAGAAATAACTATACATATATTTATGTTATGTTCTTTGTGATTATTACTCTTTGTGCAACAAACCAAAAACTGAGAGGTTTCAAACTGAACCCACAGAAGATACATATTCCGTAGCTTTAAAGGGAGAGATTTTTTTTTAACTTTTTTCATCTGAGAGTATTGCAGTACCAGCACCTGTTAGGTCCCTGTATTGGGTAGATATGACTATCTTCAGTGACCACAGGCAGAATACAGAGATTCTCTTTTAAAAAATAGCATACCTCTCTTATGAAATAGTAAAGCTCTCAAGCTTGTATATACATTATATATACAGTACTTTGCAAAAGTATTAACCCCCCTTGGCATTTTTTGTATTTTCTTGCCTCACGACCTGGAATTAACATGGATTGTTTGAGGATTTGCATCATTTAATTTACAGAACATGCTCCCAACTTTGAAGATGTTTATTTTTTTTATTGTGAAGCATACAACAAATATGACAAAATAACAAAAAAAGTCAATGTGCATAACTATTCACCCCCCTAAAGTCAATCCTTTGTAGAGCCACCTTTTGCGGCAACCACAGCTCCAAGTCGCTTTGGATAAGTCTCTATGAGCTTGCCACATCTTACCACCAGGATTTTTGCCCATTCCTCCTTGCAAAACTGCTCCAGCTCCTTCATGTTGGATGGTTTGCGGTTGTGAACAGCAATCGTTAAGTCTGACCACAGATTTTCTATTGGATTCAGTTCTGGGCTTTGACTAGGCCATTCCAACACATTTACATGTTTCCCCTTAAACCACTCAAGTGTCAGTGTGTTTGGGGTCATTGTCCTGCTGGAAGGTGAACCTCCGTCCTAGCCTCAAATCACGCACAGAGTGGTACATGTTTTGCTCAAGAATATCCCTGTATTTAGCAACATCCATCTTTCCCTTAACTCTGACCAGTTTCCCAGTCCCAGCTGCTCCAAAACATCCCCACAGCATGATGCTGCCACCACCATGTTTCACTGTGTGGGGATGGTGTTATTTGGTTGATGTGATGTGTTGGGTTTGCCCCGGACCTAGCGTTTTCTTTGATGGCCGAAAATATAAATTTTAGTCTCATTAGACCAGAGCACCTTGCTCCATACATTTTGGGAGTCTCCCACATGCCTTTTCGCAAACTCAAATTGTGCGTACGGCCTATTGTCGTCCTATGTACAGATACTCCAGTCTCTGCTGTGGAACTCTGCAGCTCCTCCAGGGTTACCTTAGGTCTCTGTGCTGCCTCTCTGATTAATGCCCTCCTTGCCCGGTCCATGAGTTTTGGTGAGCGTCCGTCTCTTGGCAGATTTGCTGTTGTGCCATGTTCTTTCCATTTGGTTATGATAGATTTGATGATGCTCCTGGGGATCATCAAAGATTTGGATATTTTTTTATAACCGAACCCTGACCTGTGTGTATGTATATATATATATATATATATATATATATATATATATATATATATATATATATATATATATAGTAAATACATAGTACATTTGTGTTCACATTTGAATGTTTAAAACAAGGTAAAAAACATGCTTCCAGCTCAGAATTCCAAGACAAACATTACACTGCATTCTGGGAAGCTTAGCTGGGACTTGCAAATGTGTCCATTAATGCTTCGCTCTTCAATCCATAGCCATTATCAAACTTGGCTTCCTTTATGCATGCTGTATTAAACAGCTTTAATTCAAAGCTAAGGATGGATTAAACACAGGCTGAGTATCCTATCCATGTACAGCTAACTGGCTATCATCAGCATGGAGCAGAATCTCAGCCTGTGTTGTGGACCTTCTGAGTAGGTAGTTAACCACAACAATCATTTATAATATGGTGGGCAAAAGAGTGATAGAAGCCCTCCACCGTAAAGTAGTACAGTATATAAATAGAACATCTGTGTTCACACTTGAATGTCTAAAACAAGTTAAAAAACTATTATATATGTACTGTGTTGATGTGGGAGGGGGTTCGGAAAGTGCAAAAAAAATGGGATATGAATATTTTTAGAGAAAACCTTATTTTAGAAGCTCTTTTTGTGTATAGAACTTTTTCATCTTGTCTGACAGCATGGAGCCTGAAGGCATGTTCTGACCAGTGGAGAGTGGGTGGGGGAGTTGGTAAAGTTGTTGGGGATTTTTTAAATCATTGCAAGTCTTGATGTGTTAATATTATATTTTGTTTGTAGAGTGCTGGTAGATTCCACAGTTCTAGAGATACAATAAATACACAGATAACATTTTCCATACGTTTGTAGACAGTAACAACTGTTGGAGGTAAAACTGGCCACATAAGTTTTTTAAATATTACATGCATAATACCTGGGTGAGGAGGAACCCAGGCCTTGGCAGGAAACCCCCTTTACCATTAGCCCACGCTCAGGGCCCAACCGTTGTGCCACCAGCAAACCTCCTGGTGGTAGGGATAGTCCCTTTTCACCACTGGCCCAGACAACTCTATAACAACTATACATATAACCTTTTATCTTACTCCATACATAACATTAACCAGCTATGTCAATAACCGCTCAAACGTTAAGAACATGACATCATTTTTTGCTTCTATTATATATATATATATATATATATATATATATATACAGGGAGTGCAGAATTATTAGGCAAATGAGTATTTTGACCACATCATCCTCTTTATGCATGTTGTCTTCCTCCAAGCTGTATAGGCTCGAAAGCCTACTACCAATTAAGCATATTAGGTGATGTGCATCTCTGTAATGAGAAGGGGTGTGGTCTAATGACATCAACACCCTATATCAGGTGTGCATAATTATTAGGCAACTTCCTTTCCTTTGGCAAAATGGGTCAAAAGAAGGACTTGACAGGCTCATAAAAGTCAAAAATAGTGGGATATCTTGCAGAGGGATGCAGCACTCTTAAAATTGCAAAGCTTCTGAAGCGTGATCATCGAACAATCAAGCGTTTCATTCAAAAAAGTCAACAGGGTCGCAAGAAGCGTGTGGAAAAACCAAGGCGCAAAATAACTGCCCATGAACTGAGAAAAGTCAAGCGTGCAGCTGCCACGATGCCACTTGCCACCAGTTTGGCCATATTTCAGAGCTTCAACATCACTGGAGTGCCCAAAAGCACAAGGTGTGCAATACTCAGAGACATGGCCAAGGTAAGAAAGGCTGAAAGACGACCACCACTGAACAAGACACACAAGCTGAAACGTCAAGACTGGGCCAAGAAATATCTCAAGACTGATTTTTCTAAGGTTTTATGGACTGATGAAATGAGAGTGAGTCTTGATGGGCCAGATGGATGGGCCCGTGGCTGGATTGGTAAAGGGCAGAGAGCTCCAGTCCGACTCAGACGCCAGCAAGGTGGAGGTGGAGTACTGGTTTGGGCTGGTATCATCAAAGATGAGCTTGTGGGGCCTTTTCGGGTTGAGGATGGAGTCAAGCACAACTCCCAGTCCTACTGCCAGTTCCTGGAAGACACCTTCTTCAAGCAGTGGTACAGGAAGAAGTCTGCATCCTTCAAGAAAAACATGATTTTCATGCAGGACAATGCTCCATCACACGCGTCCAAGTACTCCACAGCGTGGCTGGCAAGAAAGGGTATAAAAGAAGAAAATCTAATGACATGGCCTCCTTTTTCACCTGATCTGAACCCCATTGAGAACCTGTGGTCCATCATCAAATGTGAGATTTACAAGGAGGGAAAACAGTACACCTCTCTGAACAGTGTCTGGGAGGCTGTGGTTGCTGCTGCACGCAATGTTGATGGTGAACAGATCAAAACACTGACAGAATCCATGGATGGCAGGCTTTTGAGTGTCCTTGCAAAGAAAGGTGGCTATATTGGTCACTGATTTGTTTTTGTTTTGTTTTTGAATGTCAGAAATGTATATTTGTGAATGTTGAGATGTTATATTGGTTTCACTGGTAAAAATAAATAATTGAAATGGGTATATATTTGTTTTTTGTTAAGTTGCCTAATAATTATGCACAGTAATAGTCACCTGCACACACAGATATCCCCCTAAAATAGCTAAAACTAAAAACAAACTAAAAACTACTTCCAAAAATATTCAGCTTTGATATTAATGAGTTTTTTGGGTTCTTTGAGAACATGGTTGTTGTTCAATAATAAAATTAATCCTCAAAAATACAACTTGCCTAATAATTCTGCACTCCCTGTATATATATATATATATATAAATATTTTGTTTTATATATATGTCTCTCTTCGTATCCCTTGCAAACCTTTTGATAGGGACATCCCCGAGATCATTGCCACCAGGATAACCAAAACGAAACAAACCCACTCGTCTGTTTCCACCTCATTCCTCTTATACCCCACCATTGCACCATCATGTCCTCCTTGGAAACACCCAATTGCAGACTGTCACGGGATATGGCTGCAAAACTTTCCGCCCAATAAATGTAGGAGTCTCCAAGCACCCAAAGCTGTTTTCGGCGGCCTACAAAGGCATGTGCAAGTTAATAAGCAACTGTAAACGATCTTATGTAAAGCCTAAAATGGCTTGATTCTCATCTCCGAATTTTCTGAAGCATATTATCTGGTAGACCCAATCCTGCCACTCCTATGCAAAAGGAACCATTAGTAGGAGTCACTGCTGTAAGAATGCAGCTCTGAAGGACAATATGGTTCTAACCTCTGTTAAGGTTTCTGTCTGCAGACCCCTCAAATCCTATAGAGTCTCCTGTAACCGTCTGTCTTTTCTCAATGTCACAAAAGTAAAGGGACTGTACCTTGCTGTTGGCCTTCGAGCTGTAGATGGGCGGGGGGTTCACTGCGCCCTTTCTTCCACCGCATTTTCCATCTCCATGCTCTGCACCCTCATCTTCTGCTCAACCTCATTTCTCCTCCTTCTAAGTGAGGCCACGTGGGATGTCGGCATGCTCTGTTACTTTAAAACATGCACATCATCATCCTTTTTGCGCAGAGCTGGTGCTAGTAATGGTTGGGGTGTTGGAGCCCCACCACAGGGGTTTTCTTGGAGCCTTGCTTGTGAATTTTAACCCCCTACCGACAGCTTGGCCACGGGGCCACATTGGCAGCTGCAGCCGGCTGACCACAGCAAAGGTGGTCCTCTAACCACCTCACCCCATTGGCTGACCACTTGTGAGCGTACCTCAGCAAATAAACAGTCTAATGCTGTGGGATCCACTGACTCTATACACCCAGGGATATAGCACAATCACCCAGACTATGGAAAGGATAATGAATGGGAAAGATGAAAACAAACAAGATACAGCATACTAACCATCAAAGCGGGTTCCACCTAAGGGGTCCTTCAATAAGACAAGAAGGTAAATGTATCCATATGCTTTGGCACAGGAGGAAAAGAGGGCCCTGCTTTTACAATTTAAATAGGTAATAGAAGAAGAGACATGAAGTGAGGGGATTGCTTGAATATATAGATGTTATAGGGAGATAGTGGTGACACAGGGCAATAATAGATATTATTGTTTAACATTGTTAATAAAGTTAGGGAGGTAGATGTATTCTCTTTTTTTCAGAGAATATTTGAATATCTGAAGACTGGGGGGGGGGGGGGGATTACAATAAGTATGGTAGGAAGTTCCAAAGAGTGAGGGAAGCTCTTGAGTTATTTTTAGGCATGCATGGGAGATCGCATTAATGAAGAGTGAGGGGAGCAAATTATGGAGAGAGTTGAGAGGGCTGGGTAGAGTGTATTTGGAGACAAGAGTTTAGATGTAGGGGGGTGTAGAGTTTTACAGGGTTTTGTTAAATAGGTTTAGGATTGTTAATGTTTCCTTGATAAACTAAGGATTTAGTATAGACACTGGCGGAACAGAAGCATTTGGTGAGGTAGATGGAATAGATTTTAGATATTAGCATTCATTAAGAATCAAGAGAAGCAAGTTTAATTCTGCCACTATCACTTCAAAAAAGAACATTTTAGAGCTGGAAAAGGTACAGGCAAGGGCAACAAAACTAATAAGGGGGGTGGAGGGCCTAAGGTACGAAGAAAAACTAACCAAATTACATTTATTTTCTCTAGAAAAAAAGCTTATAATAGGGGATATGATTATCATATCCAGGATCAATATAAGGCTTTGTCAAAAGAAAACAATTTTGCCTAAAAGTAAGAAAAGGGTCCTTCACAGTAAGTCATATTGTGGAACTTGCTACCAAAGTAGGTTGTGACAGCAGATTCAATAGATAAAAAAGGGGTTGTATGTATTTTTTTATTGTCTCATAAAGGGAAAAAAATCCTTCATGAACTCTTAATTCTGGTTATCACATTACTCCATAAATCAATCAACTTCCTTCTCTAGTTATCATACATAATCCTGTATGCCCTTTTTATTAAAAAAACATACCCAACCCCTTTTTAAGGTTATTTATTGAATCTGCTGTTGCAACCTCATTTGTTAGAGAGCTCCACAGTCTAACTATCCATACTGTGAATAACAATTTAAGTTACTTAAGGTGGAATATTTTTCCTTCTAACCTTAAGGGATGTCCTCTTGTCAGTTCAAAACATTTTGGCACAGAGAGCTCCCTTGACAATGCCTTATATTGACCCTAGATATATATATAAATATATATATATATATATATATATATATATATATATATATATATATATAAATAAAATCAGTACATTTCTGTTCACATTTCAATGTCTAAAATAAGTAAAAAAAATGTATTTCCTGCCCAGAATTCAGAGAAATACAATTATTTCAGTGCGTTCTGGGAACCTGGATAGGGACATGGAAATGTGCACGAAAAATGTTCACTCTTTTAACCCAATACCATTTTAAACATGGCTTACTTTAAGCATATACCTTCTGTATTATCCAACTTTAAGCAAAGTCCAGGATGGATTATATGCAAGCCAGCAAACCTACCCACAGACAGTGTGGGGTCTGTTCCTAGCTTGTGTAGTAGATTTGTGGGGAGGTAGTTTACCACAACAATCAATTAATTTATGGTGGGCAAAAGAGCGACAGAAGCCCTCCACTGTACAGTAGTACAGCAAATAAATAGACATTTAAATGACTAAAATAAGTGCCAATATGTATTTCCTGCTCAGAATTCCTAGAAATACAGTTATTCCATTGCATTCTGGGATCCTGGGTCATGAACATGCAAATGAGCCCACTACGACTTTGCTCTTGTAATCCAATACCATTTTAAGCATGGCTTCCTTTAAGTACATGCCTGCTGTATTAAATAGCTTTAAGCAAAGCCAATGATGGATTATATACAAGCCAGGACACCTACCCACAGGCAGCTGTTTCGAGGTTACTGCCTCTCATCAGTGTGTGGCCGGTTCTAGAGAAAATAAGTTTAATTTGTTTAGTCTTTCTTCCGAGGTTAGTACATCTATTCCCCTTATTAGTTTTGTTTCTCTTTACCTTTTCTACCTCCAAAATATCCTTTTTATGAAGTGGTACACAAAGTTTTACTCCATATTCAATATCAGAGTATACTAAGGCCCTCATTCAATTGCAATTCGGCCAATTGAATAAAGCTCTAAATAAGCACATAGCATATTTTTTTTAAAGAAGTTTTTAGTTAGTGAACACCTTGCTTTTGGATAGATGTTTACTAACTAAAAACTTCTTTAAAAAAAATATGTTATGTGCTTATTTTGACCCCTATTCAATTGGCCAAATTGCAATTGAATGAGGGTCTAAGGATTTATATTGTAATAGAAATATATTTGATTCCATACCCTTCTTAATAAATGCTAATATTTTACTTGTCTTTGCAGATGCTGCTTGGCATTGAGCACTGTTGCTTAGGTGGTTGTCCACAAGCACTCCCAAATCTCTTTCTAGCTCTCATATCTCTAGATTTGTTACATTTAGATTATAAATTACATACTTATTTGTCTTTCCTACATTTTTATTTGCCCCCCTCTGGATCAATTGACAATTCACAAAATATAAAGTCATGAGCTTGAACTTGATAGACTAAAAGTATTTTTTCAACTTAAATGACTATATTACTATGAGTGGGGATAGGGGTAAAGTGAAAAGCCACTGAAGATGGGGTTGCAGAAGTTAAGACAGGACATGATGAGATCATACATTAGGGTATTTGTGTGTTTGGCAAAAATTACACCTATTCATTTCCCCTGCACAGTCAGTTTTAAGGTATAACTGAAATTACTGAAATGTAAACACCTTTCCCACAAAAGCAGTCTTCACCAAACTATAATCTAGCTTTAATTTTTTTTATTTTATATTCCCTGCCTTTCTTGTATTTTCTCATCATACAGTGGGTCTTCATAAACAGGCATATCCTTCATTAATAACAACACACCCTCATATGTAAAATAGGGGAAAAAGTCAGAGGGGAATGTGGTGAAGTTTTTTTTTAATGTTGGATGCGCGGCTGTGAACATGATCAATTAGTCAAACCAGTAGTTACTGGTTTAGATGGAGCCAATGGCAACAGAGATCATCATTATTACGTCACTGAAAATGGAGGCTGGATTTCAAAGTCTTACGGGCTTCAATTACAAGTTGCGATCTGACCCACATTCCAGAAATAATGCAATATTGATAAAGCCGTAAATATGATATTCTAGTATATGCAAGTTCCATTCTATGTTTTAACACATTGATTGCCAGGATCGATATAACACGGAATATAAACATCATTTTTTTTATTTTATATTGCCAATTTGCGAGCTTCAGAATGTTGTGCTATTTGTTTTAATAGCTAACATCACTTTCCCTTTTAATATACGTACAGTAGTGTGTGTATATGTGCATTTACAGTTTACCCCTCTAGTGGGTCCTCTCTAGTACCCGTTGGCTTCTTGGCACCATTTGGTGGGTTACGGGCTTGAACGGCAGTGAATTCATTGCAATTTAATAGAATGATTAGAATAGTAACAGTTACAGGCTCGACAGATCAAAGGATTTGCGGGCGCGCAGTTTAAATTTCCATGCCCCGTAGCTTTTTCTCCCCCTTATCCCACAATCATCGGCGAGTTGCTGTACAAAGCCAATTTAATAGGCTACGTTACGGGCTGTGGTTTTCAATGTTGAGCTAATTTAATAGGGCTGAATGTCCCAAATGTATGCAACTCACTTTGGAGGGAAAGTACATTATTTTCTTGGTTAAATAATTTTGATTGAAAGAAAAGAAATTTACACCAAGTCCAAATATACATTGCAAGATTGACACAATAGACACATAGAAGCAATTAGCATTATGTAGGTTAAGCCTTCATTTTCCTTCTCTTAGTTTTTTTGTTTTATAAGTTTCCATAAGTAATTTCTAAAATAATTTGCTAAGGTTAGAATTGTTTAAAATATAAAAAACCACAACAACCCCCTCCTCCTCACAAAATAAGAAATTTCCTAAAGTATATATTGTACATGTTTGCTAATCAAACAAAGCTATCCTTTTCTATCTACTTATACAATAACAACTGATATATCACCAAAAATCTTGTTATGCCATGTTGAAAATGTTATGCTTTAGAAACATCTTAAAGGACCAAAATGGTTATTTGTTTCTATATGGTCTTTTAAATAAAAAAAGGTAAATAGAAGATTAATCTTTATAGAAAGTAAAAAACAAAATAAACACAATCTTTATATTTTCCACTTTTTTTAAAATATCATTATTTTTTACTGCAGGATCCATTTTCTTTACTGAGCCTGCTTTTTGTAGCATTTGTCTCACAATAGCCTTTCCCTTTCCCTAGACAGTTGTCTCTGCTAAATTCTTATTGTGCAGATGCAAATTCCTGTGAATTAAACTTCTCCCACCTAAAGAAGAAGATTACTGGAAGCAAAAAAGGCAGTTTCCTAATCTGTATAATTGCATATAAAAATAATAAATTAGAGGCTGTATTTTTTATTTTTTTTATTTTGGCAATTTTTAAGTTTAGTTATTCAAAAGGGGCTATTTTAAGTGTTTCACTGCAGCTTTCTTTCTATTCAGGTATCAAAGCATTGAAGAATTTGGATTTCAGTGGTCCTTTTATTTAAGATTAAGACATTGGTTACTGATTTTGAAGTAGAAATCACTAGGTCCAAATATGTTTCAAGGCAGTTTCTGCTCTGTACAAACATAGGGCCATATTCAATTCCAAGCCCGTAACTCAATCGCAGATGGACGAATGTCTGCGGATGTGTTGCAGGTTCCCTTTTGTCTCCGATAGCGATGCTATTCAATTGCTCAAGCCTGCAAGTTACTGTGCCAAAGCCAAAACTGTAAACCATGCGCTGGCTCATAGCAATTCAGGGCGGGAACATGATAAATTAAGCAAGCCAGTAACCGCTCATTTTGAATCAGCCAATAGAAAATGAGACTGTCGTTATTACGGCAGTACAACCTGGAGGTTACATGTCAATCAATTAGGTTTGGGGGTCCAATATGCGATCAGACTTGCAAACCCTCAAAATAAAGAATTATGAAAATTAATGCCAATACTGTTCTAGTCCATATGGGTCGCCTGATATGTATTAACTCATTGATTCCCGGGATCAATTTAACCCGAAATGAAAATGTAATTTCCTGCCGATTTGAGAGCTTGAGACTGTTGTGCAATTAATTATAATGTCTTATATCACTTTCCCCTTTATTTACAGTGCAGTATTGATTTTTTATATGCATTGGCAGTGCTACGAATGGGTGTTTTACCCCCTTGTGGGTCCTCTCTAGCACTCGTTGGATTTTCTCCTTGATTTGCCATTTACCGGTGTGAAAACATTTGCGGACTTGGGGAAATTAAGCAATTGAATAGCGATTTGCGATTTTAGCCTTGTGAAAGTGAACGATTAAAAGTGTTTGGAAGCTGTAATTTACAGGTTTAACCATCACAATATTTTCAAGGCAGTAACTCGTAACCTGTTTGGAAGACCGCAAAAAGCGCCAATTGAATAGCCAATTAACGCGCAACCTCACTTACGGTCTACAGGATCTCCCGAAACCTCAATTGAATATGGCCCATGGATAGTTAATCTTGTCTAAAAGTGATTTTTAATATAAAATAAGTTTATTTTTAGGTATAATTTGCCCTTATGTGCTAAAAAAAATGATTTTGAATTAAGTGCTCTGTAACAATTCACTTACTTTATATGCTATAAATGTCTGTTCTTTATACATGAACTAGCGACTTGCCCGTCAAAAAATTACGGCAATAAGATTGTAAGGGCGGTAAATTTTGTTCGGCGCTCATTGCGAGGTTGTTGGTTGTTTGTATGCTATGAGCATTGCTTTTTTTGCTAATGCTAATGAAATAATGAATAAAATAATACATCAATATACTTTACCTATTTTGAAGTAATATATGCAGGAAGCATTGTGCAGAAGAGCTGGCAATCTGTTTTGATGTTGCTGCAGCAAACAATGTGTGTTTTGAGTGCTGTGGAGCTGCTGTGTAAGTGTCAGTAATGTGTGCAGTGTGTAGTGTAAATAGTGTGCGTGGGCAAGCCAAATCCGTTAGGGTAGCTGTGTACTTCCGCATTGTGTAAGTTAGTGTTGTAAAATGGCGCCTAATGTCTGTTAAGCGTCTTCTGCTGATTTTGCGTCCTGGGTCTTGGACTGCGTCCGTCTTTTTCGGAAAATCTGTACGTGTTTGGTGGTGTTTTGCGTCTTTAGAGTCCTGTAGCCTCATTTTCGTTTTTTTCGGCGGACATTTTTTCTCTTGCGTAGGGGATTTTCATTTGTCTAAACTCTTGTATTTCGAGTGAAATTGAGGTGTAACTTCAGTTTTCGAGGTTCTGTGTGCTCCCCCTTGCTGTAGGTAAGCTTTTTTTGTGCTTGTTGTGTGTATTTATTGTGTTTTTTATGTTTTCATGTGCGCAGGTTTCGGGCGGTAAGGTCGTATTTTTGCGAGGTCGTAATGTGCGCTCCATGCCAGCAACTGAGGCCCTCAGCGAGCCCGCAGTGTTGGCAACAACCAGCATGCTCACAACTATATATGTGATACAAATTACGCATTCATAATGAAAGTGTTATTTTATTTTTAATTTAATAGTAAATACTTAGAGACAGCAGGTAAACTACATAAAATATTGTGAGCTGTCTGTCAACCGTTCTGAGCCACCCACCAATCAAGATTGACATCTTTTATTAATGAGGAATCATTTACATTAATTGTCTTTAGAGCAGTAATCTGCACAAAAATATGTTAGGCATGCTCACTGTGCAGGAGTGAATAGACAAAATGCCACAGGGACTAATCCTTAATTAATTTCAATGATTTATCATTCATAATAGTTGTGAAGCCCAAAGGGTGGGTGGCTCTTGATAACTTTTGTGGATGGATCAGGAAATTGATAAAGTACTTTTTATTACCTATAGTTTCAAATTATACCATTTTTGGAACCCCATGCTGTGTCACCTAATCACAGTATTTTCCCTTGTGAATGCCCAATTATACTGATAATTTCATCATTAAGAATGTGATGCTGTTCTATGACAAATGGTACCAATGGTGATAGCTATAGAAGAGGCTGACCCATGGAACTGATGAAGGGATTATAGACCGGCCTTGCACCAGATTATAGGCCTGGTTAGCAGAAAGTTTGTCAATATCAAATCCTGGGACACACTAGGACATGCTGGTGGCAAGTTAGAATATCCTGTAAACAAACAAGAAGTCAGCTGTTTTTTAAGACAAGGAAATAGTAGGAGTTATAGTCCAGGGTCACATGAGTAGGTAATTGCACTTCGTAGCACAACTATGCCAAATATATCCTAGCATTTCACAGGTATGTTGTTCCCGGCACTATCGATTCCAACTGTGTCAATTTTTGGTGTCCTTGATTCAGTTTGCCAGAGTCCAGAGTGTCCAGACAAGGCACATTTCTCAAATCTCTTTCCTTGATTAGACATATGGAAAGAACGGGAAAAACTAATTTGGAATATGGAGTACAATTTTGGGCACCACTTCATAAAAAGGACATTTTAGAGCTGGAAAAGGTACAGAGGAGGGAAACAAAACTAATAAGGGGAATGGAGGGGCTAAGTTATGAAGAAAGACTAACCAAATTAAACTTATTTTCTATAGAAAAAAGGCATCTAAGAGGAGATATGATTACGTTATATAAATACATCCAGGGTCAGTGTAAAGATTTGTCAAGGGAGCTTTTTGTGCCAAGAGATTTCCAACTGACAAGAGGGCATCCCTTGAGGTTAGAAGTAAAAATATTTCACCTTAAAGAAAGAAAATGGTTTCTCACAGTAAGGGTGGTTAATCTGTGGAATTCTCTACCAGAGGAGGTGGTGACAGCGGATTCGATAGATAACTTTAAAAAGGGACTGGATTTATTTCTGATCAAAAAGGGCATTCAGGGTTATCCTGGATAATTAGAGAGAGAGTATTGATCCAGGGAGGAACATATAAGGACCCTTCTCTTCTGTTGGGAGTGTTAAAACTGAACCTGGCTGCGTACATACACTAGATCACAACAAGACCATTAGTGACTTGTATGCATCAAAATACTGATAGGGAGTCAGAATTCCTGTGTTAAGGGGCTTAATATACATTCTCATATTTAATACCTTGAGATTAAATTATGTGAGTGTACATGGCACAATTTTAGTTTTATTAACAATAATGAAACTACTGGTGTATTGACTTGTTTGTACATTTTGCATTTGGTTTCTTATACAAACCTATTAGTAAATTAATAAAATAATGTAGAAACATTTGATAATACTGTATACACTTGATATATTGTACGATATGACAGAATAATTTTTATTGCAGCAAAGGATTAAAACTTTTGAATAATTCTATTTTTTACAAAACAATTCCCTACATTATTTATATATATATATATATATATATATATATATATATATATATATATATATATATTTATTTATATATATGTGTGTATATTGTAGACTGATTGAGTTTTATATTATCCGTTAAATGGCATATTTTTATAAACTAATGTGATATTTGTTACCTAATTTCTCATTAAATCTTTTCAGGACAAATGTGCACTTTTGGATTAAATTATTTAATATATATATATATATATATATATATATATATATATATATATATATATAAAAATACTTCTTATTCAAAACTCTTCACTTGTCATATTTCTTAAGTTCTATTATTCAATAGCTTCAGCGGTCTGGGAATCGATCCTCCTGCATCCTCTTCCCTCTAACAAGTCATAAATTCTAAATCTCAGCTCCATAGAAAAACAGCATCAGAAACATACAGCAATTACATTTATTTGACTTTTTTCTTCTTTTTTTCTCTGAATGGCTGCCAATAATGTCAGCTCTCACAAAAGATAAAGATCTTCCCTGCCTCATTAATCTTGAGATGGTGCGTTACCTTCAGATGCAGCTTTCTATTATATATAATATGGCAGAGCGCCGGAACGCCAAACTAATGGCGATATTTGGGGGGACATTGATCGGGCTATTAGAGATTGTAATTTAAGTCAATTGAACAGTTTTTAAGTTGATTGCAGTATTAGACTGAGTATTAGATTGATGTGGCTACAGAAGTGTATATTTATGTTGCATATTAACACTTTAGAGGAAGATTTGCCTACATTTTTATACATCACACCCCATTTTTATACATCACACAGGCAAGGTAAAGGAACCTATTTCTCTAGCATGTGTTTAAAAGAGCATGTGTTAAAGCATACTGTAGAACAGTGTTTCCCAAACGTCTCCTCAATGCCCCCCATACAGGTCAGGATTTTGATTTATTAACACAAGTGAAGAAATTAGAGGCTCCTCGGCCTGTTGAATACTAATTGCCTCACCTGTGTTCACACCTGGTAAAATCTAAATGCTGACCTATCTGCGGAACCATGAGGAGAGGTTTGGGAACCACTGCTGTAGAGGGTAAAACATATACTGGAAATGCAGGTTTTCAATACTGTATACTGACAATTCCTGATGTGGAAGTGTCAACTGCAGCTATTGAGTCTTGATGAAGTAACTGATTTTACCATAAAGCTCCCTAACTCTGCTGGTGCAGTCAGGGCCTGATTTCATGAAAATTTATCTTTCCAGAGGAATCTACCAGCTCCTTTCCTAATATCAACCATTCAAATAAGATAGTGAACCTCTCATGTGCTTGGATCCCGATGTAATACCAGAGCTCCAACAAGCAGTCCTGTCCCTTTTTGTCTCTAATATCATTACCAAATTAGATTGTTAGCTCTCGTGAAAGCAGGTTCCTGTACATCTTCCGTACCATATGTAAACTTTTGTCATGTTCGCCTCATTTATTCCCTGTATCCCCTGTATCTAGAATTGATGATGAGCCTTAATCTATTCTAGCAGTGTAATTCATGTTATACCTTAAAATCTGTTGCAGGAGCTTCTTTCAATATGTTACAGGTTTATTCAAAACTCCACACCAAGAGCACAGCCATATCTCATAAACGCCCAAGCCTTTGCAGTAAGTTAGAATGCTCAGGTTTGCTAGAAAGCCTGTGCTCAGTAAATTACTGAGCCCAAACTAACCTATACTAATGAGAAACGCTTGGATTTCCTTCCATTTAAACACACGGTGGAGGGGATCCTCTTCCCCGCTCACTCCCTGATCGCCCCCTTCTTCACTCAAACCCTGGAGAAAGGCAGAGGTGATATCTATATTTAAGAAGGGAGCAAGAACAAATCCAGGAAATTATAGACCTGTAAGCCTCAATTCTGTAGTGGGAACACTTTTAGAAGGGTTCAAAAGGGATTGCATACAAAATCATGTCTATTTAAACAAGATTATAAGATTATAAACAAACCTAATTAGTTTCAATGAAGAGGTTAGTAGGAACTTGGATCAAGGCAACTCAGTGGATGTGGTATTTTTGTTTTTTGCAAGGCTTTTGAATAGTGCCACATGGGAGACTATTGAGCAAACTACGGGATGCAGGAACTGCAGTAAATATCTGCTCATGGATTGAGAGCTGGCTATAAGACAGGAAGCAAAGGGTTGTTGTAAATGGAACATACTCGGATTGGACTAATGTGGTAAGTGGGGTTCCTCAGGGTTCAGTATTAGGTCCTCTTTTTTTAACATATTTGTTAATGACTTAGAAGTAGGATTGGAAAGTATTGCCTCCATCTTTGCTGATGACACAAAGTTGTGCAAGGTAATTGAATTAGATAATGATGTACTTTCCCTCCAAATGGATTTGCATAAAATAGAGAAATGGTGGACTAAATGGCAGATGATATTTAATACAAATAAATGTAAAGTTATGCATCTGGGACGGAAAAATAGCCATGCTTATAATCTTAATAGAGCAAATCTAGGGGTATCAGACACTGAAAGGGATTTGGGAGTGCTTTTGGACAACCACCTAGGAAACAGTGGGCAATGCCAAGAAACATCTGCAAAGGCAAGTAAAATATTAGCATGTATTAAGAAGAGTATAGAAGCAAGGGAAGCAAATATAATTCTGCCACTATACAAATCCCTAGTATGCCACCATTTGGAATATGGAGTACAATTTTGGTAACTTAAGAGAGGGAAGGAATGAGAAGCATGATGGTAAGAGGAAGTAATTGTACGGGAAGGATACAGGGAGAGGAGGAAAGAGAGTGGAAGAGGAGGGAGAGCATAAGAGGGACGTGCGATGGAAAGGCAAGGATAGAAAATAGAGGGAAGGCAGAAGTAAAGAGTGGAGAAAGAGAAATGCTTGTAAGAGGAGAGTTCACCGGAGATATATTCACGGCGATGTTCGCATGTTCGCGTTCGCATCGAACGGCGAACACATGCACATTTCGGTCTGTCCCCTATTCTTTATTATTGAGGAAACTTTGACCCTGCACCTTACAGTCAGCAGACACATTCCAGCCAATCAGCAGCATACACTCCCTTCCAGGGCCTTTCATCTGAAGGACAGCCTCCATTTTAGAATCATTATGAAGCTACATTCGTTGAGAGAGGACATATATTCTACCTGCTGCTGATTTAATAGGGAAAAAGATAGCCAGGCTGTGTATTTAGCTTTCACTACACACCTGAAGGACTCATTTGATATCTGCTGCAAGGACAGCAACCCAAAAAGCCCTTTTTAGGGCTAGAACATCATTTATTTTATTTTATTATTTTTTTCTGTGTAATCTAATTGCATATGCCTGCCTGCTAACGTGTGTGTGAGACCTATTGCATCTACTCTGCCAACTTTTGCCAGTGCACAGTGACACTCATATCTGGTGCAACCGTAGTGTACAGTGACATAAAACAACCCTTTTTTTTCTGTAATCAATTGAATATCAGTTGCCTGCCTACAGGCGTTTGTGTGAGGCCTATTGCATCTACTCTGTCAACTTTTGCCAGTGCACAGTGACACTCATATCTGGTGCAACCGTAGTGTACAGTGACATAAAACAACCCTTTTTTTTCTGTAATCGATTGAATATCAGTTGCCTGCCTACAGGCGTGTGTGTGAGGCCTATTGCATCTACTCTGCCAACTTTTGCCAGTGCACAGTGACACTCATATCTGGTGCAACCGTAGTGTACAGTGACATAAAACAACCCTTTTTTTTCTGTAATCGATTGAATATCAGTTGCCTGCCTACAGGCGTGTGTGTGAGGCCTATTGCATCTACTCTGCCAACTTTTGCCAGTGCACAGTGACACTCATATCTGGTGCAACCGTAGTGTACAGTGACATAAAAGAACCCTTTTTTGACTGTAGTCGATTGATTATCAGTTGCCTGCCTACAGGCGTGTGTGTGAGGCCTATTGCATCTACTCTGCCAACTTTTGCCAGTGCACAGTGACACTCATATCTGGTGCAACCGTAGTGTACAGTGACATAAAAGAACCCTTTTTTGACTGTAATCGATTGAATATCAGTTGCCTGCCTACAGGCGTGTGTGTGAGGCCTATTGCATCTACTCTGCCAACTTTTGCCAGTTCACAGTGATACGTCATATCTGGTGTAACCTTAGTGTACAGTGACATAAAACAACCCTTTTTTTTCAGTAATCGATTGAATATCAGTTGCCTGCCTACAGGCGTGTGTGTGAGGCCTACAGCGCCTACTCTGCCAACTTTTGCCAGTGCACAGTGACACTCATATCTGGTGGCACCTTAGATTGCATGCGCAGTGCCCCAAATTTGAAGTAGGAGGTCCGACCAAGCATCTTTTTCCATCTCCCTGTTCCAAAAATCAATGCCATATACACGTCCACTAATAGTGGACGTAACAGGGATTAAACCGATAGGAATAGTACTACTTAACAGTACACACCTTATAATAACGCAGACAGAGGCAACGCAGAGAGAGGAGTCTGAAGAAGAGGAGTCAGAGAAGGAAGGTGCCTTTGAGGAGGTGGAAGACCAAACACAGCAGGCGTCCCAGGGGGCTTGTTGTCACCTTTCGTGGACCCTTGGTGGCTGGGTGGAGGAAGAGACCTTCAATGACATCAGTGAGGACAAGGAACGGGACATGGCTAGCTTGGTATCCAACCTTGTGCAAATGGGGAGTTTGCGGTTGTTCAAAGGGACTGTTTGCGGTTGTTTGCGGTGCATTAAACGGGGAGATTGGTCTGTTGCTGTGAAGCGGGTGTAACCCTTACACTACCTGATTGATACAACATCATACCTGATGTTTTAAAGTATGTTATTCCAAACAATTTCGGAATGTTAGGGGATTTATGCCCTTTATGGCTTAAAACCAGACTCTGCATCAACTATGTAATTTTCCATGGGAGTTTTGCCATGGATCCCCCTCCGGCATGCCACAGTCCAGGTGTTAGTCCCCTTGAAACAACTTTCCCATCACTATTGTGGCCAGAAAGAGTCCCTGTGGGTTTTGAAATTCGCCTGCCCATTGAAGTCTATGGCGGTTTGCCAATGTTCGTCCGTTCGCGAACATTTGATGAAATTTGCATTCGCGGTTCGCAAACCGAAAATTTGATGATCGCGACATCACTAGAGGAGAGTGATAAGGAGAAGCATATAATAAAGAAAAAGGGAAATAAAAAAGAGAGAACAAGAGCGTGGAAAGGACAATTTAGAGGGCATGGCATGAGAATATATATATACATACTAGATTCTGTATAATTTGTTTGATGGATCTCCAAACAACATATTGGAAATGTCCTTGGGAGGCAGCAAAGGAAGAATGTTCAGGGCAGAGGTCTCGCATAAGTACAAGCATGTAAAGGATGGTTCAACATGATTGTCTCAGTACAATCAGGGTAAAATATCGTGGTTAAGTTCGGCCTTGGCTGCAATCAAATTGGGGACTGTGTTCTTGCAGCTCAGAGCCTCACAGAGTGCCACCTGAACCTTTATATGCTGTGGAAGAGTGCTATTCCCCCATAACACCTGCTGGAGGCCCGTTCATCTGAGCACTGCTGATTAGGTTCACCTGCAGCTTTCTTCTGGAGCTACTTAAAGCAGCCAGAAACAGGCCTCAGTGGTATTGTTACAACTCTTTGTACCTGTATACTCCTGGATTGTGTCTTATGACTTTGGCATCAGCTTTGTCTCATATTCCTGATATTCGGCTCCTGGACATTCTCCTCTGTCCTCAGCCTGCCCCGACCTTTGGATTGTACAACTATTCTTCTACCTCAGGCCCTTTGGTATTTTACTATTGGACTCAGTCCCTCCTCTGCTACTGGAGTCCTCCCTACTGTGCTTTGACTTAACTTAACTTGCCGCTGTGCTTTGGCATAACAGATAGCTGTATAGCCAGAGTTTTAGAAACTTAAATCATTATAAAAAACATGATTAATTCTAACTCACCCCAATTCATTTCCTTCTGTTTCATCCTGGACAGAGATTGGTGAATCATTCATTCTGTAGAACCTGATCAGTCATGGTGACCACCCTATCAAACATTAGAATCCATCAAAGTTCTTTTCTCTTGTGACATCATTGAGTCACTGCTATCAACTGATGGACAGATGGAATGTGACATGAGAACTCCAGCTACTTGATCTTAGTTTCTTATCTTCAACTGTCTGAGCTGGGAGGCTCTTCTATGGATCCACCACAATTTCTGTATTCAATTTCTTCATTTTCTCTGTGGGTTCCTGACGTTCCTCTTTAATGAAACATGTTGTGATGAGTAAGTACCGTAAACGTAGCATTAAAGGACCAAAGAAGTGTCATATTTATCGTATGCACTTTTCAAGAACTGGACTTGATAATGGGCATGCTTTTTTAGAAAGCAAAGAAACAGTCTATATTTTTAAACTATTATATGTTAATTTGCAGCAAATCATTTTTTTCTAACCTGTTTAGGCACCAGGGGTAGACTTGGATTCAGGTCTTCATTTAATTATATTGAACGGACGCCACAATGTTGTGGAACCAATAATGGGACAAATGAAAGTGTTGCTCAAAATATAACTCTCCCATGCGAGGTAAAAAAGGAAAACAAATAATCAAGTACATAATAATTTGAATATAAAGATTATTAAATTAAAAGCAATATTTTTATATTTTAAAAACATTTTTGTAATCATTAAATTCTTTAAAATAATGTAATATTAATAACAATCGGTGATCATCCAAAGGGTTACTTGAGCCCTCTAAACAGCCCATGCTAATGAGTATTGAATGTTTTTACTGCAAAAACATTCTGGTTCTATACATTTCCTCAGTCAAAAGAGGATGGGCCACATGTTTTTATGTCACGTAACTATACTCTGAATACTCAGGCCACATTTTATGCAGAAGAAACATAGACAGTTCTTCTAATAAAATGTTCTGAATACCATACATGTCAAAATATCCAACTGGGATCAGACAGCTAAATTGTTGCTGATAAAATGTAATTTATCTAAGTAATCTGAATACATGACAGTATATCGGCTGGCAAAAAAACTTCAGTGTGGCATTTTTGAGAGCTGGATTTAATTATTATTTACACATTTGTGATTTCAGTATTGAATATTTTGAAATGTTATGCATCATTACCTAATTAAGTATAATTACTTTCTAATTGTGAAGTACTAGTTTCCTGCATTTTGATTGTTAATTACGAAAAGTAATTTAAGGCCAGTACAAACTTACAAATGAACCTCATAGCAATATAAGCAACAGGTTATTAATTAAATATTTGTAGAAGATCAGAGGAACTGTGGGCAGTTGGATTGAGCTCTAGGTCCATATTGACACTGTGCTGCAGCATATTCAAGAAGCTCTTGCTTCTTCTGACACTTTGTCAAAGAGAGCTATTTTTTTTTACACCATGTCAGTATGGACCTCTTTCACCTCTTGTCTGAGCACAAATGATCTGTTACTACAGCATTTATTTATTTATTGTGGCCAGTTGCATGGTGTGTATTGTTTTTTACACATGATGATGAGGCAGTCACATTTGACAATTAGTTAGCACATGCACATCTCCCAATCAGAATCAAGCTGCAGCTGTAAGATTCGCCTTGGTTGGTGAGATGAACAGTCCCCATCCAATGGAACTACATATTCAAATAAACTTATATAAGGGCATGCCTCATCATGTATTCTTGCACGTCCCACATCACAGCCCCTGGGTATTTCTATTAGACTTGCGGGCACAAGGAGAATCCAAAGGAGGCTTTCCTACTAGACTCGAGGAGGCCCATCAAGAACGGTGGGGATCCACACTAAGCCCATGGGGCCTATCAAGGCTTAGGTGGACTCACTAGGCCCACAGGGCTCATAATGGCTCCCATGGGTCCCCTCTAAGCCCACGGGGGCCCATCAAGACCACTGGGGATCTCCACTAGGCTGGTGGGACAAACCAAGGCTACATCTAGGCTTGTGGGCCAGTGAGACTACTTGAACCCCCTAGGTTTGCCTTATTAAAGGGTAGGGAAGCCTATTAACTCCTTGAGGGTCTCTGTGGATCTCCATGGCAATGGATTGAAATCTGTGCATTCTGATTAGTTAAACAATCAGACAAGCGGTCGAGAAGTATTCAAAACACACAATTGTGATTGGCTGAAATATGATTCACACATATTTCAGCCAATCGTGATCCGTAAAAATGAATATATAAGGCAAGGGCTCGGTCAAAAAGCTGTTATTCAGGGAAAGCTGAGGAGCTCCATTAGCCTAAAAAATATTATAATAGAGCGGCAGTATTTTGTTGGTGGTTTTATTCCTTTTTTTTGTAGTCTTTTCCCCCCCCCCCCGTACTCTAGTGTTAGGGATGATGGAGGACCTATATGGATCCCTATGGTACTTACACACATGTAGTTGAACATTAACAACCAATTAATTTGACCAGGAAAGTGCTTAAGAACAACTGTGTATGTGTCATGACATTATATTGCTTTTGTGTACAGAATTATTTTCTTATTTATACATGAATGCCCAGAGTTGCAATGGAAATGTATTGAAATTCTGTGATAGATAGATAGATAGATAGATAGATAGATAGATAGATAGATATCTTTATATAAATATGTATATCTATGTCTTATACTGTAAAAAACATTGTATCCTGCTCAAAAAGCAGGGATGCAATGAGGCAGATGCAGTGAAGTGGTAGTGCAATTTGCCACAAATGTCAAACATTTACATCCTTAATTAATTGCGATTCGGTAAATTTAAAAGGGCTCTATATAAGCACACAGCATATTTTATTTACAGAAGTTTTTAGTTAGTGAAGACCTTGCTTTTGGATAGAAGTTCACTAACTAAAAACTTCTATAAAAACAATATGCTGTGTGCTTAAATAGAGCCCTATTAAATTTACTGAATCGCAAGTTAATAAGGCTGATAGTAAATAAACTATATTTGACATACAGTATATAGTATATAGGATATTCTTGTATATACACACAGTGACAGGAAGTGTCTAGTAGATTTACGCCTGACCTAGGAAAAATTAATTCAGTCAGAAAAAATATGTATCTGTATTATTTCTAAATTTAATGTGTGATATAAGCAAACATGTCTGTGTCCCTTTAACGTTTCTGAGGCTGGCACCCAGCATGCACCGTCTTTTTGGCAGTAGATACACATTAAATTCTGAGTACACAACACAGCAGAATGAGACAGGCAAATAGCTGTTGCTTAAAATTAAACTGTTATTTCAAAATCTCTTTTGCAAATATTATAAAAGTGATTTTTGTTTCCCAAGGTCAGTCTCAGAATGTCCTCAATGGTTGAAACTGATCTTCTGCTGTCTTAGTGATTTCTCTCAGAACAACAGAGAGATAAAAGCTCGCAGAAAGTAAAGCTGTATACTTTGAATAATTGTAAGGACAATAGAAGGTTGAACGGAAGATAAAATAACTTTCTTGTACTAGTAAACAGATGTTAATGTGGTGTTTTGGAAAGCTCACAGAGATAAAGATAAGGGAGGCAGAATATGAGAATTCTTAAGGGACTGCAGAAATTGCTGTAAAAAACTGTGGATTTGTAAAAAGGAATTGTTAAAATGTAATTTCTCTATATGCACTGTACCAAAATAATTTATGAATAATACAAAAAGTGGGGTGCAAAGTGTAGATAAAATGCAGCTGATTGGGACAAAATACTCCTCTGCTTCTATGTGAATAGGAGGTGTGGTTTTATTTGTGATAGGATATTGTTAATTCTGAGCATTTTTTGCCTGCCAATGTATCTTCCTAAATGAATTAAATGACAGTTAAATAGGTTAAGTTGTATGTTTGTGGGGCATTTACATTTTTGAAGGAAGAGGTTTGCAAATATCCTTGTGACATTGGGAAGGGGAGATAAGCACCAGGGTTATCAAATTACTCTTCCTACTCCTCCACGCCTCCCTCCTTTGATCAAAATTATCACTATGACCATTTTTTTCAAAGCATTCAGAAATTGTTGATTCCAGAAAAGATTAAACTTTCTATATACAGTCTTCAAAAATTAGGATTTTAAAAAAATATATCATTTTGATGCTCACTTGCTTAGTTAACAAAAAATATTATTTATCCCTAACTACAATGGCTCTTTGAACCACATGTACATTCCAGGCTTTTACCCTCGGTGGACAAAGGAGCTACAACTCAAGGAGATGAGTGGGAGAGGATTTGTTTGACCCAAGCAGCTGTATTTTATTTAGTAACATAGTTCAATTGAGGTTGAGAAAAAACTTTCAGTCCATCAAGTTCAACCTTTTAAGATCTCCTCTGATCTGCAACATGCGGATTAGTTGTTAAATAATTAACTGATCCAGAGGAAGGCAAACAGAAAAACAAGTTAAACTTTGACAATTATCTCAAAGGGGGAAACAAATTAATTCCTTCCTGACCCCAGGTACTGGCGATCGGATTCCTCCCTGGATCAAAACTCTCTCTCTAAGTATATAATCCTGAATGCCTTTTTTAATTAGAAATAATTCCAGTCCCCTTGTAAAGTTATCTATCAAATCCACGGTCACACCATCCTTTGGTAGATAATTCCACAGATTAACCACCCTTACTGTGTAGAACCCTTTTCTTTCTTTAAAGTGAAATCTTTTTACTTCTATCCTCAAAGGATATCCGCTTAGTTGAAAACATCTTGGCACAAAAATCTCACTTGGCAAACCTTTATACTGACTCTGGATGTATTTATTTAAGGTAATCATATATCCTCTTAGACGCCTTTTTTCTAGAGAAAATAAGTTTAATTTGGTTAGTTTGTCTTCATAACCTCCATTGCCCTTATTAGTTTTGTTGCCCTCCTCTGTACCTTTTCCAGCTCTAAAATGTCCTTTTAATGAAGTGGTGCCCAAAATTGTACTCCATATTCCAAATGAGGGCGTACTAGAGATTAGTATAGTGGCAGAATTATATTTGCTTCCCTGGCTTCTATACCCTTCTTAATACATGCTAATATTTTACTTGCCTTTGCAGATACTGCTTGGCATTGAGCACTGCTATCTATGTGGTTGTCCGCAAGTACTCCCAAATCCCTTTCAATATTTGATCCCCTTAGATTTGCTGCATTAAGAATATAAATCGCATGGCTATTTTTCCTTCCCAGATGCATAACTTTGTATTAATTCTCATCTGCCATTTAGAGGCCCATTCCTCTCTTTTATGTAAATCCATTTGGAGGGAAAGTACATCATTATCTAATTTAATTACCTTGCACAACATTGTGTCATCAGCAAAAATGGAGGCACTACTTTCCAATCCTACTTCTAAGCCATTAATAAATATGTTAAAAAAGAGAGGACCTAATACTGGACCCTGAGGAACCCCACTTACCACATTAGTCCAATCCGAGTATGTTCCATTTACCGCAACCCTTTGCTTCCTGTCTTTTAGTCAGCTCTCGATCCATGAGCAGATATTTTGTGCCATTCCTGCATCCCTTAGTTTGCACAATAGTCTCCCATGTGGCACTGTATCAAAAGTATTTTCAAAATACTACACCTACTAAGTTGCCTTGATCCAGGTTCCTACTAACCTTCTCATAGAAACTAATTAGATTTGTTTGACCTATCCCTCATAAAGCCATGTTGACCACTACTTATAATCTTGTTCAAATAGACATATTCTTGTATATTTTCCCTTAATGACCCTTCTAAAAGCTTTCCCACTACAGAAGTGAGGTTCACTTGTCTATAAATCACCGGATTTGCGCTTGCTCCCTTTTTAAATAGAGATATCACCTTTGCTTTTCTCTAGTCATCTGGTAGCGACCCAATGTTGAGTGAATCTTGAAAAATTACATATAATGGTTTGGCTATTACATAACTCAGTTCCCTCCGTACCCTTGGATGTATTCCATCAGGACCTGGGGCTTTATTAAGATTAATTTTTTTCAACCTCTTTTGGATTTCGTCCTGCGATAACCAATTATTTGGTAAAGGGTAGTGTAGCCCCATTTTGTTGTGATGTCCCAACCACTGGTACCTCCCTTGTGTATACCGAAGAAAAGAACCTATTTAGCTCATCTGTCTTTTGCTGGTCACTAATTATCAGACGGCCTGTTTCACATTGGAATGGTCCTTCCTCACCTTCTTTCCATTTATATATTTAGAACATATTTTAGGGTTAGTCTTACTCTCCTTTGCAACAAACTTTTAATTTTCTATTTTAGCCAGGATAATAACTCTTTTGCAACCCTTGTTGATTTCCTTTTACTCATGTAAAGCAGTCTATGTCCCCTCTTGCTTGTATAATTAAAATGCCTGTTTTCTACTCTGTATCTTGATCTTTAAATCATTGTTTAGCCACATTGGATGTGATTTACTCCTTTTACTTTTATTCCCACATGGTATATGATGATAAGTATGTATACTTAGTAAGGATTTAAATGTTGTCGATTTATGATCAGTATTTTTAGCCTTTGAACAAACTTTTCCAAAATAATAATACATTTATTTCACAATTGTTGTCTGTTTAAACAAAATTATAAGTAGGAGTCAACACAGATTTATCAGGGATAGGTCATGTCAAACAAACCTAATTAGTTACTATGAGGAGGTCAGTAGGGACCTGGATTAAGGCAACTCAGTGTATGTAGTCTTTTTGGATTTTGCAAAGGCTTTTGAGACAAAGCCACATAGTTACATAGAAATTGCTGTTGAAAAAATACTTTTAGTCCATCAAATTCAACCTTTTTAGATCTGAACTGATCTGCAATATGTTAATAATTGTTAATTGAATATTGATCCAGAGGAAGGCAAACAGAAAAAAGAAAAAATAAACCCCAGTGAAACTTTGCCAATTGTCTCAAAAGGGGAACAAAATATAAAATTCCTTCCGGCCCCTTAGATACTGATGATCGGACTCCTCCCCGGATCAATACTCCTTCTCTAATTATCCAGGATAACTATGAATGCCATTTTTATTTAAGAATATATCCTATCCCATTTTTAAGTTATCTATTGAAACCACTGTCACCACCTCCTTTGGTAGAGCATTCCACAAAGTAACCACCCTTACAGTGAAAACCCCTTTTCTTTCTTTAAGGTGAAATAATTTTACTTCTAATCTCAAAGGATGTCCCCTTTTGGCAAAAAAAAGTTCACTTGACAAACCCTTGTATTGATCCAGGATGTATTTATATAAGGTAAGCATATCTCCTCTCTTTGGTTAGTCTTTCTTCATAACTTAGCCCTCCTTTCCCCTTAATAGTTTTGCTGCCCTTCTCTGTTCTTTTCCAGCTCTAAAATATCCTTTTAATGTAGCGGTGCCCAAAATTGTACTCCATATTCCAAATGTGGGCATACTAGGGATTTGTATAGTGGCAGAATTATATTTGCTTCCCTTGCTTCTATACCCTCCTTAATACATGTTAATATTTGATTTGCCTTTGCAGCTTCTGCTTGGCATTGAGCACTGTTACCTAGGTGGTTGTCCACAAGTACTCCCAAATCCGTTTCAATATCTGATACCCCTACCCTAGATTATAAATTGCATGGCTATTTTTCCTTTCCAGATGCGTAACTGTTTTGTATTAAATCACTGCCATTTAGTTGCCCATTTCTCTAACTTATGCAAATCACATTGTTGGGAATGTACACCCCCCCCCCCCCCCGCCAGCCTGAGCCAGGAGCCCCCCAGCCCTCATCCAGAGCCAGGAGGGACCTTGTATCTGGAGCCTCCAGCAGCCCCCATCCAGAGCCATAAGGCACCTTGTAGTTATGAATCCGGTTACCAGTAAGTTCCACTTGCAGTTTTGCTGCTTCTGAGGCTTTGCAATTACCAAAAATACCCTGGTCTGGTACAAACTGTCCCTTCCACCCAGTTCCCTCATCTGCCCCCTGTTTACACTGGCCCACAATGTCACATAAACTTCACATATACCAGTAATACAAATAAAACATAATAGGGTATCTAAAAGTAATAAAAAATAATATTTTGCGCTCAAAAAATAGGGGTCATCTTATACATGGGTAATTTGCCTTGGTTCATAGTTCTAAAGTTCCAGGTTCCTTTGATATGCCTCTCGACTTTGGCCAAACCACTTCATTAGATGTGGTGCTAGTTGTACTCCAACTCTGCTCTTCCCCAGTAATGTTGTAGGCATCTTCTGACCTGAGCGGCTCACCTTCCGGTGCCATATTGTTTTGTCTCTGGTTGTGTTTATCCATAATATTATCTTGGTCTGACCTCTCTGCTATGACTTGCCATGTCAGATGACCCTACATGGTGTAGCTTACAGCTTCATTGAAGTAAACAAGCCCCTTCACCATGAAAGATAGCGATCCAAAAAGATTATTTAAGGTTATTATTTCACACATATATTATTTATATGAAGGGACATGTCTGTCTGAGAATACCATTAGATAAAACCAATGTAATTACCCATAGACTAGCCAATCAAAACCTTGTATATTGATTTCTACATTAACATAAAGCCTATGACATCATCCAGACACCAGTCAATCAGAATACCTTGCATACCCCAGAACATAATGAGATAAAGCCCAACAACATTACCCACAGACTAGCCAATTAGAATATCTTACATATGTCAAAATACCTTGAGATAAAATCGATGATTTCACCCAAACACTAGACAATTAGAATACATAACACATCCCAGAATATATTGAGATAAAGACAATGACATCACACACAAACTGAGCAGCCAATTATAATACCTTGCATCTCCCAGAGTCCCTTGAGGTAAGGTCCATGACATCACCATAAGATCATCTAATCTGAATATTTTGACTCTCCAGTGTACCTTGAGACAAACCTCATGACATAAGTTCAAGACCAGCCAATTAGTTTACATTGTATAACCCATAATGCTTTAAAGGGATATCTAAGTGAGCTGGATTAATACATTTCTGTACTCTATAGGCAAAAAAGCAGCCTATGTGTATGCATCACTTCTCATAAAACATTTTATTGTTATTAATATATAAAAATCCCTCTAATGATAATGTTGACACCTTCAGGGGGTGTCCAAACAGGCATCTGATCCCCCCCAATCAGCACGCAGCATCCAGGGAGCAATATTAACCCACTATTTAAATGCTCTTGCTTGCTCAGCCAATCTCTTTGCAGCTTCCTCCTTGCAGCTTCCTGTCACATGTCAGTGATATACTACATTTCCCAGCTGCTTTGCTAGATATCCCATGCTGCTTTGCACCACAGACAGGAAAACAGAGTTAATTCAAGAGTTTCCGCTAACCTAATTGGCCAAAACAAATCTTTCCAAAACAAAATGGATTCCATGCTGCCTGTGATTGGTCAAACTGAATATGACTGTTATGCTAATTTTAGAACAGATTGGCTGGGGTGTCAACTTTCAAAGCCAACTGTTTTCAAATGCATGAAATTCAGCTGACTTCAAGGATAGTGTAAATGTATATTTTGGTATTTTTTCATGCAAACATTTTTTTTTCCCCACACACTACTAATTCTCTTCCATTAGATGCAGTCATAATCCAGCAAACTTAGATATCCCTTTAAGGTTAATACCATGAAATCACGCAGAGACAAGCCAGTTAGAAAAGCTCGACCAACCAATTGTGAATACATCATCCCTCCAAGAATAACTTAATGGGCAGTTGTGTTCTATAGTGTATTTATTAAAGCACATTTTATACATTACAGTTTTGCGCAGATTCTGTACCATCAGTGCATGACCTCTTAGTCTCATTTTCTTGGCCACAAACAGTGATTACAGTTGTCATACGCTATTAGTTACACAACAAAAGCTTCTAATGTCAGCCATGTTACTGTGCTGCATTCTTGTTACCACTTATGTGAATATATGGACATCATATATGATTATGTCACAGGCGTCATTATCAGTTACTGACTGACACTTTAGAATTATGTTACTTCATTTTGAAGTTGATGTATCCACCTCCATTTTAAACACGTTAAATCTGTTGACAGATGGATGCTTACTTATTATCGATAATTTAGGAGATGTGAACACATTGCAGGAATGAGTGCTACTAGATCGTGTTCAATCACAAACGCCCCCAGCCCTCCTACATTTGGTGAGTGATACACGTTACCACTAACCTTTCTATGTCGCTTACAGACAGTGAGGGTGAGTCAGTTTGGTAGCCTTCTTCAATAGCTGATATAATCTGAGTGCTTGTGGTTGACCTCGGAAAGTTCTATCACTTCTGACGGTGGATTGAAATAAACTGGGTGAGCATGTAATGTAGCATACGTCGTACGAATGGCATAATTAGTCTTATCAGTAATGCCATAATGACAGGAATAACATATTTTAATTAGGCATTGATCATTAATAACATTCCTATTTAATGGTTTAAAAACAGAAATATTTAATATTTACATTAAATCCAATCAGAAGATTGTAAGGACTGTTTAGTCAAACACTAACTTGTATTGTATGAGGACTGTCTTCTTTTTTGCCTGCCTCCCACCAGAGCTGATAGACTACTTGTTACTTTTTACTCTAAACCACTTTAATACAGCATCTTCAGCCATCTTTCAGTACACCACCTAGAAACACTTTTATATCTTATCATATAGTACTACCTCCCAGTCACAGCCAATCCTATGCCCTTGATATGAAGGAGAAGCTCCACTGGTCCCTGAAAAACTATATTTGGAACGTACGTTTAATATTGAAAAATGTTTTTGTTTTTTTAATTATTGAATCAATTCATAATTAAATTACAGTGAATCCTTTTAAACTAAATGATTAGTTGATTCTTAATACCTGTATTTCCCTTCTGAATTGCTACCTTGTTGTGAAGGGGCTTTTTCCCCCCCTCAATGAAGCTCTGAGCTATACCATGTAGGGTCACTCAAGATGGACAGGTCATATCAGAGAGGTCAGGCAAATTGCGTTCCACTGGAGAAGGAACTGGCAACCCACTCCAGTATCTTTGCCAAGAAAACTATATGGATAAGCAAGAATCACAGACAGATGTGCCTGGTGTGTGGGTCCATATGGTCACTGAGAGTCGGACATGACTGAAGGACTGAAAAACAACAACAATGCCTGTATTATGATTACTGAATTTATCCCTGTTTTTTATATTTTGATTTTCAGTTTTAAAAAAATGTGGCAATTATTATTATCCTTTATATGTAATGCGCCAACATATTCTGTAGCTCTATACAAGGGTTAAATATAAATGAAAATAGTTTTAACAAATCGCAAAATAAGGGAAGACCCTGTTTTTGAACTTAAAATCAGACATATAAATAAGGAACCATGAGGCATATATAGTGACATTTAAGCTACTTCAATTGAAGTGGCAGTTCTAAGTAGCAGTGCTTTCTGTAGAAATCAGCTCAATTAAGCAGTTCAAACAAAGCAGCATCTGCCTTCACCCAAAAACTGTTTTTTTTCTGCATGTAATATTTGATAAATTGAAGGCTAAATGTATTATTTATTTATATCTCTAAAAATATTTTACCCATTGAAAAGTCTAGCACAAGATTTTGGACTCAATCTGTCATTCAAATAGAGACTAGCATGTCAGCTTCCAAATAAGATTTTTTATTTGGTTAATGACACATTTGATATAATCAGATATGATGTCCGTTTAATTCTATGAGTGGCAGCAATTATATTGCTGGATAAAGCAAAATAAGATGGCAGACAAGAATCTGAAGCTTTTGTTTCAGATTGATGATGTCACTGCCCTCACTTTGGAGGAGCCTCTGTTTTTAAATTAGCAGATAGTTTGAAAACACATTGCAGACTTGGATCACAAAACAGCCACACTTGCAAGTTTACATGTTTTCCCTTCACATCACTATATTTGCCAGTATAAAAACATCTACAATTATAATGACAAAATAACTTCAAATATGGCTGTTTAGAACTTGCCAATCATATATATCTAGATTAACATTTCGACAGAGCTTATTATAATTATTGAAGAAGAAATGACAAAATTAAACAATCCACTCAACCAAGTTAGCAAATTAATCTTTTAATTTAAGTCCAGGCTCCACAGCCTGAGTAATTTCAGATAACACAAAGCAGATGAAAACAGAGAGATAGTATCTATTTTTCATTATGGAACTTCGGAACTTAAAAAAACTGTTCAAATTATAACTATTCTTTTTCTTGATTTTGGATGTGTGTTAAATATTTGAATATGATCTGAGTTGTCTATCTTTGTAATAATGTGACCTTTTAGCAAACTGTATTTGTGCTTCCTTGAGTGATAATTCCTTATTGCAATATGGCAGATATAGACAGAAGTCAAAGGCATGAATTACCAAGACCTCGATCTGATACCTACCTGCCTTGCACGTTGCATTTGGTAGTGGCAGAAGTGGGGTAACAATACATGGCAATGCTTGAAATATCTGCATATCAGTTCTAAATGACAGCTGTTATTTTCGAGAAAAAAGGCGTCTAAGAGGAGATATGATTACCTTATATAAATACATCCAGGGTCAGTATAAAGGTTTGTCAAGGGAGCTTTTTGTGCAAAGAAGTTTTCAACTGATAAGAGGACATCCTGAGGTTAGAAAAAAAAAAGATTCCACCTAAAAGAAAAAAAAGGGTTTTTCACAGTAAGGGTAGTTAATTCTCTACCAAAGGAGGTGGTGACAGTGGATTCAATAGATAACTTTAAAAAGGGATTGGATATATTTTTAAATTAAACGTTTATTCATGGTTGTCCTGGTTAATTAGAGAGAGAGAGTATTGATCAAGGGAGGAGTCCAATCGCCAGTATCTGGGGTCAGGAAGGATTTTTTCCCCTTTTGAGACAAATGGCAAAGTTTCACTTGTTTTTTTTTGCTGTTTGCCTTCCTCTGGATCAATTAACAAATAATCCACATATTGCAGATCAGAGGATATCTTAAAAGGTTGAACTTGATGGGCTATAAGTCTTTTTTCAACCTCAATTACTATGTAACTATGTAACTGTAGTATAAATATATTTTTTATGTGCAATTTTAATGCAGTGGAATCTATCATCTTTTATCCATGTCTCTGTATATATATATATATATATATATATATATATATATATATATATATATATATATATATATATATATATATATAATAATGTTTTATCAGTGGTGGAACTATTAAAGGAACGGCCATGGTGCAAAAAAACCCTGGGACCAAAACTGCCAACTCATAAAGTATATATATATATATATATATATATATATATATATATATATATATAAAAACTCCTTAAAGGACCCCCGTGGTACAACTTTTAACCCCCAGAATAACATGTGGGACTATACATACACCCCAGCTATACGTGCCGAGAAAACAGTCCAATTAAAAAGTAAGAAAAATAAATGTTACATATTTTAAACAGCATACTGTTTTTTTTAATAACTGCTCTACAAACATATAAGCTTTACTTTTAAAAGGGCTCTTTCATTAGGTTATTCTTAAAGAGCATGAAAAACTGGCAGTATGTTGTGTTATCCATTTTTTATAAAGTTAATCAATCCTGGGAAATTCAATATAATCAATACTAAATATTTCAGAAATTATTTACTGTAGAATAAAACTGCTAGAACACTGTATAATCCATTGTTAATGCTATTCAGTATACAGAGCATAAGGCAACCAGACTGCAAATCTTCAAGTAGTTGAGGGGCCGAAAGATAACTGCAATGCACAGAAAGAGGGGTGAAAGTTGTATGAACTTTAAATATGAAAACAGGGGTGGAAATACATTGAGAGTTACAGCAAGGTGGGGCAGTGGGGAGCCTAACCTCATTGTCCCTCAGTCTTAGGTTATGGCAGAGGTCTAGATGACACAATAAGTTACTAAGCAGGGTATACAGTGCATGATGAAGAAAGCCAAGTTTATTTGTTTGTTGTTTTGTTGTTCAGTTGTGTGTATCTCTCTGTGACCTCATGGACTGTAACACACTAGGCACATCTTTATGTTTATGGTCATGCTGATCCATTTGGTATTCATGGCAATGATACTGGAGTGGGTTGCAAGTTCCTTCTCCAGTGGGCCACAGCATACAGGTCCTGGTATTCCAAGGTGGTCTTCAACCCAACTACTAACCAGGCCCAACCCTGCTTGGCTTCCGGGTGGTGTGACCTCTTGGTTCCCTGACTGGAATTGAACCCAGGTCACAGAGGTGAAAGCACTGAATCCTAACCACTAGACCACCAGGGAATGCAACAAGGGATGAGGTGATTTGATTGAACCATTTTGCATGGGATAGATAAAGACATGCAAATAATAATTGGTTCTATATAATTACATGGAACCTATATTTTGTTTTGTGATGGATCTAGAGGGATTTTATCCAGTTCATTAATCTGAGGTGGTCCCTGGAATATGCAGTTTAGGTTATACAGTTCATATGTGACACAAGTGTTCTGTGAAAAATATCTTATTTTATGGTGAGGGGTGGTAAAGTAACTTAAACGTATTAATATAAAATTATTACAAATAAAAAAGCACCTTAACTCCGGGAACAGAAAATATATGTGGGAGGAGGAATTTTCAAACAAGAACTTTCTACAGCAACTTGTCCTAATTAATACTACCATTTGTTGTTCACTTTCATTATACCATAATCTTAAATAGGTTTTTCTGTTTCAATGTAAAATAAACTGAACAAAAGTGTTATAATTTCTCAGTTAGTTTATGTAGCAACAGCATTTATGAATAATCTAGAACTGTTACTGCAATATTTAAATAAGGTGCATTTATTTGTGGGAATTCTCAGCATGGTCTATGTCATGTTCATATCACTGCTTACATTGCCATTCAATGTTCAGGGGATGACTTTATCCGAAACCGCTACATTTTCTCTAAACCTTGTACTAACATTTCTATGTTACACGTGTTTTTTTTTAAAGATATAACAACTTAACAATTTTTTGTTAAAAAAATTTAATTTTTTAAAACCATTTATATTATACTTCAATGAAAATAAAAAACACAATATGAAAAAACTTTCATAAAATTTCATATGGATTTACCATAAGGCAGAATAAGCAAGTTACCTAGGTGCGACTGCCTCTGATGATTTTACTCTTAAAAATGTATTAGAACAGACTTAGAACATACATTGTACTTTACTCAGAGCTCCTTGCAGGATGTTGCATGTAAAAGGTAATAAATGAAAGACTGTTTTGTTGTTTTATGTTCTAAATTCAGTTTGTCTATCTTTAATTACAGTTTTTATATACTTGTTGTTTAGTTGTTCAGTCGCATTCGACTCTCCATGACCCTATGGACTGCAGCATGCCTGGTATATATCTCAGTCCCTGCCCCTCTGAGCGCCATCAAGTTAATGCTCATTGCTTCAGTTATCCATCTCCGCTTCTGTCGTCCCCTTCTTGTGCCTTCACTTTTTCCCAGCATCAGGCACTTCTTTAGGGAATAATGCCATCTCATGATATGACCAAAATATTGGAGCTACAGCATCATGATCAAACCATCTAGTGAACAGTTTGTCTGGATTTCTTGAAGTACAGTCACCATCTGAAGAGATCTTGGATCCCAGGAAAATAAAATCTGTCACTGCCTCCACTTCTTCCCCATCTATTTGCCAGCAACTGAGATTGCCATTTGCCATGATCTTCATCTTTTTAACATTGAGCATCAGGCCAGCTTTTGCACTCTCTTCATTTACCCTCATCAGTAGGTCCTTTAGTTCCTCCTCATGTATCTGAAGTTGTTGATATTTCTTCCAGCAATATTGATTCTGGCTCTGGATTAATTCAGCCCGGCCTTACAAATGATGTACTCTGCGTATAAGTTGCATAAATAAGTTGACAATATACAACCTTTTTGCACACCTTTTCCGATCTTGAACAATTCTGTTATCCCATGTTTGGTTTTGACCGTGGCTTCTGGGTCCACATACAGATTCTTCAGGTAGGCGGATGAGATGATCTGGTACTCCCATCTCATTAAGAACATGCCACATTTTTGTTGTGATCCACACAGTCAAAGGCTTTAGAATAGTCTATGAAGCAATAGTAAATGTTTTTCTGGAACTCTTGCTTTCTCTATTATCCATTGGACATTGGCTATTTGATCTCTTGTGCCTCTTCCTCTGCGGAACCCGGCTTGCACATGTGGTGGTTCCCGGGCTATGTTGTTGAAGTCTAGTTTGTAGGATCTTAAGCATTACCGTGCTGGCATGTGAAATCAGTGCACTTGTTCGATAATTGGAGCACTCTTTGGCACTGCCTTTTTTGAGATTGGGATGTAGACCAACCTTTTCCAGTCTATTGGCCATTGTTGAGTTTTCCATATTTGTTTGCATAAGGCAAGAAACACTTTCACAGCATCCTCTTGTAGAATTCTGAATAGTTCATTTTGGATTCCATCAACTCCTGCAGTCTTGTTATCAGCTAGACATCCTAGGACCCATTTCACTTCGCTCTCCAAGCTCTAACTCATTGGACAAACTATTGAGGTCATCACTGCTGTTAATATCCTTCCTGTATAGATATTCAGTGTATTTCTCTGTATAGTATCTTCTTCTGTTAAGTCCCTACTATTTTTTTTATCACACCTACTTTAGCTTAAGATGTATCTTTGAAATCCACTATTTTTATGAAGAGATCTGTTGATCCATTCTTTTATATTCTTCAACCGCTTTACATCGCTCAGTGTAGAATGTCTCCTTGTCTTTTCTTGCTATCCTCTGGAATTCTGCATTCAGCGGGACAAATCTTTTCCTATCTCCACTGCCTTTCTTTCCTGGGCTAATCTCACAGCTTTCCAGTTTGCCTTCTTTTCTTTCGTTTAGGGATATTCTTTGTTGCTGTTTCCTGGATAATGTTGTAAACTCCAGTCCAAAGTTCTTGCATTCTATCTTCCATGTCTAGTTCTTTAAATCTATTATTTACTGCCGCTGCATATTCACAAGGTATATATTTATTTTGTATCTACTTGGTCTGATGATTTTCTCTCTTTTCTTCAGTTTAATTTTAAGATTTGCAATAAGAAGCTCTTGGTCTGAGCCACAGTCAGCTCCAGGTCTTGTTTTTGTTGGCTGCATAGAGCTCCTCCATCTTTGACTGCAAAGTATATATTCAATCTGATTTCTATATTGCCCATCTGTTGATGTCCATGTGTAAAGTCATCTCGGAGGCTGTTGGAAGAGGGTGTTTACTATGACCAGAGAATTATCTTGACAGAATTTTACAAATCTCTGACCTGCTTCATTTTGTACTCCAAGGCCAATCTTGCCAGTTATTCCAGAAATGATTGATCCCCTACTTTAGCATTCCAATTTCCTGATAGTAATATAATTTCTTGGTGTTATATCTATGACGTTGAATATCTTTGTAGAATTGGACAACTTCAGCCTCTTCGGCATCCATGGTTGTTACATAGATCACTGTGAAATGGCTTGCCTTGAATTAAAATTGAAATAATTCTGTCATTTATTGGGTTGTAATCGAGCACTGCTTCGGCCATCCTTTGATTGACTATGAGGGGCTACGCCATTTGTTCTGCGAGATTCTTGACCACAGTAGAAGAGCTTGCCAATTGTCTCAAAAAGAAAATAAATCCTTTCTGACCCCAGATACTGACGATTGGATTCCACCTGGATAAATACTCCCTCTCTAATTAACCAGGATAACTCTGAATGTCCGTTTTATTTAAAAATATATCCAACACCTTTTTTAAGTTATCTTGTCAAATTCACTGTTACCACCTCCTTTGCACAGATTAACCACCCTTACTGTGAAAAACCCTTTTCTTTCTTTAAGGTGGACTCTTTTTACTTTTAACCTCAAAAAATGTATTTGACAAAGCTTTATATTGATCCTGGATATATTTATATAAGGTAATCATGTCCCCTCTTAGACACCTTTCTTCTAGAGAAAATAAGTTTAATTTGGTTAGTCTTTCTTCATAGCTTAGCCCCTCCATTCCCCTTATTAGTTTTGTTGCTCTCCTCTGTACCTTTTCCAGCTCTAAAATGTCCTTTTTATGAAGTGGTGCCCAAAATTGTACTCCATATTCCAAAGGAGGGCGTACTAGAGATTTGTATAGTGGCAGAATTATATTTGCTTCCATGGCTTCTATACCCTTCTTAACACATACCCCTTATTAGTTTATTTGCCCTTCTCATGACTTTTAACCAGCTCTAAAATGTCATTTTTATGAAGTGGTGTCAAAAATTGTACTCCATATTCCAAATGAGGGCTTACTAGGTGTCATGACTGATTTTGGGGACATGATGGGCTCCCCTGCACCCCACAAGTAACTCTTTTATCTGGGACGCTTAACATAAAGGCTATCAAATGGACATGTAATGTGTTCTAATGATTATAACAATTTGTCTTTCATTTATGTGTCATGTTTAAAGAATAAATCTGTATGTGTGCACATAATTACTGTCATGGATGTAATGTGTGCACATAGTTACTGTAATGGCATTTTGCTTATGTATTTGTGCATTTATCTTGTGTGAAATATGTAGATGTGTCCCTCTCCAATAACACTATCAGTTTTAAAGAGTGCAGCTTCATTTTCTCGATTATAAAGTATTGTCATGGCTATGGACTTGAAGATGTTGGCCCTCATGGACTATTTTATTCTGTCCCACTGGTCATCTGGTATTTCTTAATGGCCCCCACATGTATTACTTAAGATAAACAATAGTTTGTAACCAGAGGGGGGAGACAAAATGAGAATATTTTGTGCTTATTTCATTTGTGCATTTATTTTCTATTATTGTAGTTTGTGAGGTCTGTTGATATGTTTCCCTTGTGTATTCTAAAAACACATTACCCTTGTCCCCCCTACAATCATGGGATATTAGTTACCACAGCAGATAACTGCTAGGTTCTGGTGTATCTGGCAGTGGGCCTAAGTGATGGGATTAGGAAGTCACACTAAGAAATCAGATCTCTGATACATGGAGGGCCATGTGGCGGAAAGTTTTGTTGTGTTTTAATATATTTGTGAATGCAAGCTGGAATAAATGCTCAGTCTCTGTCTACACTAAATGAATGGTGTTGCTGGTCTGATTTCTCTGCTTTTCCATGAATTAATTTACTGGCTGGGTGCTGAGATATTGAAACCCAGATACTGGTGATCGGATTCCTCCTGGATCAATACTCCCTCTTGAATTAACCAGGATAACCCTGACTGTCCTTTTAATTAAAAAATATATCCAATCAATTTTTAAAGTTATCTATCAAATTCGCTGTCACCACCTCCTTTAGCAGAAAAATTTAAAATTCCAATAATAAAACTTTGGCCAGGTGTGAAATAAACCTATTTAAAGATTTATTTACAAATACTAAATGTATACACAACCTAAAAGCAGAAAAGTCAGGTGCCTTTGGCCCTGAAAGTTGTGGGTCGTAACAGTAGGTATTTGTATAGTGGCAGAATTATATTTGCTTCTATGCCCTTCTTAATACATGCTAATATTGTATTTGCCTTTGCAGCTGCTGCTTTTCATTGAGTGCTAGGTGGTTGTCGACAAGCACTCCCAAATCCCATTCAATATCTGATACCCCTAGATTTGCTCCAATAAGAATATAAATTGCATGGAATTGACCTTATTAAAATTTGGATTGGGCGAATTTGCAACGAAAACCATAAAGGCACTCTATGATCTCCCATCCGCCTCTGTCGAAGGTCTAGATCTAATAACAGATACATTTTCTATAGCAAATGGGACCCGTCAAGGGTGTCCCCTATCTCCAAAAATATTTGCTCTGTTAATTGAGCCACTAGTAGAAATTATTAGATCATCCATTAAAATTAAAGGTATTAAAATTGGACTAAGGAGAATAAAATAATGCTCTATGCAGTTGATATTATTTTAGCGGTAACAGACCCGGAGACTTCTTTGCAAGGGTTACAACAGGTTATAGAGGAATACAGCCTGATATTGTCTTACACATTAAATATCACAAAGTCAGATGCGATGACCCTTAATGTAAATAAAGAACAGAAAGCACTGTTACACATTTTTTGTTTTAGTTTAACTGGAGTAAAGAAGGGATATCACATTTGGGCATTATGTTCTCTTCTAAAATAGAAACTCTTATTCCTGAAAACTATAATGCATTATATGATACATTGAAAATGCTGTTAGCTTCCTTGAACAGATATACATTTTTTTATCTGGAAGAATTGTAGTGGTGAAGATGTCCATTCTTCCCAAGATTGGTTATCTTTTCCGCTGCATACCTATTCCAGTCCCGCTTTGTTGCATAAAAAGATTTCAAATATTGATTAATAATTGTATAAAAAGAGGTAAAGGGTCCAGACTTACACTTATAAACTGTTTGAGGAAATCGAACTGAGGATGATTAGCATTTCCCAATATAAAGAGATACCATGAAGCTACAATGATTTATCATGTTGTAAAATGGAATATTGCTGATGAGACTGTTGGTTGGAAACAAATAGAGGCACAATTAATGAGGAGGGATATTCTGGGCGAGATGTTTTGGGCAGATGAAAGCTGGAGAGATATTTGGAAGGAGGGTGCGTCTTATGCCCCAAAACTTTGGCGATTTTGGAATAAATTCAATAAACATACAAAACTCATATCGATCGATAGCCCATGGTTCCCTCTATCCATTCTTTTAGAATCGCAAGAATTAATGAATCAGTTGTCCCAATATGCCATCACAAAGTTGGGAGATTGGTATATAGGTAATAAGTTAATGTCATTTAAAGATTTACAAAATAAATATGATATCCCTCAACACTTTTGGCTACTATATACCAGAGTTAGAGCTAAGATTAAGACATATGGACTAAACGAGATTCACAGAAATCAAGTAACATTAATGGGGAAACTATTCTTAGCTAAACAAGATCAACATTTGATTTAAAAAAATTACAACATTTGTACTCAGCTATTAGATAATAATAAATCCTCGAGTGTCGTTGCTTGGGAAAGGGAATTGAAAAATAATTGGTCAGTAGAAACCTGGTTCAAGGCGTTTGAGCAAACACATAAATACATTAAGGATCCCAGTTCTAGGGAAGTGTACTTTAAATTAATAAATAAGTGGTACTGGACGCCACTTAAAATAGCAAAGTTTTCTAAAGCTATGTGTAATAACCTATGTTGGAGAAATTGCGGGCTAATTAGTACAGACCTGCATATATGGTGGGGCTGTCCCAAATTACAAGATCTATGTCTAGTATGCACTGATGAAATAGCTGCTATAATTGATCAAGAAATAACTTTAACAGCAGATTTAGTACTGTTCCATTTGACTCAAGAAACAGAATTGTCATCAGCTTATGTAAGTATAATCATGATATTAAGTACTGTTAATCTTTTATTGGCGAGGTGTTGGAAAACAAATAATATCCCGTCATGGCAGGAAATTAGAGCAAGACTTCAGAATATCTATGATATAGAAAAGGAACTGTCAGCAGAGGAAACTCTGAAATGGTCCCTCAAAAAATGGAAATTATTGAGAGATAAGCTGAAATTGGAGGCTTAACATTATCTTCTAGCATTGGAGTCTGGTGATTTGAGCTCTGAACCTGACCTTTAAACCCAGTAAGGCAATGGCCCTGCTGTTCTCTCTCGAGATCCATTATGCTATTTTTGTTTGTTGTATTTTTGGTTTGTTTGTTCACTTGTTTTCTTTTTTTCTTTTTACATTCTATATATATATATTTTTTTTTTTCTTTTTTTTCTTTTTTGGGTGTACTTTTCAATGCATTGGTTATCTACTGGTCACTATAATGCAGAAGCCAAGCCGAAATATCACGGCACGGCTCATAAATGTAAATGTAAAGTTGCGTTGTATGTATGTCATATACATGAAAATGTGTTAGTTTTTATCTCTTGTTTGTCATTACTGTTTTGTTGTTTTGTTTTTATATGTTGGAAACTTAATAAATATTAAAAAAAAAAAGAATATAAATTGCCTGGCTATTTTTCCTTCCTCAGATACATTTATTCTTATTAAATCTCATCTGCCATTTACAGCCCCATTAAATTGCTACAATTTTAGGAATTGTAGCTTGTAACGTACCTTGCAGGACTTAAGGCTATTAAATTAGCCTTTTT